>WEIT01009323.1:162862-282899 GCA_013389985.1 Dryoscopus gambensis
AAAAAAAGAAAATTAAAAAGGGAAAAGAATAGGCCAGGAGTACAGGTTTCTGCAAGATAGACATCCTTTCTTTTGTCACTTTCCCAGCTGGGAGAAGAGGCAGGAAAGACAGGAATATATTGAGAGAGCTTTCCTTGTCATGAGCCTCACTACAGTTCAAGGAGAGAAACCAACAGAGATTATCACCAGTGTTACACCATGGTAGATCTGCACAAAGCTGCCAATGCACGGAGCCTCACAGTGTCACCCATGAAAACCAGGGTTATAAACATTTTCTGGTCATGCCAGCTGATTAGGACCTATTTCAAAAGCAAACTCACTCATTCCACATGGATCTCAGGAGTGGTGCCTTTTGTTTTCCAAGCAGATTGTCTCATTTCATTAAATAAAATTATTTGGGAAATATCCCAGTCTTAAAACCCTATCATTAAAACAACTCACCTTGATATGGCTTGGCTGGGCAACTAAAGCTGTGACAATTATGTAATGATTGTAAATACTCCAAGAATTAGGCTGCACTCCTCTTCCTCTTCAGGTCAAAGGGCTGTACTGTTTGGAAATGTGTGAGGAATTCCCTTGTACAGCCCATCATGGAGGGCAGGGCAGTGACAGCAATGCCACACAGTTACTTNGCAATTGCAGGTAATTATGGAAACATTTCATCGGGAAGTGCCCAAGAAACCTCAGCTCAAGTCATCTTTGCAGACCACAGGAATGTAAATGTACAAAGGGTCAAAAAGGACCAGAACTACACAAGAGAGGGGAAGAGAACAGGAGAGGTTGAGGACTTCATTCTTTCAATTGCAAAAGCACTCAAGTGAAAATACCCTCTTCTTTCATGATGTGGCTTATGCTCTAAGCTACAGAAACAACAAAAGAAAAAAAAAAACAACAAACAATACCTCAGGTTTTAATCATCCAAAATGGAAAAAAATATTCTCTAAACTGTATATCTGATAGTAATTTTTAACCCATGTTGAATGAATAATACTCTGAAACAAGATATCTAGCACCTGTAGGAGCACCAGTGTGGTTCTGGCCATCATCCCATCTCTTGTCATGGCCAATCTCTGCTATTCCACGTAAAGCTGACAATGACTTTTTTTCCTATGCAGGCAAATAATATTCCAGGTTCGGGAGACCAAGGGTGAGGATATCCATAGTACTTGTCATGGGCAACCAGCCAGAGAATGGGTATGGAACAAAATAAATCTCATAAATAAAATATAAAAATAAATAAATGTCATAAACAAAATAAAAGCTGGTCAGGACTCAGTTGTCTGAGGACTATTCATAGCACTGGGCTGGATCCTGAGCATGATTTGTATAAAGAGATCCTGGTGATGGCAGGAACTTTGTCATTACAAGATGCAGACTGTGCCCACACTGGGCAATGGGAAGGGCAAAAGAAGGAATAAATCTCCCAGCTTCTGGCAAATTCTCAATACATACCAAAACAAGCAAGATGAAGGATAACCACAATCTTTACTCTCTTATCAAATAATACAACCTTCTTTTCACTAACAAATGCAATTAGTCTGATTCGACCTTGGTAAGACGGCTGTTCATTACCACAGAACTCGTGTATTCAAGTAGCCAAAATAGCCAATATTTTAAAACCTCTTCAGCTGAAGTGTTTTGCTGTACCAAGAGACACAGAGCAAGGATACTGCCATCCATCAGAACACCAGACAATATTGAGCAGTTTTCACTATTAACACTTTGTGTTCTGTCCTGCAGAAATTCAGAAACTCTGAGGTGGAAAAAAGCCAATGCTAGTGACCTCCCAACCCTTGAAAAGTGAACTCCAGAAGCCTGGGAAAAAGAGAGTCAGTCGTTCTCAGAGTGGAACACAAGGCAGTCAAGTTCAATAAAGTGCAGTGAAAAGAAACAGATTCTCAAAGATATTTCAAACTTCTGTATTTCAAAATATTCTTTAGCTCAAAACACCCAGGAATATGCAGAGAACAACGCTCCAGTATCAGGAAGATGGAGAAAACTCATGTCCTTACAATGGAAGAGGGAAAAGGGGTGAAGTTTTAGGAAGTATTTAGGAATGGTAATTTTGTGATTATAGAGTAAAGAAGAAATTCTGCTACTGTAGGTTCAGCTGTTGTTTTTACCAGAGATATTGTGTATCTTTGGCCATTTATGTGGCCTGCTACTGAAACATTGGCTCAACTCACCTGCTCTCCCCCAGGCATATTCAGCAGTTTGGGTATATGTCTGAGTTAACTTCAAGGAAATGCTTAGGATTGTACAAGAATTTAAGATCTCTGCTAATTAAGGATAGGCTGAGACACGCAATTATGTGCTTTGCTGAATCATCCTTAACATGTTCAAATTGCCTTGCCGAAAAAGAGCTCTAACAAAATTTTTCGCTCTCTTGAGGAAAAGGCCCATCTGATGATGGGTAAGGATTTGAGGTACAGTGGTGCTGGGTCATATTAGTAAACTGGCCCTAATTTGGTAGGTTGCCTCAAAATGACTAATTTTCCTAGGCTTTCCTAACAGTGAATGAAGAGACAAGAAGTGCCTTGTGGGGTATATTCTGCCCATTTAGTGGGAAACTTGCCCACTTTTTGCTCATTCTTGCAGACTCTAGAGGTGTTTTTATCTCTCCTCTGACTAATATAAGGAGCTCAAAGCAAAATAATTCTTGCCATACCCACCTTCTATGCTTTAATTTAGAGAGAATAAATGATGGCTGAACAGGCAAGGAGAAAAACAAAGTTATTCACTGTCTCACATTTTGTCAGATATGATCTGCTTGTGATTAGCAGAGTTTCTATTGCTTCTTTTGCTGAACTACTCTGGTATAATCAACAGTCAGTTTAAATTCCTTATTTCTCTGTGGCGCTTGATTACTCCCTAATTTCCCCCCTCTCCCACCCACCAAATCACTCCCTTTCTTCACGCTTTCCATACGTATGTGTATTTTTGTAGCTTTCTCCTCATTCACCCATAATTTCACAACTGAGTAAAACAGGAACACTTTTTCAGACCAGCTTCTGAAATAAGCAAAAGCAATTCCAATGCAAGTAGGTTACTCCAAAGACAAAACCCCACTAAAATACCTTAGGAAAAAATGCATCTGCAGGATGAACATGGAATCTGGTACAGGAACAAGCAATGTACCTTTTGAGAGAGATGTGACTGGGATGGGGGGACAAAACCAAGAACAGAAAACTTCTACTTGAGAAAAAGCTTTGTAAGGTCTGTGGGGAACATTTGAGAAGAAAGGGAGTTGGCAGAAGGAGTAACTCTCACCTGTAAGCCATGAGCAAAGAAACTTCTGTTGCATCTGGTGATCCAGGATCCAACAACAGGAACAGTTCTAGATTAGGCGTACCTAGTATGTATCCAGAAATACAGTATGTCCCAAAGATAGATCTCTTTGATGTTTTACAGAATCACAGAATGGGTCGGGTTGGAAAGGACCACAGTGGGTCATCTGGTCCAACCTCCCTGCTCTGGGTCATCCCAGAGCACACAGCACAAGATCGTGTCCAGACAGCTCTGGAATATCTCCAGTGAGGAGACTCCACACTCTCTCTGGACAATCTGTTGCAGTACATGGTCTCACACAGTAAAGAAATTCTTACTCATATTCAGGTGGAATTTTCTGTGCATCACTTTCTGCCTGTTCCCTCTTGTCCCATTCCTTGGCACCACCAAGAACAGCAAATGCTAAAGAGCTGTTACTGGCTAATAATCCCATAAATTAAGGCTACTGCTGTCCTCACTGAAACTAACCAGTGTTATTATTGGTGGTCAGAGCACAAAGGCCATTGGCCTGATTCTCAAAAGAGGAATTTCTTGCCTGCATAACAAGAAAAATTATTTTGGTAGAGATACATGGATGGTGTTAAGACAGAGAGAATGACAGTGACAACATCTGCCCATCAGCAGAGATGTCCAGTACCAGAAATACACTGCTACCACTCTGCTTCACAGCCAGTGACCATCTCCATCACTTGATGCCTGCTAAGGACCAGTCAAAAATATTTTCTGTGATGCTAAGCTTTCCTTCAGGCAAAACACTGCCACGGCAACATCTCCACATACCTTCTGGGATGATTTTATACCTGATTTTGGGATAGGAGGATGCAAGATGGAGCTCTGACAGACAGTTCTTTTCGCAAGCCTAAAAAAAGCTCAGCAAAGCAACTGCAATGGGTTCTGTAAAAGAAACAATTTGAAATTGAATTAGACAATGCCCAGATGCAAAGAGCCTACATAAATCTGTCAAAAGCCCCTAAAGTTCTAATTTTGTGAAACCTCATTCCACTTCCTTTCACATAGGAGCTTGATCTTTGTATTTCTAATTGAATCAACTTTTGTAGCAATCACAGAGAAAGGAAAAAAAAATGCAAACTCGTGGCTGGAGGTAAAGAGGAAGCGTCTCTGCTTTGTTGGATCTTCTCAGCTATCACCAGAGATCATGGTAATTCACTAGGGAAATTAAAATTATCCTGAAAACTTGGAGTGGGGAGAAGTGATGAAGCACCTAACAGAATGTCAATTACATTGAGAGACGGAACAGAGAAAGCTCTGCAAAATAAGTCTTCCTAGAAGAAGAAGAATGAGTAGAATAAAGAACTGGTTTGATAAAAAATGATTTGGTCATGTGAAGTATTTCTTCCGGAATGAAATTTGATAACTGAACGCTCCCTTAGAAAATATCACCGTCCTAAATAAGAAAAAAATGCTGATACTCTCCTCTCTGGCTCACAGCTCTCCAAATATCTGAACAGCTCATATTCAGTAATGCTTTTTGACTCCTCTGCTAAGGTAGTAATAAGGTAAAAGCCTTATTTCACTGAGGAGGAACCAAACTAAAAAGTGGATTAAGTGAGCTACCTGAGAGTGCACAGAACTTTGCCTGATGGGCTCATTTGATAGATATCCAGCAAAACCTGAACTGAGAATTAATCCCAGATGTCTTGAATCCAATTTACCAGATTAAATTTTATCAAAACTTCTACCAGGACTTCAGGACTGAGGGATAGGCACATTCCATTTATCTATCTATACGGCAGATGCCAGTTTGGGGCAATGCCTTGGCAATAGAAAAGTGAGTAATGTCTTCAGTGGTTGAATACAGATCTGACCAACCTGGCCCTGCTCTAAATTCTTTTCAGAAAATGCTGTTAATCACTAGAGGAATATGAGCTACTCTCTGTTGCATAAAAGACCTCTGCTTATTTAAGGGAAAACTACTTTGGGTATGACTAGAACAACTAGATAAAACATTAGAGCAACAAAATCAGCCATAACTCCCAGGAAGACTCAGGCAGAACAACTGGTCCTTGTTACATGACACCAGTGTTTGCACTCGGATGCTGCCCTGTGATAGCTGCTCTCAGAGGAAGAAATCCCAGTCTTCATCCTGAGGAGTTAAATCCACAAGGAAAATCCCTCCTTGTGGCCCTGGGAGTCTCCTGCTGCAGCCTGGCTTTCACCCAAGCTGCCACCTAAGGGGTTAGAGCAATGCAGACCTTTACCAGGTATCCTTCTGCGTATCCACAAGGAGTAGCCAGGGCTCACTACCGAGGCTTGGGATAATAATCCATCCCTAAATCCCACAGTTTAGTGCAGTAAACAGGTAGATCATGTAGCCTGGAGCAAAAACAGCCTTAGCAACTGCCTAGCAACACTACTGCAGAGCAAGGCAGGAGCTGCGGGTTATCTGGATGCAGTAACTCACAAGGAAGAGCCAGCCCCACCCAGAGCTCAGCAGCTCTAGTGCACAAACTGAGCCTCAGCCTTTCTCTCTGCCACAGAAAGGTAGGAACTTTCTGTCGATAAAGAAATGAACACTCTAAATATGTAGAACCTTTCCTTAAAAATCTACTTTTCTCAGTCTTCAGCCTCACCAGGCTGATAAACTTGCCAGGTAGACAAACTACCATTAACTCAAAGGTTACTGCTCACTCCCAAGATTGAGAGGTTTTTTTTTAATCTTCAGAACATATCATCATGATTTTGATTTTTTTTTCCTGTTTACAGACATGACTGATGGGTTGTGGGACTGTTATGGTCATCTCAAATTCCTCACTGAAACATTGCACAGTTGTAACTTTCCCCTCCTTGCAGTTTATAGCTTCCATAGTTGCTTTATTAACACTGCTGCAGAAGAGAAATATGACTTGGGCAGTATATTGGTGCCCATTAGTACTGCAGACTCAGTGTTATGCATCACACTGTAATGTCCGTGGCACCACAGCCAAAATGGTTACAGGATGAACGAGGCTATTAACTCCAGGGACTGCGAGCCCTTTAAATTCAAAGGCTGCTCCACCTTAAAAAGTCTTTCTGGCAGGTTTGGAGCTTGCAAACCTTAAGTTAGCACTTTCCAGGTGGAAAGCCATTCATATGAAAAACAGCCAAAAGCAGAAGTAAACTTAGAAATTTAAGAAGAGTGTCCACTTTGGCTGTCCAGTTGTGAGGTCTTTTCGTGTAATAGAAATTGTGATGGAATGGAATGGAATGGAATGGAATGGAATGGAATGGAATGGAATGGAATGGAATGGAATGGAGTAGAATAGAATGGTGCAGTTGAAAGGGGACTTACGACAACCATCTAGTCCAACTGCCTGACCATGTCAGGGCTGACCAGAAGTTAAAGCATGTTATTAACCACATTGTCCAAATGTCTCTTAAACAGTGACAGGCTTGGGGTGTTGACCACCTCTCTAGGAAGTTTGTCCCACTGTTTGACCACCCTCTCAATAAAGAAATGCTTTCCAATATCAAGACTGAGCCTCTGTTGATGCAGATCATTTCCATGTCCTATCACTGAACACGAGAGAAGCCCTCAGCACCTCCCATTCCCTGCAGAGAACCACGAGGTCACCCCTCAGCCTCCTCTTCTCCAAACCAGACAAGGCCAGAGCCCTCAGCTGCTCCTCACAAGACATGACTTCCAGCCCTTTCACTGGCTTTGCTGCCCTCCTTGGGACACATTCAAGGACCTTCACACCCTTCTTAACTAATGGGACCCAGCCCTGCACTCAGGGCTCCAAGGCTGAGCACAGTGGGAGAATCACCTCTGCTGCCTGTCTTGGTTGTGCTGTTTGATGCAGTCCAGGATGGGGCTTGCCCTTTTGCCTGCCATATTTCTGGAAAACTGAAGGCAGTTATAAATAAATCCATTAGGTAATCACTAATAGTTCATCTCCTTTTACTTAATATTGGCTTTGAAATTTTAGTTTTAGAATTAATTGGCAGGATTCTAATGTAACAGTAAGGTCATTTAAATTACAGATACAAGACTATAATATTTCACCTTTTGATTACTACCTATTGAAATACATTTATACAATTTCATACCATCTCTGCCTTCCCTGTTTTGCCTAATTTTTTGTCTCTTCCATAATAAATATGTTTGAAAGAACATGCTTTTAATTCTAAGTTAGCTCATGCTAATGGATTTTTAAAGCACAAATCTATTGTCATTCAATTGGTGAACTCCAGAAACACTTGTTAAGAATCAGAATCATAACATCTGTCTCAGAAAGCTCTTCACATGAACAGCTGGGATTTTACATCATATCATGGCAAAGGACTCCACTGGCTTTTCTAAGAGCCTGGATTTCCACTTGGATGAATGTTGGAGCATGGGTAGATTTTTGCAACTGTCACTTTGGTGGTTTTTTGTGTCTTTGTTTGTGTGCTCATTTCCAGCCTAAATCTCCCTCAAAGCCCCATAAAATGGCAAATTTAAATTGACACTTTAGTTTAATTGCTCAGTGCAGTTAAGCAGTGAAAAATAGTCGGAGCAGATCCTATATCCCTGATACAATCCACTGTAATCGATTTCCAATCTTTTTCTCAAACATGTAGGATTTGAGCACCCACTGGTCTGCATGGAAGGCATGATGTCCATCAGGATACTTAGTCCAGTCCCACAGCAATATACAACCGTGTAACAGAAATGAAATACAAGAAACCTGCACTTCATGTCATCCTGAAATATAACTCCCACAGCCTGTACAGGACTTGCTTTTGGATGGCAGTATCCAGACCTTATTTCATTTACCAGTTTAATGCAGATATTTCTAGTTTCAATTGCTTTCTCTATAAATTATTTCTTCCAAACCCCACCATATGCAAAGGCACAAGTGACTTTTCACTGTACATCCGAGTACTGGAATGAATCTGTCAAGTATTTCTGTTTTAATCTAAACTACATTACATTGGAACATAAGCTGTCAAAAGCTGAAAGTGGTGAAATCTATTCAATAGAGTTGAAGGCAAAATGTTTTTCCTGCTTTATAGAATATGTAGAATATAACATTGATATTTGCAAATTTTAGATCATCCCTTTCTCTATTCACATTCACATACAAAAGTATCTGAAATGCTTTTCAGTTTCTTAAAACTGCACAGATGCTAATACTCTGTATTTCTGATGCCCACCAGGACCTCTCTGTTTTGCTTTGTCTTGGTAACCCCATTCTGATAGAAAGGATGAGGCAATAACCAGCTACTCATACCTACAAAAATTCCTTGTCTGAGTCTGCCTTGAATAGACCAAAGCAATGAAAGCTTTAATAATTGCTGGCAGCAGAGTTTGCAATTTCTATGATCACCAAGCTTTCCTTATAAAATCCCTCATTTAAAATACAGTTCTTGCAGACTTTTGTATAAGTTTAACTCTTGGATTGCTTTTCTTAAATGCCAAAATGCCAGGTAGTTTTCACTGGAGTCTTATTTGGGAGCAACAATAAGGATTAACAAAGCTTAGCCCATATTACGGGTGTGAAAACAGCTGAGCATCTAGCAATGTGTGAGGAGGAAGATAGGGTGTTTATCTAAAAATCACAACCGTAAACTCTGCAATCTCAGTCTTTTAAAAACTGCTATGACAAGTTGATCTTTCAGAAGCACAGGTAGTTTCCTAATGGTATTTTGCTTTAACATCTAAATCAGAAATTACAATAATTCTTTACACTATTTAAGGACTCTGTACTGCTGTCTTTTTTCACCCCTTCTTACAGAAAGGAGGCAAGTTATAGCACAACCTAAGACCTCCAGATCTTCTCTTCTGTTACCCCAGCATGAACTAAATCTTAAATCAAGGAAGTTACTAAAATAGCTGAAAAAACTAACATGAACACCTTCAGCACTCATTGCAGAGAAGCAGGAACAGGACTGTGGTGGTCCCATGAGTTTGTAGGGATGAAAGA
This sequence comes from Dryoscopus gambensis, assembly GCA_013389985.1. Taxonomy (NCBI): domain Eukaryota; kingdom Metazoa; phylum Chordata; class Aves; order Passeriformes; family Malaconotidae; genus Dryoscopus; species Dryoscopus gambensis. The sequence goes on from WEIT01009323.1 coordinate 172,057, forward strand.
GGCTACCCCCATATCTCACTTGGGAAATCAGAGTCTGTAGTTGTTGGATAAGCAAAAACTGAGAGAAGAGGAGGATCAGAACTCACTGTTAAAAAACATTTGTTTACTGTCTTGCTCCAGCGGGGCAGGGACTCAGTGGGAAAAAGTATTAAATCCTTGAGTAGGTCACACTCTCAGTCCTGCTCATGGCTTGTGCTGACAAAATCCAGTGTAAATCTAGACAGGATTTAACTATAAAGCTGCACCTTGTAAAAGGGCATCTGTCTTGTTGTTATCAGTGAAAACAAACAGCATGGTGTGTGAAGGAAAAGCCAAAGAAAACAGTATCTATGAGATAAAAAATATGGAATGAAAATCAGGAAAACAAGATCTGCTGGACTGTGAATCAGACTCATATTTAACCAATGCACTCAGAACAGGTAAAGTTAGTCTGGACTAGAAAAAATATGGTAAGGAATAAATCTGAGAAGAGCACAGAAATGGCTAAAGGACAGTTTTGAGGTCAGCAAGCTGTTGATTTATGTCTCTATGAACTGGCATAGCTACCAGACATACTGACTCCAGATCTTGCTGCTTCCAGAACTGCAGAGGCAACAAGCGTCATCACTGGCTTCTCTGCATAATGGAGAAGAAATATCTTTTTTCAAATCATGGGTGATTATTGATACTTTTATCTTAAAAAAGTTCCATTTTAAGCTGTTCTTATTAAAAGTAAAACAAATGCCTTCTAAAGTAATCCAGAAATTTTGTTTCCAGTCTGTATTTTAATATGAATGCATTTTTCAGGGCACAGTAACTTAACATGCTGATGTATTAGTTTTGCACCTGAAACTGAAATCTTCCTGTCCTTCATTCTAACTCTAGAATACATAGAAAAAATGGCATATGATTATAATTTTAATTCTTCCACCGAGATATTTGTTTGTGTCTCTTGCTAATGCAGTCTTCAATGTTAATAAACTAATATTTTCAAATATTGCCCTGTTTAAAATGTACACTGCATCAATAAGGGAGAACATTGGATTCAAAATCACACAAACTACAGAATAAAATATAATTCTCAATTATAAAACTGCCAGTTTCTTTAGTAGATAAATACCTTAATGTGGGCTCAAAAGACCAGGCATTGTTCTACCAGCAGCCTCACAGTATATCAGGAAGTATATTCAACCAACAGTCCAGTTTTCTGGGTCCTTTTTATCAATGAATCTTCTTTGATGAACCTTCATTGATAAACTTTCTCTGAACAGAGGTTTCCAAAGGCTCTGGGATAAATTAATTAGCTCCCTTTGTCTTAAAGTAAAACTCACTTAAATATATGCTAAGAGTTCCATTTATTCTAGGTTGGTTTGAGCCTGACCCTATGTCCATTTAAAAATTGGCTTTTCTGCAAGTGCTTCAAACATCTTGATGCTCTGAGACAACCACAGCCCTAGGCGGTGGCAAGGCACATTGCCAATGCAAAGAGGTTGTCCTGATTTTCTCACTGGTCTGATAAAATACCGGGAAATATTGTTCCTGCTGTGATGGCTAAAAAGGATTTCCCTGTGATCTGCTTTCTAGGCTGTGAAATGCTGGAGCCATGGCTTTATGTTTTTGTTCTTTCACCTTTGATTGTGTCATTCTCATGTGGTTTGTCCCCACTGCAAGATTGAGACAGGAATGAAGTCATGTCATGCTCTATTTCAGGCTCAGGCCATGTATTGCCATGAGTAATGTTCACCTGTTTGGAAATTCAAAGTGATTTGTAGAGATTGGCACTAAATCAAGGATTATTTGTTACTCCCAGAACCTCTGTGCTCACTAGGAAATAGCCAGTAAAAACTGGGCATCCTACAGCATTAAAGCACAGTGTCACTAAGGGAAATAACACAGCAGAACAAAGGGGTGAGAAGGCTAGTTACACCCCTAGTTACAACAATCTCACAGATAAGTTTTCTGGCCTGTCCTGTCACTTCTGCCTTGACACCTCAAAACCAGACTCTCCCCTTTGTCAGTGGTCAGCCTTGCTGACAGCTCTTGCTGTCTTTAGCATATATGACACATATTTTCTTTTGAAACCCAATCCATCTTCCAGCTGTACAGTGCAATGTACAGTACACCTGGCTCTGGCACCAGCCTGTGCAGCTCCTCAGCTCCTTTTTGTTAAAAGACACCTACACCACTGCCAGCCCTCTCACTCCACTGCTGAGCAAATCTTTCACACAGCCACAGATCTCACTTCCAATGCTCTGACCTCACACCATTTTTCCTCTCTTTAGTGCAGCATTTAGTTCGATCAATACTTTCACTCTTCCCTGTCTGCTGTGGAGGTTCCCTAAAAGCACCAAGCTCGTTTTTTGCATGTTTGTTTTGCCTGACCTACTTATGGTACTTGTATTAGCTGCCTTTAATCACTCCATCTTACCCAAATTAGCAGCAACACTAAAACCCAGTAGTAGTCACTAATTTCTGGTGCTCCCATTCCCTGGCATTTAAAATCAAACCTCATAGACTTCCTATACTGCAGAGGGATGCCTCCAGACCCAGATTAGCACAGACATGTCTACAAACAGTCATAGAACCATTAAGATTAGAAAAGACCTCCAAGATCATTGACTCCAATCTTTGACCAACACCACCATGCCCATTAAACCACACTGCAAAGTGCCATGTCTACTCATTCTTAGAGCACTTCCAGGGATGGTGACTGTACCACTGCCCTGGGCAGCTCGTTCCAATGCTTAACCACTCTTGCAGTGAAGAAATTCTTCCTAATATCCAGCCTGAACCTCCCCTGGCACAATTTGAGACCATTTCCTTTTATGCTATCACTAATTGCCTGAGAGGAGAGGCCGACCCCCACCTTGCCACAACCGCCTTAGGAAAACAAGACTCAAAGGCAAAGCTTACATAGCTCAGCCCAAGTGCTTGTGTACCATACAAGGCCACTGGCAGCAGAGCAGAAATGATTCTAAAGCAGAAAGAATCACAGTTTTTTGTCTTTTCCCATGGGGGCTTGAAATCAGTGGGTAGAATGAGTATGTAACTTTATGTTCCCCAGAAGAGGAAAGGAAATAAAGAGGAATATTGGTACTGTAAACTTTATTTCAGCCATCAAGGTGAACAGTTGTTGCAGAGGTAGCACCAAAGCAGCAAAGATTTCCTCTCCTGCAGCTTGCCTTTCTGCCTGGCCTTGCAACAGCATTTCTTGTACTCTGCATATAAAAGATGATTTAGGCCTGTTAAAGAATTAATGTTCAGTTCTCCTTAACAGGATAATTCTGGTCATTTCAATGTCAAGACTTAATTTTTTTTGGCAGTGATTTGATCTGGAACATCCAGATAATGTTTATCTACTGCAAATGGATTTTTTTGAAAGAATAAGAAAGATTTCAACAGGCATATAAGTGAGAGGCAGTCAGATTAAGTAGGTATTTCTGGCTGTGTATTTGAATGTGCCTGTCCTTTTCTTGTCTGTTCTCTCCATCAGGTGTGGGGACAGAAAGCTTTCTGCCTGAAGAAGAAATATATGTGAAAAAAACGATCTGTGACATTTGGAAAATCCTTTGGCAGTGAATGTGAGTAGGCCTCAAAAAGGTCAGGTTTAGATGTATTTATAAAAATAAAATTGGCTGAAATCGGCTCCATTGGCTTCACTTCAAGCTCTCCAGGCAAATTTCTCGTAGCATGAAGCCCCTTAGAGAGCCCCTTAGAGAGCCCTGGAATTCTGCTTAGTGACTTTTTTGATGTCTCTATTTTCAGAATTGAAATGTTGTGATCTGCTTGGGTAGGGCTGGTCCATCAGGCAATCACCACATGGCACTGTCGTGATTTTTGTTGTGTGTAAAAGTTGCTCCTTCAGTTGGAAAACAGCATGTCTTCCACCAGCCTCCTAAGAAGCAGGGTGCTAATATCCCTGGTAATTCAAAGGCAGCTCAGCTATTTCCAGTGCTGTGCTGCAGCCTTTTCTATCACTTGGTGGGGACTTTCCCTCGGTGTTCCTGTGTTTAATAAAGGCCCTGCTGGGCACCATGGAAAAATAAGCAACCTTATGCCTCTAGAGACACTAGTATTGTGAAAACTTATCTCTGATGCTAGAATTTCTAGAGAGATTTCAGAAGCTTGAAGAATGTTTCATTTTTAGGGACTCAGATTCTAAATCATGTCTGCTGTGCAAAAGTGATACATGTTTAAGCTCTATATTGTTCATGTATTTTTTTAAGATTTCTATTTAATTATTTTCTTGTTTGCCTGGACCAATTTCTTTTCTCTTCATAAGAACAAAATGAAGTTAAAGTGTATGTATCATTAAATTTAATAGGAAGTTACAATTGAATTACAAAATAGTAGCTATTTCTCTTATTTAGTATGATGTACTGGTCTCTTCTTTCACTCACAATGGATGTTCCTTTTCTGCTTGTAAGATATGGGGGAAATGGCCTAATAAGCTGTCTTTTACAGCTGAGATTTTCAGAGCAAACTTCAAATATCTGAATGCCCTCATCCCATTTAATTTAATGAGGACTGAGAATCAAATCCCTTAAGCGACTACGGAAACTTCAGAAGGGAGGGAGGATATTCCAGCAGCCAGGGCCTTGTGTGCCGAGGCTCCCTGGTCCATGGGAAACTCCCTGTGTAACTCCAGGCTTCACCTGCCATTCCCACTGCAAAGTGGACAATGCACTTGGTCACCAGTCGTGGGGACAGAAGGGTTGTGTGGGGATGAAGACACTACAGACAGTGAATTTTTGGACTGCACAGAGATGGGGGTGTGTACCTGACATAGGAAACCACTGTATTTCAGAACTATTTCCTTGCATTGACACTGCAGTCCTGGCATTTCATAAATGCCAACATGATGGAACCTGCATTGTTTGATACAAGAAACCATCAAGCTCCTTGAACAACAGAGATGAAAACAATGATTCAGCTTGATAAGGAAAAGAAGCTGTTTGGGGTAAGAGATCATCCTCTCCCAAAGAATAAAAAAAAAAAAAGTAAATTTTGGCCATGAAAATGTTAGGCTACAGAATTGGTAACCATTATATGGCAGCAGCTCTCACAGTCTTACAAAAGGGGTGATGAAGGCAAAAATATGAGGCATGCCCATGATTTCGAGTGCAAGAAGTGTAGCATCAAATGAGTTGATACAAAAAACAAGGTCTCTTTCAGTCCTATTGTACTGAAAACTGTAAGATTCTTTCTTTCAAAGTGAAGGACTTTTTATAACCATAGTTACCTCTTTTATGCAATTACAATGTGATTGTTATTGAGAGAAGTGAAGGGGAGTAAATGTGCCTTGGTTTCCAAGGCATAGTGGAACTAACTGAGGGCCATAAGAAAGAAAAAAAAAAAGAAGCAGGAAAGGTTAATAATCAGAAAAATGCAAAAGGAGTTCTAAAGCTGGGCAGAAAGTTTTGACTGGAAATAAAACACAAACATCTTAACATGAAGGAGTGGCACAGATCACTAAGGTAGGTGGATTTGATTTCCCCACTGCAGAAAGATAAATCCCTCTCTCCCTCTGTAGTAGGTTTCAGAGGATCCTTTCAGATCTTGAAATTCACACCCGTGCATATGAGGAAAACTACAGTAATGATAGAGTGACTCTTATTTAAAATTTTTTTCTTATCTTCTCCAAGGAATACAAAGATTCTAAGATTCTAAGGATTAATGGAGGTAGCATTAATTTAACAGTGTCTCATAAATTAGAAAATAAAAAAAGAGGAGATTAAAAATGTAACTGCTAGTAATCTGGAATGAAATTGTTTTCACACTAAACTNCAGTTACTGATCCATAAGGGCAGGTGGAGCAAGCAGATGTGACTAGAAACCAAAATTAGCTTGTGAATTATAGCAGATTCAAGCCTTCACTAAGATATAAATGGCAAAGATCAAACTTTGATACAGCAGGGCATAGTTGTGACTTTGAGTGCCTGAAAACCCTGAGATTTGGATCATACAATGTTCTTTAGCATTCTGAATTTACCTGACACGGATATGCTACTCTCCCTGAGAGCCCTGACTGTGGTCCCTGCTCCTTCTCAGAGAAATCTCACAACCTCCTACAAGTATTAGCCTTGTCATAAAACTCTGCTTCTCTGAATTTACTTCCAGGATTAAGGACTGTAAATCTGCTGCACTAGGGAATGTTCAGCCCAGATGCTCAGCAATAGATACAGATGTTTTCCTGTGTAGGTCATTGAGCTGGCTCTGCTCCAGGTCAGTAGTGACCAAAGGTAAATCTTGTTCCATTACAAAAATCTAAAGTGGATTCCAATAAAACTTTAAATGAGCAATTATTATTTCACCTAATTTCTCATGTTAAGTCTAAAATGTCTTGAAAATGTCATGACACAGAGGTTATTATTTTAAAGACCAACTCTCATTTATCCAGGGTAATGGTGGGTTTGGGTAATTGGGTTAACAGAAGGAACTGGTGATGTGGGTACAAGTTGCAAAGGCATCCATCTGGCTCTGTACAGTCAGCTGGGTCCTGCAAGACTCATTAGCTCTCTGCTGCAGCCCTGCAAGGTTTGGATTAGTCCTGGTTAAGCCACTGGTCACTCCAGTCCCCTGCAGTCCCAAAGAATGGTGAAGGGGGGGGGTATGTACCACCATACAAATGTACAGAGCCTGTTCCTTGCTGCTTTCCAGAGGAAACACTGGGAAGGCAGTGCAGAAGGACCACTGCTGCTCAGCATTTGACCTACCTCTATACAAACCCAGCCTAGAACGAGCACTGGAGATTGTCCTGTACTCCCTCCCATGGACGGGTGCCTGCAGCAGACCCTGCAAGGAGCATGGCTGTCCTTGGGCAGGCTAAGGGACCTGGCAAGGGACCGTCATGGGCAGCACCATTAGAGAAGAGCCCAGGGATGTGACCATGGAAGGGGTGCTTGGCCGTATGACAGCAACAGAATGATTTAGTGATCACAAACTCATTTGCAATGGACAAACCACCACCACCATCACACCTAGCAACAGTTTTCTCCCTAGCTGGCCCACAGAAGTTGTTTTTATGACAAAAAGGCATCCAGTTTTCACCAGCAGTTGTTAATTATCATATCCAAAAGTGGACAAGCCTCCCATCTTAAGAAGAGTTGAAGAGCACAGGACAGGAAGGGAACCTGTGTGGTTCAGTGCTCTCCTACTTTAATCCACAGCCCCTGGCTGCTGACAAGACAGGCTATTACAGCTCCTTGAGAGCTCTTCAGTGTGCTTGTGCCAGTTCCTAATCCATGGATCATTGATATGATGGAGCATAACGGCAGCCTCAGAGCCCCTTATATTTTCAGCTGTCAGATTGAACACCGGGAGATGCTCATCCGCAGAAACTCACTGTAGTGCTACTTTTATGCATGTTCATGGAGCCTTTATAATCTTTCATAACAGAAAGGTACAAAATACACTACTCCAGATTTTTCTAATTGCAAAGGCCAAATTACCAAGTATAATGAAGCAAAACGATTTCATTTTTATCTCATTTCTGAGCTAAAATGTTACAATTACAAGACCATCAGAGATTCAGAGTACTTTTTTTTGTTCCTTTCCTTAGTATCTCATTACAAAATACATTTTTAAAGGCTGCTTACCACTGCTATGCACCGTTACAACTTTTCTAACAGATCTCACTTCTAAGCACATTCTTGTTTAGAGAGGAAGAGTTACAAAATAGAATCCAAAAGGGCATCTGAACAGCATCCTGTCCAAGATGCAGCTTAAAAGGGCAGTAGCCAGAGCAATAAATTAAATCATGCTTACTTCCACATTAAAAATTTCAGCAGTAAATTTCAGCTCTCTACATTGCTCTTCACATGTGTAATAGAGAAGTGGGTAAAAGTTGTCAGCTCTGTGATGAAATGAGAGGCAAGCTGAAATTTGATTTATGACCTGGCAGGTAAGAACAACAAATTCTAAGTGGGGTTTTATTGTCAAAGCGTTGATGGTCTTGTCTTGTTTCTGGCTAAAAGGAAAAAGATTCTTCCCTACTTTTCCTCCACTTAAAAAAAGTTCAAAAGGGGAAGGCTGTAGCTTTTTCCTCAGCAGACAGAAATTGAAATGGAGAACTTTCAGGGAGGTCAAGATGACTGCACATGCTCAATGAAATGAACTCAGCCACCACCATTGTCTGATTCACTTTAGCTTATTTCTCTTGTGTCTGAGCTTGTCCCTTAAGATGACAGTCTTGATGACAACATCCTGAGAGCCACTCCAAAGTAATTTAAAGCAATATATAATTACTGTGGGGCTGAAAGCTCCCAGTTTACAAAGCAATAGCAGCTGTATGAGTTCTGGCTCATCTAACAGGATGATAGCTCTGCAAGCTTCTCCAGCCTCTTTTGCAAGCTTACGCACTGGATCACAAAACAATTCATTTGGGCTCCATAGGATCTGGGGCTCAGCTGTGTCTGAGGAACTGCAGCATTTCTCCAAGGACAACGAGTTGGCCGTCAGTGCCACCAAAGCAAACAGTGAAAGCCAGAGGATGGGCACTAGCAGGGTGTGTGGGGAGCAGCAGGAGGCATAGCACAACCTCCTCACACGGTGCAAAACCTGGTGCTAGAACGATCAGCTCTAATGGGGAGCTTGCTCAGTCCCTCACTTTGCTGAGGGGTTTGTCAGGTTCCAGAGAGCTTTGCCAGACATTCACAATGGTTCAGGCCAACAACCAGATCCAAAAATCCTTCTTTATGTGCATCTGGATTTATGGTTCACCAACACTGCCAACTATGCTGTGTGCTTAAAACCAGCATTTTGGATCCAGCTCAGCATGTGCCACCCAGTCCATTAGAAAACAACAACCTTTAGCCATCATGTCCTTAATCAGGCTTCAGTTCCCTGTTGGAGTTACTCTCTGGATTCTTCTCTTTGAGGTAATGGAGAAGCATGAGTTACTGGAGATGTGATTACTTTTGTGACCCCTACCTAATTAACTTTGAAAATTATTTTTTTATTACTTTACTTTATCTATTCTCTTCCTCAAAACTCTCATCCAATATACACTTAATGAGGTGTATATACACTTCCTCCATGCATGTACATTACTCAAATAAGTTTTACAAGTATTCAATATTGGTAAGTTAAGAGGTGACTATTGTTTAATAAGTAAACAAATGGCTTTTCTCCAAAAGTTAGATCCAGAATTACATAACTTTGGAAGAGAAGCAGATTTAATGATCAAGTAAATTATTAGACCTGGAAAACTAATCACCACAAAAGCCCACTCACTTGTTAAACATTTCAGAAAACTCAGCACGAAGTCGTGTTCCCATATCCTGTTTCTGTACTCTGACTAAGCTGATGTTCATGTTTTGCTAGTCTTCATCTGTGGTATCTCTGAGCTGTGAAGCAGAACACCTCCAAGCTCAGGAAGCCATACATGCTGCACTTGCTAAATCTGATTTGCTGTACAGTCAATGGCCATAGCAATGGGGGTCCCACCACTGCCTTCAACAGGAGCAAAGCCATCCCGTTTGGATTTCTCTTACATGAAAAGCAAACCCAAAGGATACAGTCAGCCTCACAACATGAAAAATCCCAGCCTGTAAATACAGTTACATGTCTCAGATCTTGAAATATCAGAAGATAAAAACAGTAAGATTTTTTTAAAAATTTATTTGGTTATTTTGATAAAGAGAAGTGCTGTATAAGGCAGGTGCCTCACAACCACAGAGCTCAGTGTTATCTGTCTGGGCTGTGCCTGCGTGGACAGAAGGGATTGAAAATGATCTTATGCAAAAAATGTCTGTGCCTATGGCACTGTTTCTCATCACTGACAAAACAACGCAGTTCCTACCTGTGCCCTGTGATTCAAGGGAGAAACCCCCTATTATGCTGGTAAGACCTCACACTGATGGGGAAAATGTCAGGGTACAATAACAGTGAAGCTCTTTGATGCTCTTCAATGAGCTATAATTACCACATTGTCTAGAAAAGTAGATCAATTAACAGAGATACATGCATGGGGGATTATTGTGGTAAAGAACACTCTCCTCCTAATGACTTTCTACAGAAATTTTTACTCAGAGGGGATTTTAAACATATTAAATGCTGGGCAAAGAGAGCACTGCAGGTAAGGTTCAGCTGTGTTACTGAATTTTGAAAGAACAATTTATATTACTGGAACATTTAGAAACAATTCAGGCAGAGATAATAAATGCTTAATGACTGTCAATAAATGGTTGGCCAGTGGTTATGATAGTTAAGAATCTAAGAGGTACACAGGTTTGCCAATGTGATGGGATTGTGCCATGTATAAAGTACAGTTACTTCTGTTACCAACATGCCTTTAATACCTCTTTATTTTTATTTAACCTTTTCCAACTATTTATAAAGATGGACAGAATATTAATTGAAAAAAAAAAAAAGGAAGAATTAGTGGATCCTGTTGGATCTACTGTAAAAGTACAATGGTTTTGAACCCTGCCATTCACTTCTAGCCACAGACAAAGGCCAGAGGCCAGAGTCACACCAGTGATGTACTGGTCTGGTGCGTCAGGAGGAAGGACAGCTGAAGCAGACACTGGTTATTAATTCTCTGATGACTTTTTCAGTTTGCATTTGCCTGTTTACATCTGTGGTCCCTCCAGGTTAGTCCAAGACAGATTTCTACCTGCCTCTGCAGCATTATGGTCCTCTCTGCAACCCACTTTCTCCTCCCCGCACATTCCACCTTCCTTGCTTGCAAGCAAAGTCACAGCCACCCTCCACTATTGTAAGGATGGATTCTTAATCAATCCCCACCAAAGCAATACATCTAGGGCCACCACATTCCTTCATGGCTGGGAAGTACCATTCCATGGTCATTGTCAGCCTTTATTTAGCTATAAAAGTGATTCACTCTGCCTGCTATGCTGCTGACCTTTTCAGAATTATACCCACAGCTCACCCCGAAGCCAATAAACTCTTGGTGCAAAGGGAAATAAACCTGCCTTAGCCCATTGCAGGACTTTCTAATTATTTCTGAAATGTCTTTGCTCTTACAGCAGATTTGGGGGATCACTGTGCAATGGAGCTGACACCCACAATAGCTCCTCCCCACATCTGTGAGAGCTACAGACTGTTCTGGAACAGGCGGACAATGTCAGGTTTATTCCTGAGGTCAGGTAGATGCAGGTGCCATCTCTCCACATAATATGTTCAAACTTCCTACTGCCGTGCTGCTGGGAAATACAAACACAGCTGACCCCACAGCTGTCCCAGCTTTGTTACACCTGAGCTTTGCCCAAATCTCCAGCACTGAATCAGAACCTAAGCCAATGGAGTCAACAAGGACCAAATGTGGGAGGCTTAGAACCCGGCACATTGCATCCTAAACTCTACTGATGTCACTGACCAGCTCTTTCCCTGGATATAATGGGGAGGCAGAGACATTTGCTCAGGTATGGGTGTTCATGTTGTAGATAACCGTATTACCCAAGTGAATTTCACTCTTGTTTATTAATAAACTATCAATGGAAGAGAAATGAGACTTCCCACTGCGATTTCAGCCTGCTTAGAAAGGCTGTGTTGACTTTTGAGGTTTAATCTCCCACTGCTGTATAAAATGCTGCCATTTCATGAGCTCTATGCTGGGCAATTGTTTCATAAGTGTCTTATACATGCAGAGCCCTGTAAATACTGAAGCAAAGATTTTTAACAGTTTGGGGGCTTTTCTTCCTGCAACTGGCCTGCTTGTTGTAACAAAAACTACTTGAGAAAAGATATTGTTAGGAAGATTCAATTTTTAACAGAGCAGGGAACATACTGATTGGCAAAAGTCAGTCAAAAAATCATATAGTTTGCTAACCCTTTTCCTTAGTTTCCTAACAAGATAGATGTGTATTCTCTCCCCTCTAGTCACCAATGTAGCTGCTTCCTGGGGTGACTCCAAATTTACCCAGTAAATACAGGGACATTCCTGCAAGACTGGAACAGAAGCAAATTTTGTTTAGCTCCTGTCTGAATGACCAACTATGCCAATTTTAAAACAGTTTTTCTGACTCTTTCAGGTCACAGGCAGGACCTGACAGAGTTTCCGAACTGTTTTCTGACAAATTGAGGCAATTTACCTATCTTCCTTTGTTAAAGGCTCTGTGCTATTTTGTTGGAATGAAAATTGCACAAATGACTGGCCATAAGTCAGGAAATGTAATAATTTCATGTTCTAGTGCATGACTCCCCTTACATGGTTCTCAAGAAATATATTGCCTGGTGTTATCTGCTGTGTACAGGAAAGCCAAAAATGAAAGCTGAGATTGAGAGAAAAACATATATGCAGTCATACCTCCACTGCCTGTCAGGCTCATGGGCAGGAGACAGGGATCAGTCCTACAGCAATCCAGGCTTCAATAACCCTCCTCTGCATGGATGTCGGAGGCAGCTTTCTACCCACAGAAGTCTCCCTCTGAGGTGAAGTGTTTCCCTTCTCCTGGAATATTGCTGAGAAGGTCTGGGCTGCTCCTGACTCCATCTCCCTGTCGCAGAGGAAATCTCGGTTCCCAGGCCAGTCCTCAGTCCTCAGTTCCTCCTCAAGAACTTGATTTCCCTGAGGATTTCACTTGGGGTGACTTGGGATTCCACTCGATCTATCTTGGGAACCAAGAAGCCTGAGCGGCATTCCCAGTGGTGTTAGTCATCCTGGGCACAGGTGGCCACTGCAGGGCACAGGCACCCTGGACAGGGAAAGGCTCATACCAGCACAGGAGGAAGGGAACAGATCTGGGCCAGGACTAACCTGGGTAGCTTTAAGCACCCATCTACATAATGTGAAATAGGCATATTGTCACTTTAGGCTCTCTTATCAGCCTGTACCATCCATTTGGCTTGGTTTTAGCTCCAAGGGCACTCTTCACGCTCTGGTGATGGCCACAAAGAAAACATAGATGGACTCACAGATAACTCCATAGGGCTTCAGCTGGGGTGATTTAGGCTTAAGACACATGGCAGGAGCTCATAAAAACCTGTCCAAGTTCAGTTCCTGACCCATGAGAACTTTACTCACCCTGTGTTTTTTAAATGAGAGCTGAATGTGGCCCAGGCAAGGACCCCTGAAAGGTAATGAAAACACCAGCTGGAAATCAATTCACCAAAGCTTTATTATTAAAAAGCTCTATTACTGGCCTGAGCTCAAGATTATGGGTGTATTATCCTTGCCAGTCAGAGACTGTCTGTTCAACGCAGTCAAAATTGAAGATAGAGGAGATCTGGGGAAATTACTGTTTTTTCAGATACTGATTTGGTTTTTCAGCCTTTCTGTCTCTTCCCATTAGGAAGTGAGTAAGAGGCACAGCTTCTAATGAAACTGCTGGAGTGACAAGAGACAGCAAGATAATTAAATTCCACGGCATGCTTGAACTAGAACCTGTTCCTCAGGTTGTTAATTTGGCCAGTACTCAAATTTGTGTTAGTTTAGGTAAATTAAATTAAAAGTAGGTAAAAGCCTGCCTGGGATTGGGTGCCTGGCTCCTGCCATCAGCCATCCCATGGCAATGCTCAGCAGAGCCAACCTTGGGTGAGACCCCAAAAACGTCAGCATAGACAGATTCCCTACACAGCCTCATTCAGCCCCTGTGCTGCCCCCACAGATAACAAGGTTTTCCTCAGTCAAGGCAAAGTGCAGGCAATACCTGTAGTTTTATGCCCTCAACTCCCTTGGAAAGGACTGACTTGACAATCAGGAAGCCCAAGGGTAGGAACCAGCCTGTGGGACACAACAGAACTGCACTTCAGGGAGTATCCTGCTTGCAAACAAACCAAAAGGAAACACGAAATTTAAAGGAAAACAAATGCACATTCCCCAAAGCTTTAAGCTCCTTTCAGAATTATCTGCTGAATTTCCCGTATACAGGCAGATCCTTGGGCTGCCTGTGATACTGTGCCACATTAGTGGGCTGTCAAGTTCTACTGATGAACATGCATCAAGCTGTTCTGCCATCCCTGTGTCACAGCACTGTGGAACCAGAGTGAAATGGGGCTGGAGGGGGCACACAGCTGGCAGTGGAATCTATTCCAGGGCTGGAATCCATTCTGGATAGACAGTTGTCAAATGCTACCCCTCCTGGAAGAGACATTTCCTTGCCTCCCACATTCTTTTTGCTTATTTAGCTAGATACACTGCTAAAAACATTTTTCTAATTTCTAAGTTAAGCCTTCTCTTTGAGATATTCCCTCATTGCATCATATCCCACATGGAATCAATATGGAGCACAGACTATTTTTGCAGCAATGTGTTGTATACTGACCCCTGTTTCTTGACACCTGTCAGTCTCCCCCAGACTGAGCAACCCCAGTCCTGTCCACCTTCCAATGCATGTCCTTAGCACAGTGTCTCTAACTGACACATAGCTCTTCCCTGGGCTTTCCCCAGCTAGCCCAAATTCTGTTTCCACCTGATGCTCACAAAACTTTGGACTGAGGTCTTACTCAAAATGAATTGCATGGGATGATTATTGTCCTCCTGTGTCTGCCTTTGCTGTAGGAGCATGAGTTTGGTCTCTCAGTCAAGGCCAGCTTCTCACCCATTGCAGTTTCCAGAACTTCTCCTGCAGATCTGTTTTCTCCCACTTTTGTTTGTGTAGTTGAGACTCTGATGAAGGGCTATGTCTGAAACCTTTGCTGCACTGTAATTTCTCCATTTTCTTAAAAAGTTCCCAGATAACTTCTTTTGGATGGCTCCCACCCATGAGCATGTTTGGTCAGTCCCCACTCGGTGTTACCTGCAAACTGCCTAAGCAGTTTCCTATTGCATCATCTAGAGTTTCAGTGAAAATAATAATAGGCCAGACAGGCCAGTTCAGACTTTCATTCATAATAAACCATTTTTGTAAGTTTCTCCAGGCTATTATGCACAGGTGTTCAAGCAGCTTTCCTCAAATCAATTATGTCTAGATCTTGCATTATTTATCTATTTTTATCATTTTATCTAGTAGCCTGAGAGAGGTGCCTTGCCATGTTTTGAAAATCAAAACTCTTCTTTCCCTCCAGGTTCATCTAAGGCTCGCTTGTTAATCCATACCCTGCCTAGATCCTACTTGAAACACTGCCTTTAGTTTCCCATTTTGCCAGACTGACTCCCCAACACCATCTTTCCTTTCCTTCTGTCGTTGTTTTTGATGTGGGCTGTTAGGTCTGTTGAGTGCATCTTTGGGTTGGTGTTAGTCTCACCTAGTCTAGGAGAAAGTCCTTATTCCTTGACTTAACACTTCCAAAAGTGGAATTACACTTCCAAATAAGGTGCTTGCACTAAAATCAAATGAGAATCCAGCACGAAAAATGCGTTAATTGAGAGAACTTTTGTTCTTTTTTTATATATTATAGGTGGGATAAAGCAGTATAAATACCTGTCCTATAAAGAAAACTAAGTGCTTGGCATGGATTTTTTTTTTCACTTTGAGCCCATAGCTGAAATTTTGCCTGTGGTTTGAACTCAATCATTTACCCTGGAAAAAAGCCAATGCTGTCTTGGGTGAAAATCAGTTCAAGAGTAAAGAAACACATCTGTCCTCATAGGTGCCTGTCTGAATGCTGAGTATCTTAAACTCTTTATGCTGCGAAGACCTTCAGTCAATCCAGCCAATGGGGCCTGAGGAGTGACCCAGCCATGCAGATACCAGCTGCCCACTCCAGGGTAAGCTGAATTACTCTCTGGGCTGCATCAGCTTCACTGACTGCGCATCCAGGGACAACAATGGGATCCTGAGGCACAATGGGCTCATTTTAGTCATCCATGTGGGCCTTTACCCAGTGTCATTTGGGATGATCCAGGGTATCTGTCCTTTGCTTCTCCTTGGGGTGTCTCACAGAGCAGTAAGCTACTGCACCATTTCTCTACATGCTGCCCTATAAAGGTAGGGGCTCTCCAGTCTTCCTTTAATCTGAAGGACCTAAGGTGGGCCAGCTGAACCACAAAGAGTAAACCCTCTTTCTGGTAGTCCTTCTCTAGGATATATGTCCCATTTCTACACTGACTCAGGGATAGAAAGCCAGGCAGAGCTGATGCAGAGATGAACATGGGATCTCTACCCTGTTAGCACCTGTTCCTGTTAAAATGGCTGTGACAAGGCTGGAGAAAAGCCCTGGGTTACATCCATGTCCCAGACGCCTTGCTCAGAAGTTTACCCAGTTGCTTCCTTCTTTGATGCATCCCTTAGGATATCACCCCACTCTGTACTGGTCTTGCTTCACTAGTGGGGACAACTCCACTTCACAGTGGGGACGGCTGCACAGAGAAACCTTCTGTATGTGCCATGCATCAGCAAAAATTATCAAATTTAATAGGAAGGAGTGTGTGAGAAATATGTCAACCATAGAGACCCTTCTCTCCCACTATAAGGCAAACTGCACTCATTGAAAGCCACCAGCCTTGGGAGCATAGGGGTAACTAACGATGCTGAGTAGGAACTTGAGGAGTCCTGGGTTTCAGCCTCACTCCGCTGATCAGTTCACCTAAATGACTTACCAGAGGCTCAAAAGAAAGGGAAACCTTTAAAAAACAGCTTCTAGAAGTACATGCCTTGTTGGAGTTTATGACTAGAACAGGATGGCTCCTCACCTGTCACCTTGCCCTGCTTTGCCCTTCTTTTTCTGAGATTTGACCTACGTTTTATGCCAAAAGCTAAGTTCTGTGCTTTTAACAGGAGAGTCAGCAATGTTATCTAAAGAACCCTGAAACGAGCAGGAAGGTATGTGCCCATCAATCCCATTTATTTGTGCATTAGCTGTGTGAAATAAATGATTGGCTTTCACAAACCAGTAGAATGAGCCACGGTCTCTGAGGACAGTGTGTGCTAAATAAGCTTCCTAAATTTTCAGATTTCTTGGAATGAAGGCCTGGATTCTTAAAGGAATTCTGCTGCCTGAATCCCACTGAAATTCATGGGAGACCAGAGCAATGGTGTTTTGTGAATCTTGGCCAATGTGCCTGAGCTCCAGTCCAGCAGCCAAGGACTCGAGGCAATGGCAAACTTCCCACAAAGATCAGTGGAACAGGCTTCAAGAGACTGTTATTGTTAAAATCTAATGCTAAGGTAAATCCTCAGCTGAAATAAATTGTTCCAGGCTTGCAGAAGTCAGTGGATCTTGTACATCTGAAACTAGCAGGCTCATCCCATTTCTGTCATTATTTTGTGAGTTGCCTCTCATGGTTTTCTAACAGGAGAGACCACAGCAGTGGTCTGTTGGACTGTTCCTGGGAAGAGTGAGACAGGTGGAGTAATCTTTGTGCATTTTCCTCATCACAACACATTCCCATGAAAATGGAAATGGAAATGCCACTAGATGATCTTTAAGGTCCCTTCCAACAGAAGCAGGAGGACAGAGGGATAGAGAGGTCTGAGATACCCTCACGTTTGCTGAAACCTCCAAGACATTAGAATATTCCCACAGACATTTTGTAAAAGTGGATCAGTAAGTAAGAAGCTAAAAATTCAGTTAAACATGGTGCCAGGTTGTAGCATGCCTCCCCATCAGCCTCCCTGCAGAAGATTAGGTAATCAGCTTTTAAATATTTCATTTGCTGTGAATTTCAAGCATTTCCTCAGCATGCTGAAATATGCCAAGGATTGTGGCTTTTGATATTTAAGCCAAAACCCAATAATCTGTTGACCTGTCAAATATGATATTCCTAGTGTTTAATAATAATTTTTAAAATCCTTTAAAAGTCAGTTCAGAAAATATTCCTGTTAAACAGACACTGGTGGCTGCTTTAAATCCTTCACTTAATGCCTGTGTGGAAGAGAGTAAGAGATAAGACCAAAGCCAACATATCCTTTGAGCACTGTGATCAAAGTACATAAAAGATACTTCCGCAGAAGTATTTTGCTGTCAAAATGCAGCTTCCACCCTAAAGCTCTCACAGTGCACCACTGGAGAAACTACTGAAGCACTTCTTTCTTTCAAACAGCAGCTTCATGTGATGAAACGCACCCAAAACCCCTACAAACACCAGCAGAAGTCTGACCAGCTGGTAACAAGGGGCTGTGGATCAGATTGCTTGTGGCCTAATTTGACCCTCCATTCAAAATTTTTATAAGGAAGGAATGTGTCACTAGTCCCATCAATAAGAACAGATCCATCCTGGCACAGTGATGTGCCTGCACTCACTTCTAGAGCACTCAGACTGTGTCTCCAGTCAATGGTGTCAAGCTGTACCAGCCCTCCCATGGATTAACTGCATTTTTCACACCTGAGTTGCAGGACAGATGAACTTCAAAAGACTCCTAAATTGCTGTTCCCATCACTGACTGTATCTGTGGATATATGCACAAACAATGTGATGATGACAAACCTCCTTGTATCCCTAAGTAAATTATTATTTAAGATTTTTAATTTTTTTTTGATATCTAAACACATTGGAGCTGAATTGAGGACTGAAGAAATTGGGAGACTTTTAAAAGCTAAACTAATAGGTAGCAGAATAATAATTTCAGTTTGCTGGGTCCTCTAGAAAGGAGGATGGGCCTTAGGTAACAGTCCCCATTGTTGCTGAAATCACAAACAAAACCATATGATCCTAATGAAGAGGTAATCAGGAAGGAAAATTGATAATATACAATATGATCTTGATTAATAGAAAGACGTTGGCCAAATTTTGCAATTCAAACTTTTTTAACAAACAAATTTAAATGACCTGCCTATTTGAAAGCAGATGGCATCTTAAATTGTTTCCCTTTTGATTAAACAAGGTAGCAATTAGTAAAACTGGTGTCTTGTTGAATTAGCAGGGATTTAGAATGAGTTACATTTGTGCTGGGAAAGTGCTTGTGATTTGTGGGTTTTGAATAAATAGGAAAAGAAGAAGTTCCTGAGGGATCCAATGAGGGTTAAAATGTAATGCCTGTGTATTAGATATGTAAATCAAGTCCTAAGCCAAGAACATGGACCAGTGTGCTACTGTCTTCTGCCAAATGCAGTAAAGCTTGGACAGAAAAACATCCTAAAACTATCCATGTTTTGAAATGTGGTCACTTCTGAAATCTGTAATGCCCACATGTGTGCCCAGAATAGCCTCAATTGAGGAAGAAAGGCAAGCTAAGAGAGATGTTTGAAGTGTGTTCTTCGCTTTGTTTGGTTTCCTTATCTTTCTTGTGTGCTGTTCATTACTGGCTGGGCATTGTTTCTCTCTAGACTGGTTCAGCCTCTCTGCCCAGATGGTGTGTGACATCTCACCTCCCCAGAGAGGAGCCTTGCCCTTGGCTCAGACAGACAACCATGGTGTGGTCCAACAAGAAAACTGGCTCAGAGTACACAGTTGATGGACATACAGCACCTTCCCCTAAAATAAGGGCCCTAAAGCATGAGCATTTCCTTTTCTTGAGCATATCAGGGTTGTTAATATCAAGATGGAAATCAAAGAGACAATATATGGAAAAAATAAGTAGACTTATAGTGTCTAGCTGAGGGGAGAATAGAGAATAGAGAATTATCTCTGAGAGCAGCACACCAAAGTGAAAGCACCTCTGTGAGCAGTGCACCAAACTCTGCTTCAGAGCAGCACCCCACAAAGAGTGACCCCCAGCTGGGCTCCACAGAGGAACTTGCTTACCCTGACAGTAGGTGGAAAACCAAAGTTTTAAGCTTCTTGCCTCCTCTCATGCTGTTTGAGGTCCTTGAGAGGGAAGAGCAGAGCAAAATTAATTAGGAAATGCTGATCATTCTTCTTTTTGGCTAGGGCGTTCCTTCACATCCTGTCTTGTTTTTCTGATGCTTTCAGGTTCCAGACTCCATTCAGCACCTCTTCAAGGGATTCAGGCATAGTCCAGCCAGTCAATCCTCAATCACTGCAACACTTTTAACACCTCTCACATCTACCCTGGCCCACTGGTAGAGTGAGACTTCTGAAGCACTCTGACAAGTTTCCAGTGCAGAGTACCACGATTTATAGCTTTCACCCTCAGCCAGCCCTTTCTGTGGCACTGGCTGAGCCTCTTGGCCCCTCAGTCTTGGGCACTCAGTTCAAAGTCACTCCATCTTCTTTAACTCTAGCAGGAGGTTGTGAAGCTGCTCTGAAATAACACATGGCCCATAAGAATGGGTGAAAAACAGTAATTCCTTGCTGTTAAAGGGAATAAAACCAGCAATGCTGCGATGTTTGGAAGTCTTCTTCTGTCTGCCAGTCATAGAGCAAAGTCTCTCAGTGACCAAAGAGGCATTAATTGATGTCTCCAGCTCTGCAGGAGCCACTTAGCAGTTCCTCTCTGTGCTCTGTGCTTTGGTTGCTCTACTTTCATTAGCAGACGTTCAGAGATGCTGCTGTCATTAGAAGTCTAGTTTCTCCAGACAGTTCCTGAGGATCCACTCTCTAGCTACATCTATACTAGTCTACAAAAGGACCAGGACTCATTAGCTGCCCCTCATGTAAGGACTTAAAGAGCACAGTTGACTGCCTCAAACACCATCAAGGAGGGGCAGAATCTGTTTCTATTGCTGGCATGACAGGTGGATCACAAGATTTGACCCTGCGGGGATTTTTTTTTCCTTAACTAAAACCCCAAGGTCTGCTTACCCACGACAGCCACAGAAGGAACTTGTCATAAGATAAGCCACCACAGCAGGAACTTGAGATAAGCACAGAAGGGAGGAATTTCTGACAGTGAGGCACGAATTCCAGGCCTGGGGAAGCCGCAATCTGGAGAGTGAATCCTGGTTAACGCATCCGGACAGAAATTCCCACTGTGGCAAAGTGTGGGAAAGGAAGCAACTGCTCCTACACATATCACCCCAAGTTACGGGAACAGCTTCTACGACCACCCTGGGGATAGCCAGAACTTGAACTGTATAATGGTGATAGCCCCAGAAGAACAACTCCAGAACCCCCACCACCAAGAAGCCCAGGGTGAAGAAGGTGCAATGGGATACCGCTGGATCCATGGATGGTGACTATATTCTGCTCGATCTCTCTCTCTTTCTCTTTTCTTTTCTATCTCTTTCGATCTCCTTTCCTCACATTCATAGTTAAATAAAATCTATATTATTGACTTTAGAATATGTTCTTGTTTGCACTTTAATTGGGGCAGAGGCATCTCTCGCTAATGGGACCTTGGCATAGCATTGCATGGTTACAGCGCTGCATTACAGGCTGCCCAGAGAGGGTGTGGAGTCTTCCTTACTGGAGATATTCCAGAACCATCTGAACACAATCCTGTGCCACGTGCTCTGGGATGACCCTCCTCAAGGAGGGAGGTTGGACCAGGTGACCCACTGTGGTCCCTTCCAACCTGACCCATTCTGGGATTCTGTGCCCCATATGGTCGCTTTTCTCCCCCCCACCACAGGTTATTCTCATCCCTGCTCCTTGCAGGGAATCACACTTGCCTGTACTGTTCCTGAAGGTGTGATCTTTGATGAACCTGCCCTGGTCACAGCTGTGCCGAGGAGCATGGTAACATTGCACAGTCTGGACAGTGCTTGCACCCAGGTCTTACCTCTGTTTAGTTTATTAGTTCAGACACTATTATTTATTCCAGCCTAAACTATTGAGGGTGAGTTTTTCCAGACTTCATTTCTAAGATAAGATTTAAACACATTTCTACTTATCATAAGCTTTCAATATGTCTATGTATTTTTTTGCATTTCCTGCATAATAGATAATTCTGCATGTGGATATGATCACAAAAATAACTATGGGTTGTGCAAGTGAATACAGCAGAAAACTGTGAAATGCTCTCTTATAGTTCTATTTCAAAAGAAATGTCCAGCAACATTCCTTTTTAAAATTTTTAAAGTTTTTCAAATGCTGACACATCAGTATTTGAAACCTTCATTCTGTGGATTAGTAAAGTTGAGAAAGTTATTTCTCCATTGCTCTGTGATAAAACTTCCCAGAACAGTAGAATATTTTTCAGTATATTCAAGATTCGCTGGTCTTCTGCACACTTGCATTACTCTTAGTGAAAATATGAGAATCACCACCAAGTACTTGAGGTGAGATAAGAAATTTGTGTGCAAGAGAGAGAGATCTGCCATTCCCTGAGGGGATATTTCTCAGATCTACAGCTTCTTCCTGAATATTTCCCTTGCTGTAAATGGTGCTGATGCATTGAGTGCATCGAAAATAACAGCAATTTCATCGGAGGTCAACTGTCAGGCACACAAATACAGACAACTTCTCCCAGGCTTGATGTTGCCAAGCAAGTTCTTCATGTAACAGGCAATAAGAGACAAGCCATACTGGCTCAGAGCACGTGTGCAAATAGAGAACAAAAGTTTTATATTGTACTTGGATTTGGTAAAGGCAGAGGGAAAATCATATGGCCATAGGAGGCTAATGAGATGAGGGACTACATTCAAGACTTCAAAACAACAGTGAGAATGACGGAGTCAGTATGATGGGTTTAAGTCAATTTACTAAAGTCTTATGCATGTCAGAGGATCAGGTTCCCAGCACACACTTGCAGAAAATGCTGAAGACAACCACCATGCACAACATGTCATAAAAAGATAAGAGTAAGCAATAGAAAAGCGGTTCTTTCTAGCTTAATCAGGGGAAACGTTCCATCCTCAGTTCTGATGTCAGATCAGGTTTTCATTCCCATGCTGAGTCAGAGGAAAGCAGGCAGACAGGTGCATCTGGCCCATGCTGCTCCTCAAGAACCACTGTAATTCACCGCTCGGGTACAGCCCAGCATGCTGTGCCTCAGATTTATGCACTAGGTAAGGCTACAAGGTGAGAAAACCACCTTGAAATCATTTCAAATCTAGACAGATTTGTGCCCCTTCCTGGGTTTGTGTTTTATGGCTGTTCATTTTGATCTTCCCCAGAAGACATCAGCCGGATGATGCTGTGGATATTTGTAGTGTCACAAACCATTTACATCTGACCCATTCAGACCCTGATGCAAAGAACAGTGAAGTTGGTGACAGCCTTTTCTTTCCTTCCTGTGGCACTGAATCAAGTTTTTGAAACTCAAACTTGCCATGGGAGAGAAGAGCCTGAGCAGGAGGTTACCCTAGAATGGAAAATACATTGCTTTTACCTTTCTGATTTTAGGGTAGTTGAACAGGTTTTTTCAATGTAAATGAGGCTTTCACCTCAGAAACTGGGAGACAGAGACATCCTTGTATACGGTCTGACTAGGACATGCAAGCCTTGGGCAGCGATGGATTAGTCACAAGCATTAACATCTCCATCGGCGCAAAAAGCAGAGAGATGGCTCAGGAAGTCTGAAATTCCGTTACTCCTAAGTCAGCAGCCACCTTTCACCTTGTGAATCATTCTTGTTTATTCATGGAGTTGGATTATTCTTGCAGTTTGTTTCCGTGTGAAATCTGGTGATTGAAGATGGAAAATCTCAGGTTTGGGAAAATTGAAGATGGAAGTGCCAAGGCACATCAGTATTACTCTTTAATTCTAGTCATGTATTTGTAACAGATGATACTCACCAGATTACTAAAATTTACAGGACTGATAGTTTGGGTCAGAGCTTTGCTGGCCCTCAGGAGAATGAGGAAGGAGAGAATGAAGGGGCGGGGGGAAATAGTGCAAATATTTCACAGTAAAGTGTTGCCAGATTTTGAAATTTCTTCTTTGGAAAAACAGCATCCCTCATTTTCTTCTCCTGCAGGTAATAGCTACAAAGAGCCTTTGACCTCAAATACAACTGTCTTTAGGGAAGAAAAACTAAGAGAAGATAAGAATTATCTGTTGCTCTTATTTGAGTTGTAAGCAGTTTCCCTGGACAGAGTAACAACAGGATGCATATAGGGGAGAGAAAAGAACAGCAAAGATAAAACCTGCCATTTCTGATTTTGGTGCTAACTCTTGTAAACATGCTCACTGTAGGAGACAGACAGACACAACATACTTTCAGGCCACCTGGAGACCTGGCAAACTTATGTCATTGTGGTGCTCTTCAGAACATTGCTATTTAGCTGTCTTTTTGGTGATGAGTTCACAGCCAAATGTTCTCTGAGCATGATCCATTTTTAAGCACATGGCAAGTAAAGATGGAAAAGAGAAAAAGTAAGTGTAGAAAAGGCCAGAAAAAAAAGATAGCGATAGTATAACCTTGAGCCGTTCAAGCTTTAGCAAAAGCCAATTGACAAAGGAGGAAAAAAAAGCTAAACACATTTCTTCACATCCAATTTGCCCAGTCATCTCTCAAAGTGAATATATGAAAGTTCAGCAGCATCATTGATTTTTGGAGTTCAGCAGGTGGAAGGAATGACTCTGATCCTTTCCACTTCTTCAGTTATCACTCCTATAATTTCAAACAAATTAGCCGAAGTAACTTTATTAGGAGAGGCACTGGAACAGGTTGCCCAGCAAAGCTGTGAATGTCTCATCCAGAGGAGTGTTCAAGGCCAGGTTGGGTGGGGTCCTGGGCAACTTGATCTCATGGGTGGCATCCCTGCTCACAGTGGGAGGTTTGGAACTAAGTGATCTTAAAGGTTCCTTTCAGCCCAAAGCATTCTATGATTCCATGATTCTGTGAAAAATGTTATAAGTCCTGTTGACTCATTTTCTTGTCAGTTAGTCCTACTTCCCAATACACCAATTTAATCTGCTGATTTCCAGCTCTACACTTCTCTTGTTTACAAAACACGGTCTCAGCACTGTCCTTCATTGGCATCCACAGAACCTCTGTTTAGATAAAGATGATCTGTCTTTAGGTCTTGCTGATATTTGAACAATCGCTGGTATCAATCTGAATCAGTCTTTAAGTAATCTTTGGGTGATGTTAAGTCTAAACTTCTACAGAAGCATTCTGTTCTTTGCCCTATCTTCCTCCACCATTTAGGAAACCATCTGAACCCTGTGCTATCATTTTCTATCTGAAAATTTGGGATATATACAGAAGTCCCACCTGCTCTAGGAATTATCTTAGGGAGCGGAAAAGGATAGCAAAAGCACATTAAAATCTCTTCAGAAGTATCTGTTCCTATCAGGGAGCAGGCGGTTTACAATCTGGCTGTAGTCCTGAGGATCAACTTGAGCTAGACTCCTTTGGTATCTAATTTAAGACACCATGGTGCTATCCCTGAAAAAATCCACTGGCAAAACCTGTTTAACCCAGTGAGCTCTGGATTCCTTCTTGTTTCTTACTGTTCTGAGATGTTATCACAGGGAACAGTTTGCACACCATAATAATGACTGAGGACTCTTAGATCCAGATCATACCTCAAACCAAAGCTGCGGCCAGGGATTGCCTTTTAAATATCTTTTTGTTTAATTAATCTCACAGGAACTTGCCCTTCCCAAAAATCTTCAGATGGTTGGTGAGGTGAGCTGAACCTTCTGAGAAAAGAAAAAAGCATGGTTTTGGTCTGGAAGCTGCTCCTAAGCTGCCCCAAGAAGTTAGTCACCAAGTGACCCCAGCCGTGAGGAGTTACGATCTCCATCCCCTCCATCCCCAACATGCCTGGCCTCTGCTGCCAGTTGATCAATAAATCCATGACCAGTATGATAAGGATGGAGGGACCCATAGTCAGGCACAGGATGGCTGAAACGCCTGCCTGTCTTAAGGCATAGAGCTGGTGAGCCAAAAGGTGCACTGGGACCAAGTGCATGTTTCTGATGTCACGAGGGCATACTCTCATCACCAATACTGCTTCGCTGTTGAAGCATTTCACCAATGTTAAGGAGAAATACTATGTTTCTTATGAAAAAAACTTCTCACTATAGTTTAGAGGCTTTTTTATTCATTTTAGTAATGTTTTAAGAAAAGAACTAAAAATTCAGGGAAGGGGTTCAGCATTCTTATTTTGGGATATAATTTTTACCATATAATTTTCTTTTACGTTCTGTCACTACACATTTTTCTGAAATATTTCTATTTTAAATAGCCAAATTATTTTGTTGATGTTATAATTAGGGTGTCTCTGTTAAGAAATTAACTTTCTTTACTTTTCAGGCATGCAGTGAGGAACAAGTGGATAATGATAGCAAAGGTTATTAAGGATGGAAGTGCCAAGGCACATCAGTATTACTGTTTAATTCTATTCATGCACTGGTAATAGACTATACACCTCAGATTACTAAAATTTCCCTGAGTCTCAAAAAACGTTTTCTCTCTGTTTATTTTCTTTCCTTATAAGGATAGAATCTTCCTCTAGAAGCTGTTTCAATATATTCTATTAGGTACTAGTTTTCAGTTTTTGCTGTGGTTGCAAACTGGTGTGTAACTGGTACAGTTGCCTCTGAAACATTATATCTGCGTGGGGTCACTGGTGTTCAAGAGAAAGCAGTCCATGCTAAAGTGAGTCACAGACCAAAGGCGTGGAGAAGAGAATGGAGGCCCATCTAAGGAGAGAGTACTAGGTAAAAATCTGGTCAGTTTAGCTAAATTAGGGTTTTTGAATTCATCAGGAAAGTAGAGAGCAAGATGAAGCATTCAAGCCATAAATCAACAATGATAACGACTAGGGGGAGTAAGAGTATATAGACAAAGGTTATCAAATATCAGGTACTTCCATAACTAACATTCATTTTGAACTTGTGAGAGTGAAATATTTAAAATCTTTTCAGATTGAGCTTGGTATCTTCAAGTAAGCGACTGTGTGAAATGACAGCACTGGAATTGACCTTGGGTAATTAATCTGGAGGGGCCTAATCTTTTAGGCTGCTCCAATCCATAAATGCAGTTCTTTTTCTGAGGATGTCTGAATGAGATGGACAAGAAGATGTACGAAAGAGACAGACAGAAGGAGAATCCGTCAATAAATATGCTTGATTTGCAAGTGAAATGATCCTCACACACATGCACCAAATGCCAGCCTTGCAGATGTAATTGGAGATCTGAAAGTCAAATTGTGACCTTTCTGCCTAGTTCCCCTTCACCAGGAATAAAGATATTTGTGATCAGAATTTAGCTGTTTTGAAGGGTATTTTTGGTAGCAATGCATGAGGCTGAATATCATTGCTTCCTTTATCGAGAGACACATTCACTTTGTGAAACTCAGACTCAAAATGTGGCAGACAAGAAATGTGCCTGAATCACACAGAAAAGCCAGCTCTAATGACTCACAAAATACTATTTTCACCCAGATGCCTGGGTTCTTCTTTTATTTCTACAGCCACTTATTGTGTGATTTGTGTTCAAATCCATTACAAGGTAGCTCAGAAAGGCAATATGGGTCAAATCAAAGGCTCAGATGAATTTTCACTCTGTGACTGATTCAAGGCAGAGGCACCTAGCAAAGAGCAGGGGATGGAAAACAGTCTGATTAAGCCTGCCCTGTGATGTGAATTCACTGCCAAATGCTCCAACACATCCTTGCTACAGAAATGCCTACAATATGCCTCCATGTGTTACCTACAAAGCAGCTTTAGTAATGAAAAAAGTTGTCCTAAGTGACCTAATACGTATTTTTCAAATGCAGACTCCATGAATCTAAACTGAAACTACTAATCAGAGACAGAGAAAAAAATTTACTGAAATAGAAGGAGGGCAGAATGGGTCACAAGAAGTAAATTAAAAGAATTATCTCAATGCTGCCTATAATGTGTTCTAGTAATAAATTAATCAACTGCATGATAAAAATCTCTAGGGAATTCTGTTAACATAAACTAGGAAAAATCTGACTTTGAATGTCTTTCATAGAGCAATTTCCCAGGTTAGTATGTAGGTCAAATGACACACTGAAGCTCAGAATTCACAAGAATGGCAAAATTAATCATACAGCAACTCCAGGCTCTTTTAGTCAATAATCCATTAATGTGGAGAAGCTATGTTTGATTCATAGGTACAGACATCTGGGGGCATGATTCTGCTGTCACTGGAAGCATGGCACATAACTCACAGAAAGTTANCAAACAAACAAACAAACAAACAAAAACAAAAACAAAAACAAAAACAAAAACAAAACAAAACAAAACAAAACAAAACAAAACAAAACAAAAAAAAAAAAAGGTGTTTCTGGCACTTCCTAAAGACAGAATTCTGAGAGCCGTCAAATACCTGGCCTCTCACTATGGTTTGACAATGACAATAACTTCACTTCCAGAAAAAACATGGACCATTTCTCAAAACCAACAAACCTCAGGGTTTGGATGAGACATAGGTAAAGATGGACAGGTGGGTTATCATAGACAGGAGGATAATAGAAATTGTACCAACTAATCTCACCTATTTCAATTAAAGAAACAAAAAAATCCCCAGTCAAATAAACCCAACAACAAAAAATAACCTAAGCCAAAGGTTTATTCTCATGCTGAATATTATGAAATAATGGCATCCATTATTGCTTTGTACTTCTCAGGGAATTGTAGGAAATTTTTTTTTCAAGTTTGAGAGGGGTAATGTAGGGTAGATACTTGATGACTTTTATAGTTGTGGAAAACAGGCACTGGAATTCAGGTAGCTAAACTGGTCTATTCATTCTATCTCACTCCCAGATTCAGGGGAATCTGTTTTTCAGTGTGGTCCAAATTTATATGTTAGGGACAGGGTCAAGAAAATGACCTCCAGAAAGTTTGGGGGTTTATTAAAGTCTTCAGTCAAATTCCTTACATACTTTCCAAATCATTCTACAGAGAGAATCACAGAAAATAGGACTGGAAAGGTCTTTGAGGGGTCATCTAGTGTACACTCATGCACTGAAATCCACTCTTATCCAAACTTCTTCCAATTACAACATTCAAGAGTAAAATATATAATTTAGATGTGTCAGCTGCTCATGCTAGACTATTTTATTTTTCCAAAGCAATCCTCCCAAGGTCCTCACCTTTCAGTTGAACTTTAAAATATAAAATCAACACATTTACTGAATTTAAAATATCTTACGGAAATGTTTTTACATATTGAATTCTCCTAATTTCAGAAGAGAGAACATGAACCTCATGTACTTTTAGACAGACTGTAAAATCTCTAAACAGCAGCAAACTTGGAGAGGACCTGGGAGAAAAACCAAAGCAGCATTATTGGCACTACTCAGAGCTTAAGCAGAATAGGGAACAGTGCAGCAAGGCTTTGTATATTAATCCTTTCATCACTATCTTTACTTTCCCACTGAAGAGAGACAGATATTTCTGGAAGAATTCTCATTTAGACCTTGCAGATGAGACAAAAAACTATCCAGGCAACAAAGCAATGAGTTTGCCTTCATAGGATTTGCAACTAAATGGTATTTTCAACCTGAAATAGGCACCAATACACACAAAACAGAAAGCTTAAAGATTTTTTCAAAGCCCAGCAAATAAAAAAGAAGTAATAAAGGGAAAAAACCCCCAAACCATCTTTAAAATAAATCTCCTTCTTTTCAATGCAGATTTCCATAGTCTCCCTTGCCTGCATTGCTGTTTGGATTGACACCAGTGATCGTATTTCCTTTCAAACAAGGTGGCTGTTGACAGGTCACATGGCCCCCCACAGTAAGAGTGCCCTATTTTCTGACTGCAAAATCTGCCGCTATTCACCTGTCCTAGGGCAGCCAAAAATCTACTGCTCAGTAGTCCTGGCTCCTGCTGTGTCTGCCCTACTTTGTGGTATCGGGGTATGCTGTTACCAATCTAATCTACCACGATTCAAAGGAATAATGTTGTCAGCACCTTTCATTTCTAACCACAATGCCAGTTGCATCTCTGGAATCTGACTGAGATTTTCTTAACAGCTCTTGGATCATACTTGAATCCTTACTATATCAAAGGTTTTCTTTCAGTACTAGGTCCTGAGCCTTTGTTATTGAAAGGGATTCTTTTTTCTGCCTGCATTTCCAGACCCCTGAATGAAATTAAACTTCCTAGGCAGAATTAGATAACCAGTAGCCCTAAAATCAAGTGGTAATGAGTACTATATTTGTGATCTAAAAATGAAAAATAATATGTTTGCATTTTCATATCTTGATGCCTGCATGCACTTTGACAACGATTCTACCTCTCAATGGGAAAATGGCAATCCAAACTTTTTCCCTAACGGATGATTAACAGTTTTCTTGATAAGAAACTTTAGATCAATTGTGAGATGGCATTTCTCTTATTTCACAAGAAGATCTATAATTGGGAATGTCTGCATCTGAGCAAGTCACCAAAGGCTTCCTTGTAGTCAACAGAGACCTGAGCAGGGTCTTCAATGGAATTTAGGATGAGATTCAACAAATGATTCTTATTATTCATACTAACTATGAGTTATACAAATAATCTTCATACATGCTGAGATGATCTCAAGAAGAGCTCAGATGACTGGCACACTTTACTCACCTTGACTATAACAAAAGCCTCAATTAAATGTTTGAAGCAGATCATAAATACCTAAAGATTTTGTCAGGAAAATTTACCCTGGATATCTAAATGTCTCCTTGTATGCCATTAACTGCAGCTCACGGAGAAAGGCCTCTCCAGAAGAGGACATGTTCAACTGTGTTAGGCACCTGTCCTGAGATCACAGCCCTCTAAAAGCACTGGCCTTTCTCCACGGTTATTGCATGAGCCCAAATGAGCTGTGCAGATCAGGGACTTACCTATCCAAAGGGCTAAAGACATGGGAGATGAGATCTGAACTGATGTTCTGTGACTTTAATGGAGAGACACCAAATGCAGTAAAAATAATGCTTTTAACCAAAAATTATGCCCAGTGAATCAGCCATAGTGTGGTTCCAACTCTAAGAAATGCTGGTTCCTCAATAAATAAGCTGTGCTATGTTTTTTTAATTATTGTTCCTCTTTCCTTCTTTGTAATTCTGCTGGCCACCCTATTTCCAAATGATCACTGAACTGAGCAGCTTCTAGTGTCAACACTGTGATTTGATGTCTGCCTTCTTAACAGAATGAGAGGGGCACGGACAGCTAGAAAATCTGGGAATAGACTTGCTTGGCTCATCTCTTTGCAGAAAAAGACTTCACACTCCTCTCTCCTTGCCCAGTACATATGCAAGTCTTTCTTCAGGCTTCTTGACATTGCTGCCTGCTCTGGCAGTTCTGTCTGTCTGCCATTCTGCTCTGAATTTAAAACAGGAGACAACCATGGCAAATCATAACAACCTCAGTCCTACCAAAGGCAATAGAATTAGTATACAGTCGAGACTGCATTTCTAAGAGCTGCTTTTTTTCAGGTCGAGAAATAAAAAGGTTATGCAATGGTATCCTGTTATTTTGTATGAAGAACTAAAACAGGAATGTCAGGCTTTGTTTTAGCCTTTGTCATATTTAGTTCCAAAATCTATATTCTGCTGTTGCTGCTTTTCTAACCTGAATGACAGTAAGTGTCTGTTTTGTCTCACATCTGGCAGTTGCACAATACTTCCATCTAATTATTCTATGAAGTTTGCACAAGACACTTCACAGAAGTGACAGAACGATTTGGGTTGGAAGGCACCTTAAAGACCACCCAGTTCCAAACCCCTGCCACAGGCAGGGACACCTTCCCCCGACCAGCTTTATCAAATCTCCATCCAGCCTGGCCTTGAACGCTGCCAGGGATGTGGCAAAATACTCTGTTTATGGAAAATGAGGATGTCAAACAACATGGAAGAAATAAGGGCCCTGCTTAGCATGGTGCTGAAAGGTGGTGGATGTGGTTTCCTGATTCTCCCTTCCAAGCTCGGATCAGAGCAGGCAGCTCTGCACGCCCACGGAGACAGCCAGAGAGCACAACAGCGCTGTGGCAGCTTCTCCCTGCCATGGCCTGACAGCACAGCAACAAGAGCACCAGCTAGCCTGGCACAGCAGCTACTGGGGAGATTGGCATGCTGCTCTGGAGAGCAGACTGTGCAGGAGCATCTGTCCCTGAAAGCAGGCGAGAAGAAACGAGAATGAGGATAATGCAGACATGCTCTTGGACAGAGCAGAGAATCCTACTGATGCAAGCACAGGCATGAACAAAGGGTCATTCTGCTCCATCCCCTGTAATCCAATCAGCTAATATCCCTTTTTAATTAGCTACAATCAAGTTAGCATAATGAGTGCCTTGTCTGTTTACAAGCTTCATCTGTCCTCTTCCATTCTTGCATCCAAATCTGCAGTGCAGTTGCGGCTGGGTTTTGATGATATTTGCTAAACAGCTTGACCGAGGGTTGTCCCAAACTTCCCATTAACCTCAGGGGCACTGAAATGCATCACTCTTAACTATTAGGAATTAATAGAGAATATCCTGCTACCTTCATTCCTAGTCAATGTTTTGCCCTCCAAAGAAAATCCCCCACTTTTCTGGAGGAATATTTATGTATTGTCAATAATCAGATCAAATGTGTCAGGGATAAGAGAGCCTTGCGCAGCCCCTGTACCTGTGCACAAGTAGAAATACCAAGGACGTTCAAGGAGCATTGAGGGGACAGGCAAGAAGAGAAGCTTGAAACCTAATGTGTCACCTATGTTTATTTGTACATAAAAGGCATTAAAATATACAAGACATTTACAAGACTTAAAAGACATTTGTAGCAATAGTCCGGGACAAAGTCTGCTTTGTAAGAATTTGCCATGGTTTCTCATATTAATGCAACGAAATAATTCTTTCATTTCACAGCTCATGATTCTTTGTCAGATTATTGCACAGACTGCTTTTTTTACTGCTCAGTGGCTTTTAATTGGTGTACATTGTAGGAAAGGAAATATCAATTCAAGAATGACTTAGAAATGCAAAATAGCTAGGTTATTATCCTATTTTACAGTAAGCCTTCTTTTAATAGCCACTCATTTCTGCTGTTCAAGCAGACTCTGTAAAAAGGGATTTTGTCCTTCAGCCAGAATAAAAGACATCTTGATGCTAAAAATAAAAGAAATGGGAATCACTTTCCGGAGCTGGAATCCTCCCCTGCAAGAAGCCTCTGACAGCACTGAGGCTGGCAGAGGAGCATTGTGATGGAACAAAGGCAACAACAGCCCTAAGATATCTCCCCTGCACAGCAGGAGAAAAACTCCTAAGGGTCTGTGTTTCTTAGAAAACACCCAGTGATACTGTGTCTGCTCTCAGACTCAATAAAATAACGCAAACCTTTCCATCAGCTTCACCAAGCTTAGCCAAAGATTTTCTGATGACTGCCTCTAAGCTATCACAGTCCAGATACAGCAGTGCAGATGGGGCCAAAATAATGTTCTGGGGGTTAAAAAGTGAAGTTAATTAAAGCAACAAAGTGCCACAGTTTGCCCTTTTCTTTTCACTTTCTCTATTCTCTATTTTCATTTAATATTTTTTCCCCTGTTTTCCTGAGCAGGTCGTATCTGCTGCTGAAATAAATCAGAACAATTCCTGGCTTCAACAGCACAGTATTGGTGTGCAGTATCTCAAGATCTGGTGCATACAAAATTTAACATTCTCCTCGTAAAATATTTACCTACAGAGAGTCTGCACCTGCCCTCAAAGAAGATTACCAAAATGTGAGATTCCTCCCCATAAGGTATCTTTTCAAAGCTTTTTACAATCCATCTAAAAAGCTGCTTTATGTCACTGCTCAGCCACCAAGTGCACAGCAGCTAATTAAAATGCACAGCTCCAGCTAGGAAGCTTATTCTGACTCCTGGCTGTAACTGGCAGGCTTCAGCCTGCTGAGGTAAAGGGTGATGGGAACATGCAGTGTCAGACAGCTCGCTCTCCTCCTGGCTTTGTTACTTTACTTGCACTCATCAGGAGCCAACCTGTAAAGAAGGGCTGAAAGTCTGTAACTACCCAGTCTTTCCCTTTTCATATAGGACACAGCCCCCCGATCCTTGACACCTGTCCTAACAAGCCAACCTAGTTCAGACCAGGGAGAATCAGTTTAATCAGGTGATGCAATAAAGCCAGAGAGGGATTATTTACAAGGGCATGTAGTGACAGGACAAGGGGGAAAGGCTTCAAATTGGAAGAGAATAGGTTTAGATTAGGTGTTAGGAAGAAATTCTTTACTGTGAGGATGGTGAGGCACTGGAGCAGGTTGCCCAGAGAAGCTGTGGGTGCCCCATCCCTGGCAGTGTTCAAAGCCAGGCTGCATGGGGCTTTGATCAGCCTGGTCTAGTGGAAGGTGTCCCTGCCATAGCAAAAATGGGATAATCCCATGGATTATCTTTAAAGTCCCTTCCAACCCAAACCATTCTGTGATTCAATGATTGATGTTTGCAGGGGAAAGAACCAGGGGTGACCTATCTGAAGGCCAGGTTCTTATCGGTGTCATTTCAGCATGAATGGACACGGAGAAAACTCCCTCTACCAAGCCAATGACATGAAGCTTTAAAAAGTGAACCTACTTCTAGCCAGGCATCTCTGGAAGCCAGTATGACCACACATGCAATGCACCCAGCTGCTGGGTCTAAACTCAGCAGCTGAGTAAAGAGTGCTGCCCAGCAAGGTCTGATCACTACCATTATCAGAGCATCACCAGTCTCAGAGATATCTTGTACAGGGACACATCACTTATAACATGTCTGATCTTCTTTAATTTCTCTGTAATCTTCTCTGGGGTAAACAGAGTCAGAAACAGCCAGAAGCACAGAAGTGTCTCTTTCTGAGATGCTTTTCACTTCTGCTATGGCTGTGTTGCATGTGCAGGAATGCACATTCCTGCTTGTCCCCTGAAGTGCAGTTGAAAAGCAGGGTCACCCTGTGTTTCACACAGCACCCACTGCACAGCAGGAAGTGCTCAGCTGCCATTGCAGAGTTTGACAAAAGAAACTCTGTAACTTAATTACACAGCAAGGACAATATATCCCTTCCTGTCTTTCAGGATCAATTGTAAAACACAGGCAAGCTGTAACTCATGCCTAATACAACATTACTTACAAATATCTCACTGCTAATCCTGAACTCTGCAATTCCAAGATGCTCCTTAATATCTGGGATGTTTCTACTTTTTCTCACAGTAACAGTAACTTACAGGTTATGGACTACTTTATGCCAGCTTGAGGTCAGTATGTCCACTTGATTCTTAAATCAAACTTGATATTAGCACCACTTTCTGTGTTGGGTTTTTGCTGGGGATTTTTGTTGGTTGGTTGATTTTTTTTTAACCTAGCTATAGCAGAGATACCAGCTCAGATAAAATGCTGCCAAAGTAAATCTTAAAGAATGGAGTGGTCTAGACAGAAATACAGAAATATATCGAGACACTCAAGAGTTACACTGAATGAAAGAAGATAGAAATGAGCTCAGAGGAAAGAATTATCTGGATCCACAAGATCCAGATAATCTCCATTTTAGTGAGCTCTGTCTGTCCTGGTTCCTCTCTCAGAAACTCTGAAGTTCCCTAATCCCTTTCTTGGCAACACTCCATATGCTGATATGCTGTTAGCACACAGCAGGGACATAGATTTCCATGATACAATTTGCTTATTTTTCCTTAGTCCTTCACTTTGTTTGTTTAACTTTGCCTATATGCTTCTCATGGAAATCTCAGCTTCGATGACAGAATTATTAACAGTGGTGAGGGCTGATGGGGAGTCTCAAGCAGAGTAAACACAAACACATCCTAGTGTAGCACAGTGTTTGTTATTGGATGTGTCATGGTAAAGCTTTATGAAAAGAAAGAGAAATGTTCCACCCCTTATAAAGCCAGTCTCACAGGACACAAACTATTCCATCAAGAAGTTCTAAGGGGATAAGGTAAAAGAGCTTTTTGGCCCTAATGAACTTATATTTATTACCACTCATGTCCAGAAATGTATGTGACACAATTGCAAGATTTATGGTCAAAGCATTCAACAGTCAAGAAAATACCAAAAATGGAACAGCCATTTAACCTTCCATTCCTTTTTATTCATTCTTCATTGTTATTGTGAAAGACTTTAATGGCTTAATCACAGAGGAGTTTTCCCACTGAGCCCTTACCCCATTCACTGCACAGAAGACACAATGGGAACTGACCAGGTAGTTATTCAAAACTCCAACTCGGTGCTCCTGTTCAATGGCAACTCTGCACCATTTTTGTCATGACTTATTCAAACTCTGCCCAGCTTGAATTCATTACTCCCTTTTTTTCTGAGTTCATCACGATTGTCCTTATGTGCTCCAAGAGGGACCTGTTTTCATTAGACTTCAAGAATATTAACATCCCCATTTAAAATATAAGGAACTGGGGTTGAGAGAGATATCGCTAGGCACACTGTCAGATTTGAGAGCCCAGTGTGTTATGCCCATGGATTGATCTTTTTGGATACCTAGCATTTTTGTAGCACCTCTGTCCACAATTTGTTACACAGACACTGATGGACAGAGTGTTTGTTGAAGAGGAGAACAGTTTATTGGGATCTGGGCACAGGACAGCATGTGTTTGGAATCAAATCTCTCAAACAAACAGATGTAGTTTCTTGTTGCCACTGGTGGTGGGAATCTGTTGCGAATATCCTTGCAATAACATCTTCCTCTGGATTGTATGAGGCTCTTCTGCTCAGTTCCTATATTCCAGCTGGCCTGTGGTTCCATGTGAACACCCCAGCAAACATAATTTATCACAACTTATATATCATAACCTTACATAAAACACCTCCAAAATAAATACACTAAAAGGACTGGCCCATATAATCAATTCTGCACCTGCAAGAATAATTTCTGTTTACTGTTTACAAGTGCCTTATCTAAGCACAATTAGATCACTTCCAGGAATCTTCTGCCTTGTCATTCCATGCAGGATCATTGAATCATTGCCAATTATAACTAAAAAACTTGACTTTCGGACATTTAACTCACCAGTAACTTCAGATCCATAAATCTTGTCACCAGTTCCCACAGATTTCAGGTGAAGATCCCAGCATTTGACCTTTCTTCTCCTGAACCCCAAGCCCCAAGTGTTACACACCTCATGAAAGAAGACCACTTTGGTCAAATTACAATTTACCCACTCATAAACGAAATTTTTATTTGAGGCTCAATTAGAATCAGGTTTGTGCAGATGGCCCTCTGGTTAACCAGGTAATCTTGTTACACAGCTTAATTGTTTTACAAGTTTCCCTAACACCCAGCCCTCCCAGGGGTGAGACAGAGCTCCTTCCCCTCTTCCTCTACACTGTGTTGGTGAGAAAATGAGAGGCTCTGGGAACACTAACAAGTGTTTTTCTGCTTTTGAGTGCTTGCAAACAAATAGCAGTGTCAAGGATCAGGATCCAAGGGGCCTCTGCTTTGGCACTCGTTCAGTAGCATGGGGAATGGGCCGGAAGCAAATCACTACAACACAGCAGAAGAAGCAGAGGAAGGACAAAGTTTAATATAATTAGAACCTGTGGGAGAATTCATCTCCTCAGTCTCCAGGAGGGCCACAGAAATTAAGATCTCAGATCTTTGACAGATTCAGGCAATTTTTCAGAGATGAAACACCCCAACAGGAGGTAAAAACCACAGCTGACACCTGCCTTTCAAGGCAGGAAAGCCTCTTTCTGTGATCTCCTTCTTAGGAAACTTCTCAGGGTGACATATAACAAAGTACCACCTCATTCTCTGGGCTTAATCTTCACATTTGCAGCTGACAAGGGCAAAGCTCCTCACAAACTCACTCAGGAGAAAAGAATATGCAGCACTTGAATAGCATATAGGGAAATCTGAATCACTACAAAGTGTTTAAGCACACAGAACCTTGGGCTCAGCTCCCTGCTTTTCCACAGCCTTCCTTGCATGACATTGAGAAGTCACGTAGGCCCAAAACTTTCAAGTTGGCTAAGAATCTTACAGTTTAAATGACTGCTTTCCTCTGGATCCCATTTCACCTGCACACCTTTGAAGATCAAGGCTTTGCCCACTCTGCTTCAGCTTCCCCTCTCTAAGATAAAGGCAGTATTCCCTGATCTTAAGGCAGGTTAGGGAAAATAAACGAACCATGATTGGTAACATGCTTGGTAACCCAACAGGCACCCAGGAGACTGAGGGAGTTCTGCATATTATTTTTTAACAAGCATTTCAATTTATATGTATGCATTACTGCCCAAGATGGCTGGGTAAATTTAAACAAAAATAAAAGAAAAAAGTTAAATGAACAATCATGAATTCCCAGAAAAATAAGGGGGTGGTGTAGTTCATGGAAAGGTACTTGCTGTGCTCCACAGTCTCCTCTTCTCAGGCTTACAGCAGGGATCTAGGGAATGTTTTACCCTGTGGTGAAAACACTTTAGGGTTGGTGGATGCTCTGCAGACACATGGAGCCCACGGGATGTGCAAAAGAGGGAAGAATATGTCACTACATACCCTCCTGCATTGAGATGGAGTTTACTTGACTGACTGGGACTTATGAGAATTCATCAGGACATTTATGGTTGGCACTAGCCAAATATACACACAGCTGTGTGCTCCTTTCCTTGTTATCAGTTTGCCATGGGTGAAAAGGAAATTATTTGTTGCAAAGAGGCTGTCACAGGATAGAAAGGCCTTTGAGTCACCAAGTGAAGACAGACAATGGCTGAAAAGTTCAGCCCCCTTCAGAGATTTAGTTTCTGAGATGGAGGGATGCTGTGATGGAGCACAAACCTCATGAACCCAGACCAGATATCTTCAGGCTGCAAGAGAGGGAGTGCAAGGTGACCTGCCCTCTTAGATAAGGGCAATATGATTGCAATGCATCAAATGAAGATAAAAATTGAGGTAATGTGGCATTTAGCATTTTTCCATGTTAAATCCTTTCTCCTGCAGGTCTCAGTTTTTCATGATAAGAGCTGTTGTGAGCTGCAGGAATGTACTGTGCTTGTGGCATGGGGTCCTGCCCTCTAGCATGGAGTCAGGTACTACTTTAATTAACAGCAATGGTCACTGCGACTGCCAAAAGAAGCGAAGGCCAGCTCAGAGCACCATTTAACATAAAAATGCATTAGACCTCAGGAAATGGGACCACAAGTACATAATACTTTATGGACAGATCCTGCTAAGCAGACAGCTCCCCTGACCTGAGGAGATTAATTTAATGCACGTATGTGACACTCCGCTTTTAAAGCATCACTTATATCAGCACAGTGCTCTTCTCTATTCTTTTGACTTTGTGCCAGAGGGAGAGGACAGCCAAGTTGCCCAGCTCTAAGAAAAATAGTCCTTCAAACACGCTATCACCAGATTTCTGCACTAGCATATTTTGTAGCAGGGCTGGTAAACCCAAAACCCATGGGGCAATTTGTGTTTTAATTCATACAGCAAATTGCCTTGTGACAAACTCAGTATTAACTCATTTATCATCTCTTTTTTCTGCTCAGCTCACCAGCTACAGCTTTATTTGCTGTCTAAATGCTGAACTATAGATAGCTTGAGAGGTAGAATATGAAATGAAAAATGAATGCACTGTACAAACTTAGCACCTTGAGTGGTGATCTTGTCAAGCTTTACAAACTAAGCAGAACTGGGTTAGACCTGCACTGAAAGGAGAACTATGAAGAGGGAGAGGCAAGAGAAAGCAGAAGGTGACATTCAGCTTTACGTTCATGAGGACAGCAGGGAGAAGGTTCCCTTGTGTAGCCCTGGGTAAGTGTTGAAGAAAAGCCATCATCTAGAGCGTGTTAATGTTATTAACTTTGGTTTGAAGGCATTAGAGGAGAGTTTTGCATTGATGCTTTTTATGATTGCAAGATGGGGGGTTTTTTTCACTAGATCATGCACTCACATTGCATCCTCCTTTTGTAGTATCTGCAGTCAGACTTGTAGATTCTGACGAGAGAGGCAGCAGTGCTCATGTCTATGGCAAAGCCTAGTGCTGTCCATCTGAAGCATCTTAGAATCACAGAATTATTTGGGTTANTTTCATCAAGGGCATCCATCACCTCTCTGGGCAACATGTTCCAGGGTTTTACCACCCTCATTGTAAAAAATTCTTTAAAAAATTCTTCCTTTTATCTAAGCTGAGTCCACCCTCCTTCAGTTTAAACCCATTACTCCTTGGACTATTGCCACAGGCCCTGCTAAAAAGTTTGTTCCCATCTCTGCAGGTGTGTGCCTGTTTTCTAATAAAATAAAGGAATAATGCAACTGCTGCAAACCTGAGACATCAGGAACCTGCTAGGCTTAAAAATTAAATGGGCTAGAGGCAAGGAACAAAGCAAAACCAAAGAAAAATAAATATAAAAATGCTGTGATGTCTACAAGCATATACAAGACTGAAAAGAAAAAAATACTATTGCTTAGACAATTATCTTTTTTAACTTATTTATCTTTTTAATATTTATATTTTTTACAATGAAATCAGCCTCTTCGCTGTCATTATCACATTCCCCCGTCTTAGTCTGATCCCCTCTGCCCTTTTCTCCTATTGCATTTCAACTGTCTTCCAACACTTTAGAGATGGGAGAGAAAACCTTAAAGACAGAAATTCCCACAAGCTTCCTGACTGCTGGTGTCCAGAAAGAGAAGGAGAACCAAATGAGTTTCTCCAGTGAGGAAAACCTGTGGTGGGAATTCACTTGCTGAAATTGTGTTGCACAATGCCAAAATCCTCTAACCTGTCAGTGCGCAGCCATCAGACAGGTCGCAGGTGCCAAAAGCTACAGGCAGATGCTCAGATCACTAACTCTGAAACTCAGACTCCTTACAGACAGTGTGAGAACAACCCCAAGGCTTTTATCTGGCAGGCACTTTGTTGTGACTGTTTGGGTCCTCTCCACCGACCAGCTCAGCCTGAGAGGGCGCTCTTCACTTTCGTATGAGTTTAGTTACTGTTAGAAATTAAACTTCACCCTCTAGGGATTTTTCATTCATTGTGGGATGAACCTTCAAGCCTATTAAAGCTATGCCATGAAAGCAGGCTTTCCCATAATTTCCTGCTATTCTTTATGATTAATTTCCTCTGCTAATCAGCAGAAAAACTACGAAACGTCCTTACAAGGAAAGAGCTCTGAAAGGCTAAAACCTCTTAAGTCTCCAGCTTTCACTTGAAGCTCTATGCTATCCCTGAAGTCTGGCTTCTATTTCCACAAAATTCAAGAGGTCTTCAAATGCCCTATTGTAGTCTATACCAAGCTGACCTCCTTGGCATGCAAACTCTTATATAACAAGAAAATGCTACTGCCCACAAAATTAAAAAGGATAGATGCTCTCAGTAATAGACATGACTCCAATTCTTACCAGCTTCCTCAGCAAATCAACTTATGTCTCTGAGGCAACTTTTCAGCATTTGCCACTAACAGGAACAGCAAAGTCCTCAGAGACTTGATCTGGCATAATAGCTGACACAAAACACATGGGACAATTCATCACAAAAAAAACTGCACACAGGTAAATTGCTTTCTCAAATGTCTTGGGACAGTCCTCAGAATAACACAGAACTCAAGAGAGAAAAAAATGCTGAAATACAGACTTTGAATTACTGTCTCTCCCAACTCAGAAAATTATAATGGGGCAAACAAGGGGATCCCTCAGTGCACCTCACCCCAGTAAAGGCATCTATGAAAGTTTGCAAATGCTGAGCTGTCTGCCTGAAGAGTGAACCTCAGCAAAGAGAATGAAATAAATTCTTGCAGGTGCATCGAGTTGAAGGGCACATAGAGGTGTGAGGGGTGCTATGGGAAGCAGCAAGAGCAGATTTCTAGGTGGCAAAGGCAGGAGGGAGCCCGAAGCAGGGGAATGGGACCTCAGTGAAGAGGCAATTCCAGCTGCCTGCTTGAGCAGTTTTCCCCACAGCAGCAAATTCATTCATTTTACTCCACAGCTGCTGCTGAAGCAGTGCATGGTGGGGAGAACCCAGACAGTGCTATGAACTTCTTTAGAACACAATAGTGCTGTTAAAATACCACATATTTTATCCTGACAAAACTGCTCCCCTGTGTAAGAGATGCTGACACCATCATGGGA
The DNA here is from genome assembly GCA_013389985.1 of Dryoscopus gambensis. Taxonomy (NCBI): domain Eukaryota; kingdom Metazoa; phylum Chordata; class Aves; order Passeriformes; family Malaconotidae; genus Dryoscopus; species Dryoscopus gambensis. The sequence goes on from WEIT01009323.1 coordinate 213,606, forward strand.
GGCATAGAAAAGTATCTGATGGCACAATGAGCCCAGAGAGAGAAAGAGAAAGAACAAACTAATCACTTTGTAAGCTGTTAAATGCAGCCTTTGCAGACGATAGGGTTTTCCTGGCTGAATATATGTCATTTTTCAGTCTTTACCCGCCAGACATTGGAAAAAATATAAATATATAAAAAATTTTTAATCATTTTGACTTGACAAAACATGACTTTCAACTAACCCGAATTCTCCTCAGGTATGCTTTGTCCCTATTATTTGACTTGGCAGATAATTAAAAACCAAGCCCTCTTGCCTACAGATTTGCATCTTAATGGTGAACTTTTGAAGAGCTCTTTGCCTTTTTATTATTATTATCTTTCAAAGCAATCTCAAAGAATCAGATACTTGTCCATTGAATATTGTGTATATCTAAAATCTGATTCCACTTTGGAGACTTCAGCCTTTTTTAATTTTTATTATTTTTGGTCAGGAGTGTGGTGTTTTACAGTTACAAGTCTGTAATCTTCTTCTGGACAAAAATCAGATTTTCCTGTAACTGTGGTTATCTCCTTAGTACACAAGATATACTGAGATAATAGATGTTTCTCTTTTTTAAAAGAAAAACAATTGGTTTTGGACAGGGAGCAATTTGGCTTGGGTTTACCTATGGAATACTGTCGTGGTAACCACCACAAATACCTAAGAGAATTATGTGTAGTGACAAATTTGGCTTATGGGATATGGCTTGAGCTACAGAGAAAAGGGAGAAGAAATTTGTGCCATGTTGCATCCAGGTAATATCCCAATTCACAGAATTGTAGAATTTTTAAGGATGGAAAAGACCTCTAAGATCATTAAGTCCAACCACTAACCCTATACTCCCACCCTGCCCAACCCACCCTGTCTCTGAGCACCACATCCACATGTTTTTGAGCACTTCCAGGGGTTATAATTCCAACGCTTCCCCAGACAGCCTGTTCCAGTGTGTGACCACCCTTTCAGTGAAGAAATTTTTCCTAATATCCAATCTAAATCTCCACTGGGGCAATTTGAGGCCATTTCCTCAGGTCCTGCCACTTGTTACCTGTGAGAAGAGACCAACCCCCAGCTGGCTACACCCTCCTGTCAGGGAGTTGTAGAGAGCAATAAGGTCCCCCCCAGCCTCCTTTATTTACATTCATTAAAAAAAAATTTCTAAATGCTACATCAACAGTTCTGTTTGGGGCGACCCCTTCCTTTGGATATCGTTTGCATGTCCACGTGCATCTTGGCAGAAGTGCTTTCCCAGCAATGTGTCCTGGCTGTGTGTTGAGGCACAGGCAAACTTGACATGTTTGCTGTGAGCAGCTTTGTTCAAAACTCCCCTCTGTCACTGCTGATGAAACAAAACGGAACAAAACAAAAAGCCCAGTCAGTTCAGAGAGGCACCAGGTGTCTCATTCAAAACAATCACTGGACATGGTATGGAAAAGAATCCCGAGAAAGCCTGGTCTGAGCCAAGCATGGACTGGAACCAGGTCACTTCTGCTGTCAGTGAACAGAGGCCCTGAATGAAAGCTGTTGGTAGCACAAGGTCAGATCCTTACTAAGCAACAGTGTGTCATGCAAGTATCAAGCATTTTGTGCATCTCAGAGAAGACCTGCAAAGCACTTTGTAAAGCACAGATGAAGCCCTATCATATTCACAAAGGCAATCAGTGCAATTCATAGAGGAGAAAGGTGTTCAGATATGGAGTTTCTTGGCAGTGGTCACACATTACCATCAGTCAGTAGTTCTCTGCTATATCATGACTGGTTGCCTGAACTCTTTGACAGCAGAAACTGTGAAGATTCATGATCTTACCCTACCATGTTTCCCCTGCTATGGAGCTTTTCCATACAAACTTTGTGAGGCACACATGGCAGGCTCTTGCATTCACTGCACATCCTTCAAAACCCCAGGTCTGCCTTTGCAGAACGATGGGGGCTCCTCAGCATCTGCAGAAGAGGTCACACAGCCTTCACTGCTGAACTGCTCCCAGAATCACAGAACACTCTGAGTTGGAAGGGACCCACATGGATCATTGAGTCTGACTCTTACAGAGATCAGTCCCACAACCATCGCATTATTTACACCATGCTCTAACCAGCTGCTACCCTAAGAGAAGCTATTTAATTTATTCTCTTAATCAATACGTCAGGAATACAAACCACCAGTTAAATAACCAACATAGGAAGGATTTACAGCAGCACTAGGTTCTAAAGATGAATATTAAACAACCAGACTCTTCCTTGAATCAGAATTTAGACCTCAGTCCCTCAAAAGATGAAATATGTGTTCTTTCCCCTCGCTTACTGGAACTGAAGAGTGTTGTTGAATCACTAATAAATCGGGATGAATTTAACTATATTTCCATCAGTTTTGTTTTAAAACCAATGGATAATAATTCTGACAATATATTATAAACTGTACTGTCGGATTATTACTCACAGCTATTGTTTACCATGGCATTACAGATGACTCTTCAGTGAACATGGACTCTGCTTCTACCAGCCCCCTCCTGGGGCAGGAGCTGACACATTCATGCTGGGGGCAGCCAAAAGCACAAATGTGCCCAGCCAACACAGCATGCATTAAGCTGCACTAATTCACTCCCCACATCTCCCAAGGCTATGCCTCAAGCCTGGTTGTTTGGTTAGCCCAAGATCACAAGGAAAGTTTGTGACAGCAAAAAGTAGGCAGCAGGGCATCCCTGGCTAGTGACAGCACTCTCGTCTTGGGATCATCCTTCATCGACTCAAAGGAAACCTGGACAGAGGCAACCCTGGCAACTGCAGTGAATATAAAACACTACAGAGAGGTCACCAAGAGCCCCATTATTCTTCTCCCCTATACTTCTCCCCTAGCTGCTACCTCTTCCCTGTAAATCTTCAGTTCAGTACCCACAGACATCCTTGACAGTCTGAATTCAAACCGGGACCCATGCAACAGATAACAGAATACAAGTCTCTAAGTATATTTGTTCAAACTAATTCATTCCCTTTCGTGTCCTTGACATTGAGACAGGGTGGGAGAAAATGTGTCATTTGATGACACATTACTGTTCCCCATCTCCATCCATCTCCCCAATGCTTATTCAATAGTTACATGACTTGAATTCATCACATCAAGTGTACACTAAAATTGAATTAAAACAATTTGAGTCAGAAAGCATACAGATGTTCATATGTTTCCCACAGCTAAGGACATCCTGTTAGAGTTGCACAGCTGCAAATTTTGAAACACTTAAAAAGAAAAATGCTTTACATGGGGGAAGAAAGGAGAGGAAAGATGCCTGATTTTAAACAATTCATTTTCTACATTATGCTGTTCAGTAAATTTTTTAAGTTTCAGAAAGGGGAATGCTGGGTAGAAAGGAGGAAAATTCCATTACTGTCTCCACAAAGAGTTTTAAAAATGCTCTATAAAGCATTTTAGCACTGAAAAGCATTCTTCTAGACACGTTATGCAGGGACAAATTAGACACATTCTTAGTCCACCGAGAATTTAAAATAGAATTAAAGAACACATGTTTACAGAGGCTTTAAGAAAGGGATTTCTAATCAAATGTAGGTAACAAAAAAACCCCCAAAACCAGCACTAGGATCAGATTCTCAGCTGGTGCAAATTGGTGGTGAGACTCCAACCATGAATTTCTGATCAATTTCAGTTGTCATTTTTAACGGTATTTGAGTGAGAGGGGGACAGATAACTTTGCTCTCCTGTTTATTTAATGACATGAGGAGCTGACCAAAGGCAGAACTCAGAAGAATAAACTAACCAGAAGAATACCAGCGAAATGGACCTGACAGTAAACAATACTTGCAATCAAGTCCTCCTCTCCAAAACTCCATGGCTCTATAACAGAGAGATATAGCAGTAGTAAGCCTGATGCAGGATTTGCCTCAATGGGCTTTATTTTGAGCCTTCTCTCCTTCAGAGAAAATGGGATCCCACTTTTGTTTTTGCATGTTCAAGCCTTTTCCTCAGTATTGTGTCTGTGAGCAAGGGTGTCATTTACTTCTATCATATCCAAGATGCTGACACATTATAATCATCTACATACAGCTTCTAATTCATTTAGTATTGCATACATAAAAATAGCAGAGTATCAAAGCATTCTTCTTGCATAATTTCTGATTTGTGCTACACAGAATCACTGTCAGGAGAATGCAGGTGAAAATCTTAGCTTTGCCAGAAACAATGGCTCTTTTGTCCTTGTTTTCAGAGGTAGCACAAGAGAAAAGGTGAAAAACTTCATTTCAGCTCTCTGCAAGAAAACTGCTGTAGAGTTATGCTGACTTTCATGATGTTTGTCAGTGTGTTTCCTTTTCACAGGCTGCAAGTGAAGGAAAAGGTTGAGAAAGTGAACAGGCTGGAAACCTGTGGGAGTACACAGCCCTTTCACCCTTTTTACTCTTCCAGCCATCCAAACAGCTGGCTGAAGACCCGTTTACTTCCAAGAGTAAATGGATATTCAACCAGCTGAGGTTTTTGTCCACATCTTTGTTCTTTCCAGGCAAATAGTAGCAGGGAGAGATCTGTTCTTTTCACTCATCCATGGCAACAGAAAGATAAAAGTGTCCAAAACACCACTGTAAGAAGGTTCTCCTTCCTACAACCACAAACTGGGGCACAGTGATCTTCTCTAGGGAAATGACATCATCATATGTGTGCTTTTAAAAAGAACTTTTCTCAAGGATCCAGCTGATCTATGTGATTACTTACCTGTAGCGAGTTGAGTATGGCCCTTGTGAAGCGATCTATGGAACCCAGCTGGACCAGATGGTTGTGTGTCACACACTGACACAGGTGTGACAGCAACTCCAGATGTCACAAGGCCTTTGGAAATGGACTGGACCATCTGCACCAAAACCTCCTTTTCTGGAAAATGCACCACAGGATATTTAGTGAGTGTGTATCTCCAGGACAAGGATGTCTGGCACCACAAGAGAAGAATAAATGCAAGACTCAGCAGTCTTGTACAGCTGACATGTATTAAATCATCAGCCTGACCTGAAAATACACCCAGGATTAATCCCTGATGGCATTTTTATCCAAGTTCTAACTCGGCTTGGTATCAATTAATTCGGGACATATAACAAGATCACAGCAGGAGATGAAATGGCTGTATCTTCACATGCCCCAATTCTTAACTATTGAACCTTCTAATTAAAAGATGCATAAATAAAAAAGATATCCAAGAGTTTCTAAGTTCTTTTAATTAGAACATACAAATAAAGCCACACAAGAGCATCCAGAGAAATGACAGCAATGCTAAGCAAATGTGGATTCATTAGACAGTTGCTTACAGCACAGCTGAAGCTCCCTCTCTATTTATATAGATTAGGATAAAAATTATCATTGTCTGTAAGTGAAAATCATGGCAACAACTTTCTTAAACTGAATTATCTGAAAGCAAGCACCTAATTCCTTACATGTGTACCTTCATAAAGAAGGGTTTGCTTTCCATAGTGTGGAGAAGAATCACTTGGCTAAAAGGAGACAAAATATGTCACGTGAAATTTCCTGGGTTACCTCATCTGGCCTTCAGAAAGCTCCAAGCAGATTCCAGAATCTTAGATCCCCTTCAGACCCCATCTTATTTTTCCTGCACAATTATCTTGAGTAACTCAGGACTTCTCATACTACACACCTGTGTTTAGGCAACTGAATAATTTCCATCAAACAGCACTGCACGCTCAGGCAATGCTGATAACTCCAAAATTTTAGGGAGACAATACTGGATTCTGACCAAAAATATTGATTACTGCAGACTTTCCAAAGTAAACCCAATTACATATACATTCCAATTAGTGACAAGGGAAATCTATAGCATCCCCAACAAACATGGTTTATTCCAGGATATTGTTTTACTTCCCAAAGTACACTTATAGTCTCCATTTGAGGAACTACTTCATTTACTTGCCTGGAAACGAAATAACTGATATGAAAAAGCTCTGTGATATCATAAGTTGCATGGAGACAGTGAAAAGTTGAACAACTTCCAGCTGCCTTTTCTAGCAAAGTAGAAAGAATAACAGAGAACCAGCAAGTTAAAAAAAGATAAAGAAAAAAAATGAGATCATTCATTACATGCCATGTTTCTAAGTGACTGTAGATAGAATCAGTTATATAATGGGAGAGAAAACAGATGGGCTTTACCACAAAAAAAAAAAAATCCAGAAATTACTGAGCCAAAAGTCTTGGAAAACTGAGAAAATATCCTGGGAAAAGATCAGAATATAGTTATCCTAGTCTTAATCTCTTTCTTTGCATCCAATTCAGGTAAGAATTGGGAAGAGGATCCTGAGCTCGTAAATATTTCTGATAATGAAGACTTTTATATTAGCAAAGTGCAATTGTAATAAATGCTGAAAGAATTCACTGGAAACAAAGAAATACTGGTGACAATAATGACCTAAATGTGTCCTGATTTCCTTTCTCAATTATTACTCTACACAATCTACACCACAGACTGCAAATCAGTAGGATTGCAAAAGACGTAAGACTTCCTAATGTAAGGAAAAAGCATCCAAACAAAAATTTTTCCCCTTGACAGATCTCTCAGTTGTAGGCAAACTTCTTGATATTTTTGTGACCTCACAGGTGAGATTCTACACATCTCATTTCACAGGTGACAGTAGAAGGGTTACAGGACAGGGCTGCAGCTGGGAATGAGCCGTAAGCAGTGGGGCTCCTCTGAAATGTCTTCTGCTGTCAGCCCGCTGCAGGGCTGTCCACAGAGCAGGGAGAGCATGGCCTTGTGCTCCCAGAGCAGAGGACAGAGACAGGGAAAAGCGTTTGTGTCTCCTGCCCATCACCTGGGATTAGGCTGGTCTGTGACTCATTTTTATTCAAATCCCTTTCTTTTCCAGGAGGATAAACAAATCCTGTCCCAACAAAAGGGAGAGGATTAGGAACTGGTTACATCATGGAGACACGCTGCTAGGAGTTTCATAGTCTCTGGGACACATAGGAAGCCACAGCATTTTTGAATTTCTAAGTTTCCCTGAAATAAGCAGGTTTTGCAATAATCCAACCTCCTCATCCAGGGATTATGAATAGTTTAATTTACATGCCTGTGCTACCACCCTGCTTGTCCAATGCAACTTCCATCTGTACCCTTTCATGTATATCCTCAGCTCTACATGATCCCTCTGCTACTGCTCAACTGGTCAAACCTTTGACACACCTAACGGAAAATTAATTCCCACAAGTCAAAGGGAAAAAGCCACCTGCTCCAACATCCTCAGAGCTGGACTCTAATCCCTACAGGAAATGGCTACAGAGAGCAGTGTTTAAGCTGCAGGAGTCAATCACCCCATTTGTGCTTATGCAGCACCCAGCATGATAGGGAGTCCCATTTCCATTCATTCCTATGTGCAGCACTGAAATAGAAATAAATAATAACAATACTGCAGTACTGAGCTTGCTGTTCCCTGCCACTGCTGAATAAATTCTCATTATTACATTAAGGAAATCCAAGTGTGTGTGTGTTGTGTAATTAGTCATCTCTCTGCCATGTAGCATAACTAGTCCTTACTCTCTCCCTAGTGATACAGATGCTAGCAGGGGAGCTTACAAATGCATTCCCCTTTAAAGACAGACTCTATATCTTTCACTTCTTTTAATTATTCTCATTTTTAAATCTGTTAAATAACAGTACTTTTCACATCTGGTCCTCCTATAATTTTTCCTAATAGCTCCCCACACCCTCAGAAGGGAAATCTTTCACTTTAATTGCATATTAGAGCTTATTTTTGGAGGGATAGACAGCAATTTATTAACTTAGCTATTTCCTCTCAGACACAAAGCAGTCCAGCATTCACTGAGTTAAGTGTAGGGTAGCTGCTGCCACTGTCTGTGGCATTTAGTTTCCCAGAAATCTATATTCTTCAAATTCCCCTGTATAAGTCTAGAGCCTCTCTACCAGCATTAGCAGGATGATGGAGAATAGGATTGCTGGTACAAAAAAAAAATGTCATGTTTGGTCTCTGCTTTCTACTCTTGTAGCTCCTGCAGCTAAGCTTATCATCACTGCCAGTGAGATATATGCCTATTTATCAGCAAAGAAATAAAGAGAGTCTGACAACGTTGGAAAATCTGGTGTGCTATAAAGTACCTGGCAATGCAAAGCATGATTATGTATGCAAGCAACTCCTAAAAATACCATAGCTCTTAACAGAGGGTTCATTACCTAGACAGACAAAGTAGGTTTTTCCCAAGACAACCAACATCTATATTAAAGGAAAGAAATTAATTCTGCTTATTTTGAATAAAGAGAGGGGAGGGAAGAGGGAAGTGAAGAGCAGCCAGGAACAGAAACACTAGATCAAAGGAATGAAGCAGCCCCTGCTGAGAAAACTGCCTCATTAGGTGTCATAGGCTTATTGGTGCCTGTATGATGTCTGTATCTGAAACTCCTGCCAATAAGTCTGCCGTATTCAGTTTTGTACATTACTGACTGATTTCCTGGCAGATGACATCAACTATGATTGTCAAGCAAAGGAAAAAGAAGAAAAGCACTTTTTCCCCTTGGGATGAGTTCTTCTGATGTTTATTGGAAGTATCCAGGAAGGGAAAGAGGCCGAGCACCCCAGGGAGGGTCCCTTTTGAAACCCGCGGGAGGAAGGGGAGGGGAAAGGACCCTTACCAATGGAATACAGCTGACGTAGGGGACAGGGCAGGATTTTCAGGTAAGGTGTAGAATTTCCAGGGGTACATCACCACGTGGGAAAGGGAGTGAAAGGGACATTGTACAAATGAACTTGTACAAATACGTAACACCTAGTGCAAAACATATTAATAACCTAAACTACGTTAGTGCCGTGCAACAATCAACCATCTCTGTCCACATGAGGCCAGTCTGCCCAGGTGTGTTTCTCACAACCCCTTCTAGAGAACTGGCTGAATTGGGTGTCAGTCAGAAGCTCCTGACTTGGAGGAGAAATGGCAAAAGCCCAAAGCGCCACAGGCTGATGTGATGGGGCCCAGGATGGCCACAAATGTTCTTAACAGGAGGAGGCGTTGCCCTGCACGCTGCCACACAGTCATGAATCATTTCCTAGGCAAAGCCAGACACTGCTGCAGCCAAAAATCTTTGTCTTTAAATCTGTGCCATCCTTCCCAGTTGCTTCCCTAGGCTTTTGCACTTGCCTTTGGGCAGGCTTGGCCCCAACAGTGAATTGCCCTTGAGGAATTAATACCTGCTCTGCTACCAGAAACGAGCAGCTGGTCTTCCACAAGGAGGGATTGCCAGCAAACAAAAGGATTTTCCAGCATGTCCCACTAAAATGACTTTTGGCAGGAAAATGAGACTCTTTCACAATGGAGCCATTTTTAAGGGATGCCTGTACCAATTTCAGCAGAAACAAAACATTTGATTAAAATAAAAAAGGCAGAGAGAGACAGCACAAAGAGATTGGATTATAAGCCCCCTCCAGCAGCCAGGTTCTCCCTGGCCTCTCCAGCTCCCTGTGGGAATTGCTCCACTTTGCATACCTAACCACTGCTAACCTAGGGAAGTGAGGGAGAGACATGCTGTGCATTTGCTACCAGGGCCTCTTTTGTTCCCCACTAACCCCAGGTGCTGTCACACCACCTGTGACATGGTTCCACAGTTTCCACATGTAGATTAGGGTAATTTTCACCCTCCTTTCGTGGTTCTTTTTCATCTAAGAAAGCAAAGCTTCAAGGTCAGGTCCATGATTTGAACCAGACAGGGCAGGAAGGAGAATTTCAGGTCCCATGTCATATCATTGTCCCACCACCTGAGAAGACTCCCTCTCTAAATGGCTCACTTAGTTGTGATAAGAGGCAGGGAGGTCTGGCTTCCCACAGACTTTTCCAAGTGGGAAATCAATTTTAAACTAAACAATAGTTTTAGTTTCTTCTAGAATTATGTTAGCAATTAGATTTCAGTGCAGTCTGACTTCAGAATCAAGATGTCCTTTTCTAACTAATTTTATCACTTTGCATGAACATAACCACCTGTTTTACTCTAGTAATAGCCACAATTTCCCTTTATTTAACAAACTGCATGAAATTTAGACAGTTTCTTGATTTCTTTTCTCCTCATGACAGCAAAACATCTCAAAGAACAAGAATTTTCTTTAAAAAACTTCTACTGTTGACCAGTGACGCTACAGTTTTTTGTCTGGGAAGGGCTGCTCATCAAGATGCAGTGGCATGAACGGGCTCTGAGCTATGGCTCCTCATCTGAGTAGCTTAGATCTTTGGTGTATGGACAACACAGGGGATCTCTTCAATAAATCTAAGGTTTCCTAGAAAAGTTGAATTTACTGGACATTCAATGCACATTTTTTGTATCATACATGCCACTGTAGTTCTGCTTTGATCTCAGGAGCAAAAAATGGTCAGTTAACCTTGTCCTTCACAGTGTTCTGGAGTGAGGCAGAGAGCAGACTGAGAAATTAACAGTTTCAGTGGTGGTAACCAGCTCCTCACTTCCCTTTTCTCATGTTGCCAGATATAAAATTATCATATGGCAGGGATGGGACCAAAAAAGCAGGCTGGATGTAGAGAACCTCTCTGTAAATACAGTACTTTGCTGCTGCACAACTTTGTCTTATGGGACACTTCCCTGCCCTTTAACAGGGTTCTCTGTTGTCCATTGCAGCAACACCGATCCAAGAAAACCAAGAACAGCCACATCATACAAACGCTCACAGACATTTCCCTACAACGTGCCTATATCTTACCTTCAGTAATTCCAGCCCATTACAGATAATTATACCACCTTATACCACCCTCTGTAATTCCCCTTCCTTCTTGCTGTTTACACTTCTCAGGGATGCGTGGGTCGCCTACAGCAAGAACTTCACTCTGGCTCATTAACATTGAAAACCTCCAGCAAAATGTTTACAAGGTTGCTTTTCTTTTAAGCCAACCTAATGTATGAGTTTTTCTGTGTGGTTGGATATTGTGATAATTCAAAAATACAGACATTGGCAGGAAAGTGGACGACTAAAATAAAAGGAATAGAAAGAGTTTCCAGCATTGCTAAAATGCAGCAAAGATTTTCTGTATTTTTATCTCTCAATTAACTGGATTGATTGTTATCTTAAAACTTAGTTTACCCAGCATCAAATAAGAGGACATCAGTGCATTCTGGTCTGTGTTCTAGGTTTGCTGTGGTCAAGTTATACTTGGTATGAAGAATCAAGTCTAAATTGTGATATACACCGATCATTTTATAAAAAGATACAAGATATTCTATCTGTTCTGTTCATCCTACTTGTCTGTGTGTTTCCTAATCTGGTGCAGTCATAAATTCCTGCTGTTTTAGTTATGCAGTTTGCTAGCAAGGATGTTCTGGAACAAAAGCAAAGCCCCACTGAAAAATACAGGAGACGTCCAAATTCTCTGTTTCAAGCTCTCCCATCAAAAATTAAAAAGAATTCTGAAACCAGAAGCTTTTTTCCATACAGATACTGTCCTGCTTTCCATAAATCCTTGAATGTCTTATGCCACACAGGTGTTCAGTTGTAACATGAGAGTGCAATAAGACACCTGCACGGAGGAGACCTGTGCCAGCAGCTCCAGCTGGCAGATGCCCGCAGCTCATCAGATGTTGCTTGCTGGGGCAGTAGTAAAAGGAAGGAGAAAGTTTCCACATTTGCCAAGGAAATCAAACTGAGTGAAGCGAATAAACTGGGTCAGCCAAGGAAAGAAACAAGCACATGAAGGTTAGCCATGGTTCACAGGATGCTGAAAATGTCTGTTATCCGTAGAGTCAGCCACAGCCAAAACCCTTCTAGCCTGGACACCACTGGCCTGCAACTGGATTGCACAAGCTGCTGATCTACTTGCCTATCAGTGGTAGAAAGGAGTCTCATTTTTGGAGACCACAATTCAGAAGTTCAGTTTTGACTCTAATTTACTGCATTTGCAACAGGCTCTTTTAAAAATAGGGTCCTTCTTAAAACGTGGAAAAGAGGGTTATTTTCCTGTTTCAAATAGAAACCGTGCAAGGTGTGAGGGGGAGTACAATTAATGATACCAAGGACTCAACTCATTTACCCACATATGGGTGTCAGGTGCCACTGGAGATGTCCAAGGGAGATCACATGATCTAGAGATCTGCAAGACTGGCTGATTGAAGGACAGGATCAGGGACTTCCAAAGGGGACAGCTGGGGGTAGCCACGATGCCCTAAAGCATCTCACATGATCCATATGGCTGAAACTGATGCTGAGGGATGAGATCACCTCATCTATCTATAAATGTCTGTATCTGAGCAAATTGCCTTGGTTTTTTTTTTTTAAAGACTGTGAAGAGAAGCAGGTGCATGTAGATCACAGCTTTCACAGCTTCTCTGCCCTATTTTAGGGTGAGAGAAATATTCCCCAAAAAAACCTGTTTCTGTTCATTGATTAGATGGGAAGCTCAGATGTGGGGTAGCCTAGCTAAAATTGGGATTTCTCAACTGCAAGAATGTAATGTCATCCGAGCAGTATTTGCCAGGGATGACTACAAAGGTGAAGGCTCCTTCCTACTTTAGCTGAAGAAAGGCTTGTGGAGCCACAAGTTCAGGATGTCACACTTGTCAGAGCAGATGCTTGCCTTTGCAGAGATGAATCATGCCTTTGCATCCACTCAGACGAATATTGCCTAAGGCTCGGGCTAAGCCCAGGGCAGGAAAAAGTATCAAGAGGAATAAAGATTGTGAGGGAAAACAAGAAGTGCTGCTGGAGTGTCTGAAGTCCAGCATTATAAATAAAAGGGGTGAGTGTTCACACTCTGTAGTTTTAAGTGGTGCATGAGCTCACCCACACTCCTTAAGGTGGGAAATCCAGAGAAAGCTTATGGGAAGGAAAAAAGGACAGGGGAAAAAAGACAGGAAACTCACATGCAAAGTGAAGTTTGGCTGCTCCTGAATCTCTGTATTCTCATCCTTCCAAAGGTCCGGGTCAAAGTTCAGAGTAAATCAGCTTTTTTAATGAATCATTTAGTACTTACAAAATAGTAAAACATCCCACAGCATTAACTTAGCAGTGATTAATGTTCTATAGAAGATTTTTTCATGTATGGAAATTTCCTGCAATATTTATCACAGCCCCACAAGTTGCTGGGTCATCACTTTTATGATAAATCTCCAGAGTATCTCATCTCAGATGGGTATAAATCAGGAATACTGTGAAAAGGAGGGTCATAATCTATTCTTCCCCTGTGTGGGAGGGTTACAATGTTATTAAAATATTAAGTGTGTAATATTTCACAGTCGGGAACTTAGAAAATTAGTCTTGAGGCTTTTTCATCAAGAATTTAGTAAAGAGATGAGGAAGTGTCCACTTAATTCCACTCACTGATACAAGGAATGCATTTCCTTTCATTAGGACTCCTAGTCTGGAGTGTTCCTGCATTCTCGCTGTGGAGATTTAGTTGGAGAAGTTTAAACTGAAACATGATAATTAACTGCACACACTCTCCTGGTGCATTTCAGGGTTTGCTAGAGAAGAGAGTCATAATACACTCCTACTTCAATCTGGCTCCTGGGCAGAAGAGATCAATTTAAAGATACATATGTGAGGCTCACATCAGCCTTTCTTGTTGAGGGATTCCACTGAAAACTTGCAGTTGTACCATGTCTCAGTTTCCCTACCTGTTGTATGAGAAAATACAGACAAAAAATTGTGGTCTAGGGTTCATTGCATAACTTCTCAAGGTTTTCTGTCACCTGAATATCTAGATTTTTTTTTTCTCCTTGTAAATGTCATAATAACTTTCTGAGATACTTAAAATTCAAACTTTCTCTATTTTTCAACTAAAGGGATTCCCATATCTCAGAAGAGTGGTCCTGAAACTATTAGCCTTGATACAGTTCAGGGAGTCAGGTAAGAATCTCTGCAAGCAGATCATTTCTCAGCGCACTGTTAATTCAGTGCAATTTGGAGAACGATGCAGATTTACCCACTCACCACTCTAAAAAGTAGGCTGGGAGTATGTGTCAAACATTTGCCCTGGCTTCTAGTTATATACAAGATGAACTGTGTTGTCAAAGGACTTCCTGTGACCTCTTCCCTCATAAATCAATTTTATGAATGGTTTGCCTGCCAAACTCAGATCAGTATCAGGAGTAGCAGGTATTCAGAGCTAGAAGGAGTCACTTGGGCATGGCTGTTACCAGCTCTCAGGTTAAAGGGAATAGTGATGCTCCTTCCTTCCACCCTCGCTGGGCCATCCTGGCTCTCCTCCTTGATTTCTCAAGAATGCCTGTCAAACAAGGGGACAAGGCTGTCATTTTATCGAGCTGCCACCCGGACAGTCAGGGTGTGCTTTGCAGTACTTCCCCCATCTGTTCCTGGCTGAGCCTGCGGGGTGTGAGAGCTCGAGTGCCACCCGGGGCTGCCAGCTCCAGACTGAGATTCCTCGATGGAAACATCTCCAGCAGAGGTGTCTGGCTGTGAGCAACGAGCAGAAACCTAGAACAGCTGAGGGAGGCTGGAAGGGGTTCAGCTCACCCACTCTGGGATCTGCCAGCCCCACAGAGATGCTCCTGGGCTTTTCACAAACCTTTAGATGTTTGTGTGCAGACAAATTCAGACCTGGGTCTCTGTTCAGTATGAGAGTGTAGGCATCTAGAGCACACTGTAGACATCCAAAGGTCTACTTTTGAAGCTGAATCATACCCGTGGGGCTCAGTTCATGTGCTTAAATATAGGCTGCTAGTGCCATCTAGATGCTCTGAAGTGTCTGAGGACCTTTCGGCAAGCCACATCCTGAACAGGCAGCTGGAGGCTGGGCCAAAGTAGCTCTGAAGGCTCAGGGACAGTAATGGTGCCCTCGGCATGTTTGGTCAGTGGAGTCAACACTAAGGCCAGTTGCAGAGCTATTCCTAAGTTTTCTGTTTGAGGGATTTGAGTCCTTTCATGTTCTTATATTAGGCACTGTGAATTTAGTTACGTGTACTTGCAGATAAAGAATGTAGATGAGCCTTACTTAATTTATTCTCCACAGGAGAAGTTGAAAGCACTAGTCTGTGCACTACAGGTTGGTAAAAAAGTAACTATTTCCTTGGGTGTAAAAAAAAAATGCCTTCATTAGAAATCAAAAAGGTTTCCAAAAAATGTTAAACTAATAACATCCCTTTTCCCTCATCATGTCTCTTCTCTTTGTCTCGCCTTTTCTTTTGCAGCGATGAAAAGGAACCAAAAAGAACAGGAAACAGATGCTAGGATCACAGGAGAAAGCACAGAGCTCCTGAAAAAATGAGGGGGGAAAACTCTGGAAAGCAAATGCTTTTCTAAGCCCTTCAGATCAATCACAACAACAAAAGTTTCCTTCCAGAGCCCACTGAATTCACAGCAGTAATTTCAACTGTCTGCTTGCTTTGTGAAAACAATTTTAAAATAAACTTTCAGCTACTTTAATGCTCAGCTAAAACAACATTCAGACAAACTGATCTCAACCAACCACTTAAATTTGATTTCCAGTGTCAAAGGCAGCTCCACCTTTTGCTACAGAAGTCCTTTTGGCTACAACTATTACTTATGAATACTGCAACAAACCAGACAGGGGCTGCCTATTAAATAGGTAGTTCCCAAATGAGTTTCACAGTCATGGCAGCACAGATGTCTGTTGCAGTGGATTTGGCAGCAACTGCAGCATCCACACCAACAAATTCCTGGTGGACAAGCACCCAGGGTTCTGGAGTCTAACCTTGTGGTCACGGCAAGTTCCCGTGTTCCCCCGGGCCCTGCATTTTGCATATGGTTCTGTTATAGGTTCAAGATTTCCCCACCCAGTTTTATGTATGTCCTTATGTTTATGCATATCCCTTATGGAATATGTATGATTTCTTGAAAGTTCCGTTGTATTTGGTGCCCCATTTGTTCATTCAAATAGAACCCTCCCCTGAGTTTGTCCCATTAGATGTTTTCCCCCGTCACTTCACAATTTACAGAACCCCATTGGTTGTAACCCTTTATTCCGCCCCTTTCCACTCCCATACAAAAACAGCTGTTCGGCTTTGTCCCCTCGCTCTTTTGCTTTGTTCTTTGTTCACATGCTTCGCCTGCATTAAAGTTTGGAGTTGTGCAGAGAGCCCCTCTCTGATCCTTTGCCTTTACCAGCACTACTTTTACATCGGTTTGCAATTTACTCCTTGCGAGGGAGCCGGCACCAGCTCTGCTGCTGTATCAGGCAGATCCCGGCCCCGGGACACCTCCAGCTGCTAGATGCTGTTGGCAGACCCCAGGCAACCTGCTCCCAGCGTCAGATGCCATTTGTAAGTTGTCAGCCACTGATCCAAAAATGACTCATGACTTTATAGTCAATGAGCTGTATCAGGCTACTTTTTCTTGTTTTGTAACAAGATTTCTCTCCCTCCCTTTGGTATCTTCAAGGAAAAAACATGTTCTCGAATAAATCACAATTACATCAGTAAGTGAAGCTCATTTAAAAGTACATAATAATAATAATAATAATAATAATAATAATAATAACAAAGAAAATTATTTTATAAACCATTGTTGAAGCTTTCCACCAACTGGCAAGCACCAAAACAGCATCAAGCTACTGTGCAGGTATCCAAAGGCAGGATGTTCACATTTTTGTTGCAAACTTCGTTTTCTACTACTTTGTCACAAGTAAGCTTCCATACTCCCATGGTTTTATGCTGCAAGTGCTGCAAATGCCCACTGCATTGCAGATTGCATGTCTGCTCTCTGATCTGAGGGAACAGGGATGTGAGGGAGGTTAAGGACCTGCTGCCACATCTTGTGGTTTCTCAGTGATCTCTGATAACAGAACCTGGAGTCTCAAAACTTGGTCTGTTTCCAGCTTCTCTACAAAGGCATCTGATCAGAGGTCACTATGAACTTAATTAGTCACTTAAAGGGGAAGATACCTCAACATACCCTGAAACATACAGTATGTAATACATACAAGTAATAGAGACCTAATGTAAAATGCATGTGGGAGTCCCAGCAAAAGGCAAAACAAACTCTGATGCTACATCCCATTAGCAAGAAGCACAAGCCAAGAAAGAAACGTATAAATGAAGTTGTTGGCTATTTGTTAGTTCAGAAAAATTTTATATCATATCCCATCACGAAGGCTTCTCCTCAGAGACATTAGTTTTCCCTTTGCAACAAAATTAATGATGAGGCAGACTGAAAAACATTGTGTTCCAGTCAAAAACAAGTGGTTAGGATTTACGATTAGGCTAGGTGAAGCGGAGAAATGAATATCTCTTGGCCGACAGGAGGGCTACTGCTAAGCTGAGGAGTGGAGAAGAAGGCCCATAGCTTCTTCCTGGGGTGCATGACCTTGGTCCAGAGAGAAAAACAAAACTGGGACCAAAATTATCAAAATTATTTAATTCAGATCTAGACAGGAAATGAAGCAATTCATTTGCAGAAGCATTTCTTATATAATGCATGCTGAAGTTTCCAGAATCTGTGTCTATTTCTTTCCCCACGCTCCATAGTTCTGGTCCCGCAAGCAGGAGTGGCCTTGTTGGTCTGACTGCACTTAGCATTGACTCCTAAATGTTTAGTTCTTCTGATGTGTTTTGAAAACTGGTATTTAGTCAGGCCTAAATTGTGTATGGCATCCATTTCTTACAGGAATTAGTTAATTCACAGGTTATCAGTATTTACTGCCCATTATTTAGGAGCAATCTACTTAATGGACAGTCCCTGGTCAAAACATACAGGGCTTCTATAGCAAACGATGGAACTGATTTTGACACTGGAAATCACATACATAATTTCTGATTTGTCTCAAACATGCAAAGAGTTTGGGACTCAGATCTCATGTTCCTCCTTCTGATTTCTCAGTATCACATTACATGGTGAATAAATCTCTTTGAAACATTTTGGTTTAAAACAAAAGCAAACGAAAAACCGATAAAAACCAAGATAAAAATCACTACTCAGAGAAGTTAATTTCATATTATGAGAAAAAGCCTAACTTTCTCAAATAAAGGCCACAGAGGCAATGAATCTAAAGGAAAAACACTGTGGCTGGAACTCTGTATAATGAATAATGGATTTGTTCTTTGTTCAAGAATCCTCTGTCTTGCAATGACTTTAATTCTCAGTAAGAGAGCTGAGTTTATATTATACTGAATTTAAAAGCTATAAAATCAGATGTTCCCTGATGTACTTCTGTATGTTATCCCAAATCAGGTTATAGCTGGCAGTGAATACAGCAATGTGACAAAACCTGCACTATATTATGCCATATTAATCCTTCTGTGAGAAAATAAATATTGTGCAGCTGTTAAAGTGGATCTTATTCACGGAAATAAAACAACTAATAAAACATTCTCAACCATGCATACAACTTAAGAACTCCTTGAATTTACTAATGAAAAAGAGCACAATATCATAATACAAATAATGCTTCAATTTAGATCTTTTTTTAAACTACAGAGAGTGAGCCCAACAGAACCTGTGAAAGTCTGCTACCTCAGATGTAATATTTCTCTCTGTTCTCAATGTACATGTACATATCTCAGGATATTTGTGCTAGCCAGGAGAAGATCACAGAGTTGGCAGGAATTCCTTGAGACAGCACCGCAGAAGTCCACAGATGATTGTCTCCTACTTACTGTTTTCTGCCACCTACATCTGCTCACGAGAACGACCTGCTTCTTCCAAAGAGACTGAGCTGCAGCTGCTTGGAAGTTTTCTGCCAGCATCTCTTTTTGATGTCAAACTGGATTTCAGTCTACCAAAGAGTCATTTGTTCCCATTTGTTCCCAGTTTCTGTCACTTCGGGAGTGAAAAACTTGCAGGTTTGGAGAAAAAGAGTTTCATTTGGTTGGTAGAAGTTGCTATCCTGCTGGTGTCCATACAATAGAGAGAGCTCTGAGCCACTCAGGAGGTTCTGGGGACAGTGTCATCTTCTTTGTACCACAGTTATACTCATAAGTCTCCACATCCTGACTGAGGCCCAAAGAGGTAAAAAAATAAGTTATACCCAACAAATCAATGAAAGACTCAATGATGGAGCCAAGTTTTTTGATTCCAGTTCTTTTCCAGATCACTTATGTTCTAATCTTCCAGATGATTCCCTCATAAGCATAGCAGTGATATGAATGTGTGGGCATTTAAAGATCCTGCTGTCTAAACTAGACATTATAATATAATCCTGTGGTTGGAACACTAATACTCTTAATTAGCTTCTAAAAAGTAACTCTTATCTGTAGCAAGCCCATTTGCAGGACTTAAGGTCAGGCCCTCTCTAATGAGACCACCATCCACAGTTGCACAGACTGAAAACTTGCTTTTGATACTATATTTTCTCAAAGTCCATAACCCTAATCATTCTAATAAATATGATTTGTGCCCAGATCATCAATTTATTTTTCTGCAGGATGTTTCTTCTGCTTTTATGCTGCTCTGGTTTTTTTTGTTGAAGTTACTTTGGAGCAAATGTCCAACATAAATAAATAACATGAAATGTAGTGTTCCTGTCTTATTAGATTTTGGGCCTCTGGAACTCAAAAAATAAAATTATGTTATTATTACATTTCTTATCTTTCTAATGGTTTATTAAGCTAAGCAAAGGAATACTTTGGAACAAACTTCTCTTGATGTTTAGACATGTCCTGCAACAAAAGAAAACCAAGCATCCAGCAATATAACACAAAGACTCTTAAAATTACCTCAATGGAACTGCCTACCTCCATAATCCAGGACAGCTGTCAGGAAAGGTTCTGCTTAACTTAAATTCTCATTTTCTCTTCACCTCCCTGCTTTGACTATTGGTCTTGTCTGGCTTGTGAGATTCCCTGGGACAGAGGCTGTGTTACGTATTTTACACTGTTTTCACACTGACCAGTGCATAAGGTCTTTATCCTTGGGAAAGGTCACTGGGCACTACTGCAATGAATCCAAGCAGCACTGCCAAGCATCCTAATATCATTTTCCTCTCCGCCATAGGCTGCTCTTCCCATCTGTAATTTGAAAATAGGAACAGAGGGTAATGTAATTAAATTGCCTGTATGAAACATCTTACGTGCCTTACAAGGACTGAAGTAAGTCGATTCCATATTTCCATATTTTTTCATGTTAGCCTTGTCCCCATATTGGAGATGGCAAACTCTTTGTGGTACACCAGAATTTGCCCACGACTGCCCTTTCCCAGAAGGGTTTTCTGAGGTTTCTGTCTCGGCTGATTTGGAAAAGAACTCAACAGGTGGATGCCAGAGATTAAAAGCATTGTGGAAAGTTACCCATGATAAATTTCATAGAATCACAGAATGGTTTGGGTTGGAAAGAACTTTAAAGACCATCTAGTTCCAAGCCCCTGCCTTCCACTAAACCAGGTTGCTCAACTGCCCATCCAACCTGTCCTTAAACACTTCCAGGGATGGGGCACTTGGGTTGCTGCAGCAGCAAATAAATATTTTTGTGTGGTTATAGCATTTGCACCCAATTCAGCTGCTCTAAAATGAAGATTTCAGCACAGTGATTTCCTCTTACAGCTCAAGAAAGGTCACTGCAGAGAAACACAAAACTATTTTATGCTGCCACAACCTTGCCCAGAGCTCTTAAACAGTCCAGAAAACCAGGAGTGTTCCATACTTTTACTGGAAGCAGAGTCTGACTTCTCCAATGTCCACTGAAAGTCCAGGAATGTAGTAATTAATTTTATGGGGTGCTTTGTACAGGTGGGGATTATAAAGAGTTAGAGGGAGTCAAGTGCCCAGCTCCCTCCACTGGGAATGCACTTTCTTTGTTTATCCTTTCAGGCATATCTCAGCCTTGTAGAGGTTTCTGTGCATGAAAAATAGGAGGCAGGTACCACTTTTGCATAAGAGCATCAACTTCCAAAGCCATAGATAAAAACATACAGGTGAGACTAAGAAATATCTCTAAGAACCTTTTCAAGACCATGAAATGTAGCAAAAAAAGGCCTAATGTTTACTGAATGCCCTGAATGCCCTTTCCTACACATAAGGCAAAATTCCAATGTCACTGAAATCTGTGGAGAAATTAATTTTATGTGTAGTCAAGATTTCACCCTTATTTCTTTTCTCCAATGTCTTCACACAAAAACAGAAGTCAAATCCAAATAGTCCTTATTTGAGGTAAAGGCATTTCAGCTTTTGAAATTCTGGAGAGGCCTCACTATCAAATTTTGTACTCACATCCTGAGAAAAGGTTTGTTAGAAAATTCCATAGAAAAAAATTAGAATTTTTCCATTTAACTGTGGCCTGTAAATGAAAACATAACAATAAATTAAAGTACAGCGCTCTTTAAAGTACATGAGTTTATATAATATGCATAAACGTAAAATCACACTGCAATCTGGAGCTCAAAACATTATTTCTTATGTTTCATAGGATAGGACCAAACAGCCAGCAAGAGTGGTGGCCCTGGTGCCATGTAATGTGCAATTGCAAAGCAGCAGTGGTCTCTGCCCTGAAAAAACCCCTATGAATTATTTTCCCCCTTCCCTTTCCTGAATCCGGAAAACAAAAATTGAAGTAAATACACCAAGTCTTGGTAAAGAAAATAAAATCATGTTACAGGGGGTAGCTTCTGCACAGAACAGTATTACAGAGCTCTTCCATTACTCCCTAAATTAGCCTGAACCTCTGCTGCTTTAGCAAGATGCTGTAATTTAGAAAGTTATTCAATAATTGCACATGCACAAACCTTCATTTGCCTCCCCTGTGCTCATGCATTATGACGAAGCCTTTAATTATAAGTGAACATATATTATTATTTTTACAGGTTTCACAACTCAATGCACAGGGAGAATGAGGCATGCTGGGCAAACCTCCGAATATATTTCCTCCTAGCTGCACCCTGTATCTGCACTGAGTATAACCCTGCTGCACACTTCAAAACCCTGCTGGGAAAATAAGACCATTGGTTTCCTCACTCCCAAGGTGACAAACCCCTGCACACTTCACAGACACACAAATTCCTTTTCATGAATCTGCTGTGACATCAGAACAGTCCTGGATTTATTTTATTGAGGGAGGAACCGAGGCCGGGAGGACTGGATCAAAAGAACAATTTAATTTTTGACATCTCAGAATAAGGACACCATATTTCATTCTTCTATTCTCAAGGTTTTCATCAGTCCACAGCAAAGCTCTCCCTGGCTTCGTCTGCGGCTAGAAGTGATGAGCACATCTGACTTGCAGAAGTGCTGTCCCATTTCCTCCCACATACACACCCATTCCTCCTCCTCCTCCTCCTCCTCCCTGGGGCATCCAGGAGGAAAGTAAGGCAACTCTCCTCTTCCAGCCTCCTGACATTCCTTGGGAAGAAATTGTCTCTAGGGAAGTCCAGCCAAGACCCCTCACCTCAAGCAGAATCAGGGCTGGGAGAATCTGGGAAGAAGTCAGCTGCCAAATTTTAATGAGTTTCTTGTAAGAGACCAGAATTTTCCAAAGTTCACAGTTGCTTCACATATGGAAACTTCTACAGGAACATCAAATAAAATATCCCAGACATAAAGACAATGCTTCTTAGCAATGCTAAATCCACAGTCATAAAGATTTGCAAAGTTTTGCTGTAGCATCCCTTTATAGCATACAAAAAATATTTCCTGATTTCATTTTCTGAAATAGCTTGTTGTTTTTGTTGAAAATTTTAAAAGGTCTAGTATTAGATTTTCAGATGGGGACAATAGTCAAAATTTTGCCAGTACTGTCTAATTATTGTTAATGACAGATATCAGTACCAGCCCTGCCTATATCTGATGCAGAAGGATCTGCCTACTTACTGTCACTACGGAATACAGGAGTGCAGCAATTTCTTATTTTCTTTTCAAAAAATCAGATTATTCTATTCACTGAGTCTCTTGTTTCTCCTACTACCTGCCAAGAGGCAGGAGAACAGCTGAGATCTGAAGTCTCAAGGCACCAGAAACTTAAGGAGGATTTTGCATCAAGACTGAGAGGGCTCTGTGAGCTCCGTGTTCCCACTGCTGGCTCCTGCCCCACGGCATCCCAGCTCCTGTGCACAGACACTGCTGGCTGATGCTGCTCCTGCTGATGCAATCACCCCAAAACACAGTGTGTGACTTCCTCTTCAGGCAGTCAGGACTCATTAATTAACAGCTGTAGCATCACTTCCACAGGCCACTTCAGTCAAAGGTGAGTTTCTCCTAAGTCTAGCAGGGAATGGGAGTGGGATGAGGAAGGACAAGTTCTCAACCACCTTAAAACCACTAGAAAAGGGAACTGAAAAAGAGTTAACAGTAACATACATGAAAAAAAGTTATCTGCTTGTGGGTTTAGAGGTGTTGGGTGACCCAGGGGAGTTACCAGTTCTGAGAATCATGGAATCACTGGGGTTGAAAAAGACCTGTAAGATCAAGTCCAACCATTAACCCACCACTGCCAAATCCACCATCAAACCATGATCCTAGAGTGCCATCTCTACTGTCTTTGGAACCCTTCCAGGCACAGTGATTCTACTCCTTCCCTGCGCAGCCTGTTCTCATGCTTGACCACCTTTCCAGCAAAAAGTTTACATAAATTCATGTGTGGTTGCAGGTTGCTGTACGTTCATAACATGCTAAACAAAGGCAACATGCAGAACACTATGGCCCAAAGCAGCGTGGGTTTGTCAGTACTTTCCCAGCTAGGTATGACACCCTTCTGCTCACCCTGAGCCAAACAGAAGCTGAGTAACAGCAGCACTGCACCAAATGTGAGCTGAGCAGCTGCTGGGATGGGAGCATGAGCAAGGGCTGCTGCACAGCCAGCTTGGGCTGAGCAAACAACTCCCACCTTCCTGCAGCGGGCCAAGGCTTCCTCTGTGAGCTCTCACAGAGCTCCTTCCAGCAGCACATCTGAAGCATTCATGAAACAAAAGCTCAATCTCCCACCAACACTGGGGGAGCCATCACACGCTCTGGGCAAGCTGGTAGAGCCCTGGCAGAGCTGAACACTGAAAGCTGCTCTTCCAGGCTGCAGTCAAGAGCACTGGACTGTGATGTACAGCTGCAGCACTTGGCTGGCAATATTTTTTACTATATTTTTTTCGTTAACGAGCCTGAGGACCTCTGGGTTTCCATTAGGGGCTACTCTGTATGAGTGCTTAAATATCAACATTCAATTGCACAGAATACCTCAGTAAGAATGAACCTGTGCCAAACTTGTGCAGTGCCCAATCTTCAAAGAACATCTTTCTCACCTTTCATGAATTAAAAGTCATTCTCACGTGCATTCCTTTGCACCTTCTGAATGTTAATGTTTCAATACCTCTCCACCTGTGCATCCATTTTTCACATGGGGAGGCATGGCATGCTCTAGCAAAGGATGGGAGAATATTCAGGGAAACAACATTCCCTAGATTTTAAGGGAGAAATAATATAGTGGAAAGAGACTTATTTAAAATAGAGGGTTGGGGTTTATTTGATGTCAATGTGCCTCCACTGTACTCTAGTTGGTATCAGCAAGGACCTTCTGTTTACTCTTATAATCTCTATTAGATTCGGACAATTTCACAGGCAGTAAATAGAGTAGGTTACCCAAACAGAAAGGGGAAAAAGATGCCTGTGAAACATCCCAGACTTAGTCCTGCATTTTGTAAACTGAGCTTTTATCTCCACCATCTCAGAGCTAACAGTTAGATCTAAGAGTCAGTTATTGGAAAGAGGTGGGAAGAAAATCTAATCTGCTGATTTATTAAAATATGTTAATGCTTTATAGTGTAAATCTTGAACAGGATGTGTGTGTAGGCAGTTGTTTGCATCTGCTTAGTGCCCTATTCGTGACTGAATGGAGCAGGAAGGTAGGCACTGGAGGGGGAGAGTGGGTATTCCTTTTACCCAACTGACATACAAAAAGCTTATACTGCCAAAAAATTCAATGTTTTTGTTCAGCTGGCCACTTTCAGTACATTTATATTGTCAGACAGCTGAGTATCACAATTTGTGCCCTGGTGACCACTACCTGGAACACCAGTGTGGATGTGGCCCTTTGAGTTTGGCTCAACTTTGATTTCTGAGGAGCTGTTAGGGATTTGCCTCTCCAGGGCAGATCTTCCACATCCTGTATGTGGGCTCCTTCTTCTCTGAAAAAAGAGTATCTAACACAATTCTCTCAGCTGCAGTAAGCTGGGGATGCCAAAATAAAATATTAGATGCTGTATACTATAGATTGACACAGGTAATCAATATGACAGTGTATGTGAGCAAAAACTCAGACATAAACGCAATCATTCCACCCTACACATCTCTGTCAGGTTCCATCAAGCCACACGGACTTAATAAAGCATCAGTGAAGTGGCTCACACTTGGAAAGTTTCCCTCCTAACGGCAAAAAAAGCAGAGTCAAGGTGTTTCAGTTATTTCCTGTGAATTGCTTTTTTCAGCCAAAGATCGGATTTTAGAGTTTTTCACCACAGCTTGAAACTCAGTAACAATGGTGCTGTATCACTGGGCAACTTTACCTTCAGCTGTGGTTTGGTTGTCTTTGGGACACCTCAGCTGGGGACTGGTGGGATTTTTCATGATCTGCTTTTAAGGTCTTAACAGGAAATTTAAGACACAACCCTTTGCTTTGGGAACACTGACACAAGCAAAATAAAACTGATATGGCAGCATTTTATGTTTCCCTCAAATGTTCTTCCCTCAAGTTATCCAAAGAAATTTAAATTCAAGAACATCGGTTTCAACTAAAAGTCATTTGCAAATCAGTATCTGAAATGCTCAGTGATGAGTCAATAATAATTTTTTGTTTGGTCCAAGAACTTGATACTTCTCATTTTGATGTTTCCCATTCAAAATGTTCCTGAGCACTTTCAATAATTATAACAAAAACAACAACAACAAAAACCAAAACCAAACCAAAGCAAAAACAAAAACAAAAACAAACCCAAAACCCCAAACCACAACCAAAAAACCCCTGAGAATGTCATTTTAACTCTGATTTCCAGTTATAGATAAATAAACAAAAACACTGAAACTTGTCGTAGTGAACAAGTTTTGGGTTGTTTTTTGTCTCAGCTCAGCTACTGATATCACTTGGTATAAAACCAATGAGCACAATACAGGGGTTTTGTGCTCAGGTAAATGAACTTCATTAGTTGGCCAAGAAATAGTTAATGGGCCCAGAAAAAGAATTAGCCATTGGCAGAGAAGTAGGTGATGGAGAATTTAGCAATCTCAGAACATACAATTTGTTATTTTTTAATTCTTTCATTTTTCTCATAACACTACTGCTGACACTCAGTTGTGTTTAAGAATGCATCTACCCCCCTCCCAACAAGAGTCACCTAGAAAAAACTCAGCTTTCAGTCTCTGATTAGAAGCTTTCAAGCAGTGAGTGGGAAGTGGGGCAGATGTTGCAGTAAGTCTGCAAAAACCACTTCTCTGCAACCAACTTGCGGGAAGCTGCTGTTTTCACCCACAGCTGAGAAAGGTTCAAACCAAATTTTATTCCTAGAATGACCTTCAATATGAAATGCTCCAAGAAACATTCCTTCTGCTGCATGAAAATTGCTCATTTCAGAAATATCTCCACTAGGTCTATCAGCATCACAAAATTTAACAGAGAGTATTCAGGGTCATGCTGTAAGTGTTCAAATATATGTCCAAAATGGAAAAATGTCTCTGTGACTTGAAATTGCAATTAAAGAGTCTGATCCTGAAGCATGGGCAGTTTCTTACCCATGCCAAAGAGGTGACTTTAGCACCTTCCATTACACTTTATAATTTCTGATGGCAATGAAAACATTTGGGGGTGAACCTTGTTCTGAGATTAATCTGCACTGTGCTGCTTTTATCACAGCTTCTTGAAAAGCCAGAGCAGCCTGATGGCTCAAACACTGGTGAAGAACAGCCACACATTTTGCTATCTCCTGACTTTTGGAGGAACCTGACTCCTCAAAGCCTGAGACTTTCCTTCTGAGCCCTTTTGATGGTCCTGATACAATTTACTGTGCTAGGATCTCATTTCAAGTGGCAGGAATTTTCTTGGAGCTCTTTGGATCCAGATCCTGAAAAGCATCCTCAGAAGAGTCAGTGGGCCTACAGAAATTACAATCTTGTTTATGATAATTGAATCTATTTGAATATTTGCATAATATTTGAGAAAGGCTGAAAAGTAGACAACCTGTGTTCCCCTGTCATGGACCCTGAAAAACTTTGGGGCTGGAGAGGAAGAGTCAGAGTACTGAAATGCCCTTTCCAACCCCAGCCTTTTTGATGATGACCCACAGCTTTAAGGGGTTAAAGTGGACACCAGTCCAAAACTGGTGTGATTCATTCAGGAAAATAGACAAAGAAGGAAAAGGGAAGTTTCTTTTTCCACAGATGTTCTCTTGAGGGCACCACAACCAAAAATGCTGCACTGGTCTGTTAAAACACATTCTTGGAGAAACAATATTTTAGACACATGGAGTTTTTAAGCCTTGAGGGAACCCCAAGGTTATGCAGGGTCCTCCCCACAGAGCTTGCTTAATCCCCAACTTCTGACATTGTGCATGTTCTTCTGGAAGAAACATACTTTCCAATCGACTTTAAAACCAGTGGAAAACCTACCAGTATCACATCCACTAAGTTTTTTCAGTACAAGATATCTTCTCTGTGTCTTTTTTTTCATAGCAGTTGCCTCAGTTTTTAACCACTGTCTCATTTTTGCTTTTTCTGCCACAGCAACCAACTCTCAGCAATGTCTTCCCCATGTAGTTTTCCACAAACTACTCTTAAATAAACTTAGGAGCTTAACAAAACTCTTTCCCTGGATAAATTAAATATTTCTATGTTCTGAGTGTGTTTCTGAAAAAGACGTTCTGAAAACCTCAAATATGTCTTGCAATACTTTACCAAAACCTCTCTAATTTTTTCAAAAACCTCTTTTAGAGTTGGACATAATACAGTGTCCACCAAATTAAGCTACGTCCTGAATATTCTCCTTCTCCTACAGTCAGGATCCTATTCTCCCTGTTATCTATTGATTGACTAAGAATTCCCACCAAATGACTCTGAAAGCAATTTACTGGAGGAAGTATTTCACTGCATTCTGCACATGTAATTACTACCATCATGTGACTGGGAGGGAAAGAGTTGTTTAATGCATTCAACAGTATTTATCATATTGTATTCACCAAATTAATATTAAATAAGACAATACTGCATCTAGAATTTATTTTTCCTCTTTTTGCTCTAAGCTTTAAGCCATCTAACACAAAATAGAAACAGGTCTGGAAAGTAAACTAACAGATATTCAAGGCTGTGTTAATTGGGCTCCCTGTCTCCCTGTCACAGCCAGACAAAATGCTATTTACAGCAAGATGCTAAAAATTAATTGTGTCTGTGGCTGAATGGAAACCAGGAAGGAGCTTCAAATGCCAGCAGGAGAACTGAGATACAGAGGTTATCCTGTTTATACGTCATATGGCAACAGCCTGGGAAATCTTGTGCATTTCCCACAACTAATCTAATTTAAATGAGGAGAAGGAAAGACATTTGTCAAAATATGTGCTGGAATTATGCAAATAAATGAGAGAAAATAAACCTCTGTGCTTGCACTCAGGGAAAAAACAAAAAGCTGCCTGTTTACAGCCAGCTCCCCTGGCCTCCGATGCTCTGCGCAAGGACTGCTGCTGGCACAGCTCTCTTCACACTTCACACTCAGCTCACCCAAGCTTAATATCCCTAACTGCAATGATGTCCCTCCAGCTGGAGGGGCAAATCCCATCCCTGGAAGTGTTCAAGGCCAGGATGGACAGGGTTTTGAGCAACCTGATCTGAATTTGGGTTGGCCATTGTTGAAACATGGGTAGGGAAGGAAGTGGCCGAGCAGGTAAAGGCACCTCAAATAGCAAAGAAGTGAAATCTTGGTGTAGGACAAGGAATAGGACAAATTTGGATAGAAAGTCTTGTCCTTTGCAGAGTAACTGTAAGATGCTCTGCGGTAAATACAGTTTAATTGTGTGTGACATCAGCAACTGCACTTACCTAAACTGGGATACCTTAACAAACTAAAGGTCGTTATTTCTGGAAGAAAGATCCTATCACCAAAAAGCTTCACTACGAAAAAGCAGACAGCATCTAGTAATCTTACTTAGCTGTGGGATAGCATTTAAAAATCACATGTGAAAACTAAGTGGCTGCTTACGTGTTTCTCTGTGTGTTTTCTCCCAACCCAGACCTACGAAATCTTTCTACCACTGTGGCTAGCAATGTACAGTTCAAAACAACATGTGCTTAGATTCTCACACAATTCTTCTGAAGCATGAGCTGGACTGAGAAGATGGTCAAGCACTGAACAAGCTGCCTTTGCAAGTGATCATAGTCCCAAGCCTGTCAGTGTTCAAAAACCATTTGGAAAACACTCTTAGATATTTGGTCTATCTTTTATGTTTGCCTATGTGCAGTCAGGAGTTGGTTTTGATGACCTTTCTGAGTCTCTTCCTGCCCACAGTATTCCATAGTGGAAGGTGTCCCTGTCTGTGGCAAAGGGGTTGGAACCAGGTGATCTTTAAAGGTCACTTCCAACCTAAACTATTCTGTGATTCTATTAAATCCTCCAAGGTTGTTAAATATTTGCTCAGGTGTCTGATCTGCAGGTAGGAAATGCTCATTATCAAGCAAAGAGCATTTACTGGAGCAGTACAGGATGGAGAAGTTTTAACCACCCCCTTCACCATCCTGCCCTTCAAACAGCAAGACAAATTAGCTGTGATTCAGCAACAAGGTAACCCCCCTCCCCATCTCTCCCCTCCTCATCCTGCCCCAGACTGCAGCCTGCAGTAAAACAGCCCTTTGCTCAGCTGAGCAGTCCTGTTATAAAACTGTTGACTGGGAAAACAGAAGAAAGTCAGCTGGCTAAGTGATTGCATAAAAGAATGATTAATTACAATATTTGAGCAATTTTCTTGAAAATGAGGTTATTGGGAAGGACACATCGAAATTAACTTTCTTACTCCATCTTCAGGAATTGATTATAGTTCTGGAAAGGAGATAAAAGCTGTGAAAAGTACAGATGATCTCTAAAGAGTGGCCACAAGCCCAAGCCACATGCTACGATGGGAGCTCTCAAGTTGCATGATAGGGTAAAAAATCAAGGTGAATGGTAGATACTCAAAAGGCAAAGCTAGGAAGATTGCTGGACTGTGTCTCCTGAAGTAATATTTTAGGAGATATGCCCAGGACTGTGTTTCTCTGGGCTTACAGGGCAATTTGGGAACTGCCACTGGCAGCAGAAGCTTAACTGAGAGTAGCAGAGGTAGCAGCAACAGGGGGTGCACCAGTGTGGAACTCAAGCAAGAGCTGCATCTCTTAAACTGAGCCCAGAAGGGGCTGTGAGGGGTATGTGCACCAGCAGGGCTTTGCCGTGCTGGGACAGGTCCCATTTGTGCCTCAGGTCTGAGGAGTCAAGCAGAAAACGAAACACTTCTGTCCCAGAGCACTCCCAGACCTTTACAGGTCAAACACAGAGCATGGGACTCACACAACTGCTTCCTCCTCTCCAAGGGTTGCCTGCACCTCACACCCTTGCAGTGCCTGGGTATGACCTCTCTTGTGTCCCTAGATACCACAGAATGTGCAGAAGTGCTTTGCCAATCTGCCAGCTGTCCCCAGCATGCAAGGGAAAGGGCCCCAAGAGAAGGGTGCTGGAGGCAGGAGAGAAGCTCGGCATGTGACAAGATGTCCAGGAGATGCCTCCACTGTGCACCATCCCCCCATTCAGCATCACCACTCTGTGACATCTCAGTGCTGTCGACACCTCCCCCATCATCTGTCTAGATACAGGTGTCACCCAGGGACAACTGCAGTACCATCCCCTGAAGAAGAAAATCCATCAGAGGTCAGGCCCCCAAAGCGCACAGGGAGACGCAAATTCAGACATATTGTGCAGGACCTGAAAGGGAAGTGGGAGAACAGCAGTAAGAGACAGATCCAGGGGGCCCAGCAATGGTCATCAAGGAGCACCGACCAATATTATCAATGCACAGCAGGACTGAGACTATTTGTGAATGCAGGAATGACTCAGCCAGTGCCACAACAGACACTGTGCAGCTGATATATCTTTTGCATAGAAGACAAAAGCTTAGAAAACAAGTCTACAGACCTAATGACAAAGGCAAAATTCAGTGCAGATTCTGACTGCAAGAGCAGAAAGCATCCAGAGGGAATTTTGTCATTTGATGGATGCAAAAAATAATAACCTACCATTTTTCAAACCATGTTCAGAGAGATTTAAAGGCTTTGGAAGAGGAGAGTAGATAGAACACATATCTAGGATTGACAAGCTGAAAAGATCAGTAAGCCTGACCTACACTTTGGCTGCTTGGACAAGAGACTGCAAGGGATTATTTTATTCTTAAAAGGGAGCTATCTGTATCAGTAGGGATTTTAAAGTCACATTGAATCAAATCTCAAAAGTATGAAACTGCATCCTTCCATCTACAACTGAGTAACAGGAAGTGTTAGGTCAAGATAAAAACATTACTGAGAGGGACAATTGTCAGTTTTATTGGCAGATGAGCCAGGAAAATAGGAGGTCCTAGAAGAAGCACTCACTCTGTCACTATCTATATTAGCATCAGAACTTGAAATCTTCCATCAACTTCCATCTAATCCCTGCCCAAATGTCTTTAACCCAATCCAGTCCCATCTGAATTATGTGTTTAATCCCAGGCTACATATTAAAGCTCAGATGTCCAAAAGCATATCTTTAACTAACAAATTCATGCCTGAGTTTGTGCTATTTGGATTCCATGGCTCTTTTAAAGACATCCTCATTTCCTTTGTGGGCTGGATCTAGGCATGTCATATGCATTTAAGAGTTTTGCTAGCCTAGAGCTTTAATCTCCTTGTAATTTGCTACCCACCACAGGACTGGAGACAATAATGTTTTCCTTCCACTATTTGTCTGTCTTGTTAGTTGTAGTTTCTTTGGCTGTAAAGCCTTTAGTTGCGAGGACAGAAAATACCCTAGAGCAAGAATTGTATCTCCTTATCTGTTTTAATAATGCATAACAAAAGATTGGTAATAACCTAATAAAAAAAGCAAGATCAAACAAACAAAAAAATTCTCTAACAAAATTAAACCGTTCTCAAATGTACATTCCCTGTACTTCAAAACATCAAAACCAAATGGTTTTGAAAATAACATATTCAATCTTCCCAGCAACTATTTCATCTTTTGTTCTCAAGAGCAAGAGTTGGCTTATGTGTTTTGCTATTGAATAGGAAAGCAGCTCTAAGATACTAGCCATAAACTGTTTATCTTCCTGATAAATTAGAATCCTCAAATCTACTCCTCTTCTTTTCCTCTGTAAACAGCCAGGAAATGTATCTTGCCAGAATATGCTACTCGAGCAAGAAGCAACAGCTCTTAAAAAAACTCATGAGAACTCCACATGAATTAAGCAACATACCTGTTGGTAATGCTGACTCATTATGCATTTCCAAGCCTGTACATAGCACTTAATACGCAACATCCAGAGTACCAAAGTGAGCACTGAATAAATGTGAAAAGTCGAAAATCATTGAAATCATTCACTGAAAGTTGAATTCAGATGTTCTTCTCAAATTGTACCCAGAATAATATCCCCTAGAAGAATTTCTGTGTCTTAGTCCCAGCATGGGGAATTCAGTCTTCTTTCTTTTCAGCATTGCAGTTCTCCAGGAGATTAACCTCTGGATTAACTTTGATTTGTGTCCATAAGGTCCTGATTCTCCTTCAGGGAGCCATCAGCTCAGCTAACCCTCCTTTCGGCCACACACTGAGCCACTGTAACAGTCCCAGTGAGGTGTGGGCCACCAGTCTGGGTGCAAGCACTCCTCTTGTGCTTGTCCATACATGCCCCCTCTTCCCTTGCCTCATGCCCATCTTCCCACCTGCAAGGAACCCTCTTTTCCTGTAATCCACATATCCCTGTTGGGCCATGATGAATGAAAAACTATCATATCCCCAAATAAGTTGGATGATTTCTCTTTTAAAAGTAAAACAAAATGGGGTGCGTTTTGGAAGCTCACAGTTGAGCATTTCTAGACATGATATAGGGAATTTTGCCACCTCACTCATAATTGTAGTTTCAAGGCTCCCAATGGTTTTGGGCAAAGCCCCTTTTTCAGCCTCAAGCTATTTTCACTCGGGGTCTCTGCTCTGAAGGTACTTGTCTCTGGGATAAAGCTTTTATCCCTGGAATGAAGATTAGGCCTGATTCTTCCTCTGATATTTTGCTAGTCTGCAAATATTCCTGAAATCTACTGCCCTTTTCAGTCCAGGAGCACTGGCAGGGCTAAACCCTGAGTCCTTGCACTGGTAGAGATGTGGTCCTAAAGTTTCCTACCTAAGACTAATTTTGACTTAGATTTCATTGTTTCCCAAAGAAAATACACCATTTCCTGACACTCAGTGCCAAACTGAGTCAGGCATCAGAGTCATTATTGCTCTACTTAATGCCTCCCACCCAGGATGTTAATTACTCAAGCTATGGAAGAACCCATGCAAAAGAGAGGAAAAACTGGGGCAGAGAGACTGAGATGTGCAGATGAGGCTGTTGCTTTTTTCCCAAATCCTGCAGGTGAGGCATCTATAATCCTTTTCTCAAGTTTCCAACTGCAGCCTGCACAAACAGCCCAAACCCACTGTACTGGCAATTCAGACACCTCATTTCATTTTCTAGGAGTAACCTACAATAGCTGGTGTCCTCAGAGGTGGCACCTGCCAGGATACAAAGCCTAACAAATCCACCTCCACTCCTACCTGCATCACATGAGCTTCAAAGGACCCAAGGAAAATAATTTTCTCTTTCTGTTAACACATTATTCTCCTTGGAAAAGCACTCCCAGAAACCTTGCAGAAGAGGTTTTACAAGAGCTAGAAATTATTATCATCATTATTATTACTAGTACTACTACAGTTCCTCCAGACAGGCTTCACAGCAGTGCACAATACAGCACTGAGCAGTCAAAAAGAGATTTTGCACTAAGAAATACCTTTAAAACAAGCTTAGTGATGAATCACTTAATCATCACATTTTGTTTTACCATGGCATGATTGCATGTAGCATAAAAATATTAATTAATCTCCACACCAGCAGGAGGGGAGGAACTGCCAGTTCAGCTCAGCCTTAGGTCTCTGCAGTTACAGCATCTCATCTCCCACAGGAGAGTTCAGAGGAAGGAGATCTCACAGCTACCCAGAACAGAGGAAGCCAACCTAAAGGAAATTCTTGTTCTAACCTCATGTTATTTGGGAGCTAAAACTAAAATGATAAGTCAGTGTTCATCACCCAAGGCAGACAGGCAGCACCTTGTCATTCTGACAGCTAAAGGAGAATGGGATGCTAAATTATTTGCCTAAGGCATTAGGACCGTGTTTGTGTTGAGGAAACTCCCTACAATGTGATCACATCAGTGAAAAATCCATAATGCAGTCATCTGCACTGGCTCAAGGCAGGGCTTAAACTGCTGCAAACCCCACTAGAGTCTATTTTCGGATTAAAAGACATCATCTGTATGTGCAAACTGCCTTAGGGGGGGCAAAAGTGACAGCTCCCAGTACCAACCACACCAGACCAGTCCTGCACTTGATCAGCCAGAAACTCAGCAAAACCCAGGTGAGAGTGTGTGACATTTTGATTCAGCTGAAGCTCGTGTTGTGATACAGCCCGTGGTAAAAGCAAACCCCTCCTATGGGGAGAGCATTCCCTTTCCTCCTGTTCTGCTCTCTCTGCTGCGCAGCATTGCAGCACTGAGCAACAGGCTGGGCTGTGTCACGGGGAAACCCCTCTGCTCTCGTCACAGGGTCATGGCTGCCCATGGCAAGCAGATGTATCAGAGCTTTGGCTCAGAGATGTTTGTGAAGCTGTCTAAATAACTCATCTTAAAGAGCTCATGCCAGCCTTTCCAAGGGCATGCTCCGTCAAGAGCTGAGAGCCAGAAGTCCCCACAGTGCATCAAGCTCGTATGGAAAACCTGCATGGAGACTAAGGCAGCTCGTCATGCTGCACTGCAAACACCAGGCAGAATGAATAAATTCAAATGCCTGACACAGACCGTTGTCTCATTTTGCTCCTGCTGTCTGCAGTGCTGCTGCTGGGTTGTTATTTGCACAACAAACCCAGCCCTGAGCTGCTCAATGCGCAGGAATCGATACTGCTCTTTGGCAGGCTCTGCAGTTATGCACAGTAATGAAAGCTAAAAGGGGCTTCCCTGGAAGATGGAAAGCTATTCTATCACCGTTAGGAACCCACTGATTATATGATAATAATTTCTTCACCAAGTCCGTTAATGCATGACAACACAAGAAGGCACTAAATTGCGTGTAAAGATTTCAAATGACAGAGAATTTTCCACACTCTTATTATGCCCCAGAAAATTCCTCAGCCCTTTCCATGGTATGCCAAAAAGCCATTACCAGCAGATCCCAGAAATAAACAGCTTATTGGACAGCAATTGTTTTCAAAGCTAAAAAAAATAAGTGAAGATGTTGAATTAATTGATGAAGACATTGCCTCCAAGCAGACTGAAACCTGGACAAGGTTCACAGGAAAACAAAATCCCACCAGGAAACTCAGGGGGTTGATTTTGAAACATTTAGCTGCAGCTCCATTTTCTTTTGTGGAGGTTTTGCCTGCCTCATCCCAGGCAGTCCATTTTCATGCACACATTGTCTGCATGGCTACGTGGCAGGGAAACCCCCATCTGCTCCCCTTGGATTTACACTCAGCCGTGACAAATGACTTTAGCTTCAACTTTCTGCTAGGAGATGCATATAGAAAATGAGGTCAAAAAGGCTCATTTTAAATAATTCATTGTGAAAAATTCTCCCTGTCTTTTCTAAGCCTGTGCAGCCAAGAGGAACCACCAACTCTCTGGAGCCAGAAGAGCTGATCCGTGTGTTTGCTCTGCTGCCTGTGGCTCTGCTCTATCTGAGGGACGGCAAAGGCGGCACCACAGCAGGGGTGTGGGAGTGAGGAGATCTGGGTTACTCTGTTCCAAGCACCAACTGTCTCCATGTGTCGGCCCGGGAGAGTGAGAAGCATCAATTTGGAGATCACAAGGGACAGGGTTGGTGCTGGAAAATCTCCACAGAGAAATCCCCAATCCACATGACATAAAAGGCCAGGCTGATTGATCATAGTGGGACGAACACAAGAAAATCTGTGGGGGACTATTAGGATTATCTGCCCTGATTTTTTGGTGCAACACAGAAATTACCACACAAATTTTCTGGGATCCCATCAGTTATTTTTGGTTAAGTGGAAGAGAAAGAGATATTTGCAGCGAAAAGACTTGCTGGCAGGCAGCATTTGGGCATACCTCCTTGGTTCATCTGTCCTAATAGCTAATCACTCACACTTTGCATACACAGCCTTTTCCTTCAGTCCAAACTGTGTTGAAATTACTTTGCCTGTCCCTATGTTCAAGGGCCTCATTCCTCACATCCATCCCAGTTTTACTGCAGCCAAGTTCTTCTCCCCTGACTGGGGGAGATGGCAGCTGCTGTTGAAAGGCAGAAGAAAAATCTTCAATCAAAAAAAAACCAACCCAAATAAACAAAAAAAATCAAACCAAAAACCAAAGACAACCTAAACCAAAAAAAAAAAAACCAAAACAAACAAACAAAAAACCCCCAACAAAACAAAAAAAAAACCAACAAACAAAAACCCAAAACCCCTCCACTTCTAGTGCAACACGGTAAAAGACAGAGGAAGTCCTCATAAAAGGATGTGCTGGGCTGGGAAACACTGGGGCCATAAAATCAAGTGTCTGTAATCTACAGCAGAGATGCTGTTCATGCTGTCATGTATTTATCCGGTTTCTTCGCTATTTCTGTAGGCTCACTCTCCTTCCAGCTGTGCTTCTCTTTCCAGAGGGACTGATTGACTCTCATTTTTCCTCGGGCTCCACACACTCTTTTACAAGCGTCTTACGTGACACAACAACCTAATTTCAGTTTATTTGTCCACGCAAATGGTATGTCTGCAGTTTGGTACTTGGCAGCTCTAAACTGGGCAATTGTTTTGGTATCAGCTACTAAGTTATTGGTGTCCACTGGGAACATGCAAAGGCTTGTTCCAAAGTGCTGGCAGCTGCCAGGGTCTCGTTAACCTTCAGAAACACTCCACATCTCCAAGTCAGTCTCTTATAATTAAGCTATTGACTGCCATTAGTAATCTGCTTTTAATGAATTTTAGTACATTTATGGGCTTTCATTTCTGCCTATATCATCTTATTTTGAGCATCAAGACAGGTAAGTCCTAAAGAATAAAAAAAGGTGGGTTTCTATTAAACAGATAGAAAGATTTAACTATTTTGGGAACCACATCTTGATCACTTTTTGCCTAGGACAACACTCTGGAGACCCAGACCTAGAACACATTGATTACAAGGCTGTGCTTAATTTTAAACCTACATGTAAGTTTGAAGGGGTTCACTCATGCATCTTAAGAGAGATCATCTGGAAAGGATCATTATCTGGAGAGGAACTGTTTAAAAGGGCAGGTAGTGGTAAGACAAGGGGGAACAGCTTCAAATTGAAAGAAAATAGGTTTAGATTATAGATATTATGAAGGAATTCTTTACTGTGAGGGTAGTGAGGCACTGGCACAGCGTGCCAAGAGAAGCTGTGGCTGTCCCATCCTTGGAAGTATGCAAGGCCAGGATGGATGGGGCTTGGAGAAACCTGGTCTAAATGTGTCCCTGCCCATGGCAGGGAGGCTGGAACCAGGTGATCTTTAAGGTCCCTTCCAACCCAAACCATTCTGTGATTTCATGATTTGATGCTCTTAAACTGTTAAAACTGAAGGACAGCAATGCACATGTGGAGGGTCTTACAGAGCTGGCATTTAAACACTAACAGCAACAAGCACACAGACTTCTCCTGGGGGATACAGGGGGCTGTAGCTGTCTTTTTAACGAATACAAATATTTCCTGTAGAAGGTTGTTTTGCAAATGACCTACAATATAATGAAAGTCAAATCAGAAAAGGTATTCCAAAAACAAATATTAGAAGAAAAAATTGTGGAATCTCAACTTTGCCCAACATTGAAAAACACTCCCCTATATAGTGTATATGTTAATTTAGTTATCAGATAATGGCTGTGATCAGTACAGTCCACAACAGGAGATCGACAGGCAAAGGTACTACCAGCCCCGCACTGAACATCATCAGTCGTGGTGGGAATGGACATTAGAAACAGTCTCATAATGGCTTATACTTTGTGAATTGGAGCCTGGTCTTGGAGGGCAGGGAATGTTCCCAGTGCCATTCATTTCGGTAGCAGCTCAGGAAATTTAATACCCTCTTGGAGGCACAAGAGTGTGCATGAGATCGGGTTTTTGCGTGAAATTGAGAGCAAAGGAAGGAGGGAGGTAAAATAATGCTATAATGATGGCCACCCAATAGGCTTTATTTACTCTCCTGAACTACATAAATACCAGTCTGCAGTCAGCTAAATGCATTGCCTGCTCAAGCAGTTTTATAAGCATGGAATTTACTCAGCTGTACCCATAACCTAATAGGCCAATTATTGATAAGAACACGCTGTCTACGCCAGGATTAAGTGCTAAACATAGGTTTTCTTAAAAATGCATCAAGAAATTAAAAAGCCATGTGGTCGTTATTGTTAATATCATGAAGGCAATGCCTAGAGACATCAGCTAGGAACAGAAACAAGTATGCCAGGAGCTATATAAAGAGCACAGTGTACACCAGAACAAGCTGAGAATATCAGAAGAGGCATAAAAATACAGGGAAGGAACAGCAGGTAGTAGGAGAACTGCAAGGAGAGATTCAAGTGTCATCCAAGGGTCATGAATTGCCTTGTCTGGGTTTCTCTACGGGATGGGCTAAAAAGAGGGTGTGAAAGTTACTGGGAAAGCAGGGGGGAGCCCAAAGGGTAAAGAAGCGATGCTGAGTGAGAAAAGACCAGGAGAAAGGAAATAGGATGGCAAACAGGAAAACTGAAGCAAACTGTTAGTGGAACAGTCAGGAGCTGCGATAAGGACAGTCCACGTTGCAGCACAGAAAGCCTTGTGCAACACACACAGCCATGCAGAGGTCAGAAGACCATGTTGGCAATTTCTCACCAGCCCACGGACTGGGTGTCCTAGGAGCCTGAGGAGGGTCTGCACAGATTCACTTCTGTTCAGATCCCCCAGGCTCTCACACACTTCCAGGTGCTTCATTCCTGTTGCCTTTTCTAAGCTCTCCAAGTGTCTGAGCCTGATAACACTTCTGCTTACTTAGCAGTTGCTTTTCCTCCCTCAGCTGTCACACTCCTTTTGTGTCTTCCCAAGGGTGCTTTCCTCAGCTTTCCTTATGTCCTTTCTGTTTTCTTCAGTGAGTCTTAAATCTCTCTTGTGCAGCTTCTCTTCTCATCATGGCGAGGGGGGAAGTTCATCACAAGTTAGATGTTGCCTTCTGCTCCCGGCAGAACTGCAGGATAAGCTGTGTGTCTGCTTGTGCCTCTCCTCACCAGCATCTCAAACCTCAAATGGACACTGGGGAAGAAAAATTATCAACCTGCCTTAAATAACTTGTTAAAGTGTGTAAGTGCTGGACCCTGAGGAGGTAATTTTGTTTCTTCAGCTTTGCCAGTGCTGCTAGATTTGCTGCCTGTCCACACGTTGCACATACTGCTGGGTGATCACCTGGTGCTCCTGGGGGATGAAATGTAAGTTCACCCTCCTCAAGTGATCCACAGGAGCACAGTTTCCTGGCTGAGGTACAAGCCTGATTTCAGCAGAATTATCTGTCCCATCCATCCTTACAGCATCGTCCGTTGCCTGATTTTTGGCAGAGACAAAGTTTCCCTAAATCACTCAGAGATTTCTCTTCCATAGGGTTGCTAGGATTTGGGCACAAGCTAAAATGAGGGTTAGCTTAGGCTGCCTATGGAAACAGCAGCACAAGGTGCAGGGAATAAGAGCTTGGGTACAACACACTGACCGAGCCACAGTGTCTCTGCTCTGCCAACAGCAAAATGACCCTGGATATTTTTACTGATCTTTCCCCCTTTGTCTTAATTGGGAATGAGTTGGGTTTTCTGGCACACGAGTGTGTGTAGCTTTGTGCAATACTAGCTTTAGACAGTCTAAGCTTGTTTTCCCACCATGTTACAGGATTCTCTCCAGAACTTTCTACTTCAGGGACCAGCTTCCCAGACAACTCTTGGCCCATATCATCTTTCAGCTCCCATTTGGGGACAAATATCAATCTCAAATGACCTTTGGAGAACACAAACAAGGATGACTAATTGTCATTTTAAGGGAGTCCTAAGATATAAAGCACTGGGTACATCATTATTCCTGATGATCATCATGTGTTGTATGAATGCAGCTGTTTAAGTTATTCATTTGCATATGCATTAATGCACATTATGTATGTAGAAGTGGTACTTGCAGAGACAAATTGAGCATGAAATACAATGGCTAAATTGTTTAAATAACATGAATGTTTATCATTTAGTTCCCTGTGTGAAAGACTGGGCTGTTAATAATTAGTTTCCTACCTCCAAAAGAGCACACATGTTAATTAGTTAATAGTTGCAAAGTACTTTGAAGTTGCAAAGCACCATAAGAAAGCTGTCCATTATTATGTATAGGGAATGTACTTCGAAATTAAATAACTTGCTTATTTGAAATTATTTCCCTCCCCAAATCCCCTAGAATCCCTTATCCATAATATTAATTAGCATCTACAAATAAATATGTGTGTTTGAACATTCATTTGGAGTCTCAGGAGCAGAACTGCCTTTCTACCCCTGGTGTGCCAAGCATAAGACAGAGTGGCACACCAGGGGTAGAAAGCACTCACACAAGTACACACAAATGCAGTTGTGTGAGCTGTGTACCACAGACAGGGCAAAGCAAGCGTTGCACAAGGGCAGAGACTCCAGGGTTAAATTGTGCCAATGTGGAACAAGAGACCCAGGGATGACTGGAAACCCTGGGGTGAATTTCTGTGTGACCCTGGACATGTCGCCTGACCTGCAGGTTGGGATTCATCAGACAACTCCTTCAGTCACAGCCACAAAAGCAGAGGGGAACAGCAGCTGGGGTGCCAGGGCTGTGAGCAGAGAGGTGATGCTTCTACAGCATCATCCAGTCCAGCATCCCCTGCACGTGATGAGTTGCTGCTCTGAGATGTCAGTCTCTCTCCTGACACATGCTCCTGAAGCTGCCAACAAGAAACCAAGTCTGGAGCTCCATCTCTCCTGTTTTCCCCAAAGTCTCAGAATGTTTCAGGAAACAGGTCTGAAGTTTAATCTTCTGTCGTGCCAGCTTTTATCTTTGGACTTCAGGTGTCAAAAGCTCATGGTGTTCAGTCCTTTAGTGGTTTGCTGTCGCCTCACAAGGAAGTGTGTCATCTTCAAATAAATGAATATTCACCTAACGTGAGAAATTACATCAAATGTGAAGTCACACAGGCTACCAAGAGTGAAATGGCTCAGCAGGCCCTCCAGTGCCTGCAGCAGCTCCAATATGTTGCAGGAACACTCAGCAAAGAAAACAAGCACCACCACAATGCTGCTGTGATGCCTGAAAGAGGTGTTTGATGTTCAGGAGGCTGAAAAAAAGACTTTCAGATTGGAAGTTTATGGGGTTCCTCTTCTCAGGATTTCCCAGGCACTGAAAAGAGCTAAAGAGCCATGTGCTGACATGAGAAATAGGCACCTTAAATCTTTTGAAACCTCGAGTAAAGTCTTTCAGCCTGCTGAGCCTCACCTCGGGGCATGGGTGAAAGTTGTCACACCACTGAATCCAGAAGCAGCAGCAGCCTCTGACTTCACTGCTCTGATGTTTCCCAGGTGTAGCATGGTAATAGGGTAGGAGTAAACTCTACTAAATATGCCATCAACTTTCTGAGTGACAACAAACAAGATACTTTGGATCATAGTTTCACTGACTCAGGAGAACTGGATACTACCTGTTTTCAGTTTCTATATCTCACTGGAGAATTAAGAAACTAGATCCATGGGCTTCACATTTGTTATAGGTGACCTCACTTGAGATCCCCTTTCTGAACAAGTGCAAGCAACAATTAAACTTGCCCAGACATTCTAAAAATAACAGGTAATTTCTTGGAAGAGCAAATTTTCTACCTAGCATAGTGTAACTTAATACTAGACCT
This sequence comes from Dryoscopus gambensis, assembly GCA_013389985.1. Lineage (NCBI taxonomy): Eukaryota > Metazoa > Chordata > Aves > Passeriformes > Malaconotidae > Dryoscopus > Dryoscopus gambensis. Next base: position 255,661 of record WEIT01009323.1, read on the forward strand.
CATTTTGATGTACAAAGAAAAATCAATTATGACCTAAAAATGAGTGGTTGCTTAGGTACTGAAGATTATGGTGATAATCTGTTTACATTTATTGTGTGCAAACAGAAAACACCAGTGACCAGCAGTAGAAGAATTTTTGAAAGGGCTAATTTTGGCCAAACTAGTGAGATTGTCCGCATCACTGACAGGGACAGAAATTTAAAGGGAGAAATCCTAAAAGAAGACTGTAGTGGGAACTGTTCTCAGATTTCCTGTTGGAGGCTCCAAAAGCCAGAAACCCCCAGTCATGTCAGTGCTTTGTTGGGAAAAAAAAATCTTCTTAAATATTGAAAGAGGCTATGGAAATGACAGTAAAACATTCATTTTTATGTATTTGTAGAGTCAGGAAGAAAATGGAAATAGTAATTATAATTTACAAAACATTTGACTGATAATAAGGAAATGAAAGGAACAATGAAATGACCAATACAGATAGAAATAATTACAGCAATTTTTTTTCAACATGAGCTATTGCTACAGGCACAGAGAAAAACTGTTCCTAGGCAAGTAGAAAAAGGAAAAATTTTCAGAGGATAGATATTTTTGTCTGTATATCAAACTGAGCAGGAATTTTATACCGAGGGTGGAACAGAAAGATTGCCATCTGTGATGAAAAGGGGATGTGAGGTAGCATTTGCTAAAATTAAACATTTTTTAAAAACAACAGGCACATATCTTGCACCAAGAGACTTTAAGGGATGAGGAACTCCTGGTAAAGTTAATTTCAACGAAACTTGGGCAACAAAATGTCAAATGACTTCAGGATTATCAACATAATTTGAATACTCAAAAGTATAGAAGGGATGAACTAGAGAATTACAGACCAACCAAACTGATGCTGATTCTGGGTAAATAGTATAAAAACTGAATTCTAGACTACACCACCAAAACTTTGAGGAAAAAATGTAATTAAAACCTCCAGCATGATCTCACTTGAAAAAGTGGGTTTTTAAAACCATCCCTTTTTTGGATTAAGGAGCAATTGATCAATTAATTATAGTGTTTGTATTTAAAAACATGTGAATTAGTACTCCGCAGCATTTTGACTTTAAAATCTTTCAGTAACATACAGTGGGTGGGTTACCAGTGGCTTACTGACAGAACTCAGCAGACAGATGTCAATGGGAGACATCTTTTAGAAGCTGTTCCCAAAAACTGCTCCTTGGTTTAGCACTTTGGTCAGTGACAGATTGCTTTTACCAGGGAAGCCTGCAGTCATGCACAGGGCGGAAGGGAGAAAGCAAGGAGAATAAGTCACTACTACAAAGCATATCATATACCACAGCTAAAAAATCAACCATGAACCCAAAAAAATGGTGATTCAGGTGGAAATTTTTCATGGATTATGGTCATGACATGAATTCTAGCTGCAGCAGTAATATGGGGATGTGTGATTTATAAGAGGGCTATCAAACAAAAGTGAGTAGAGAGATAAATGTGAGAAAAAACGGGTTCCAAATAGACATGGAGGAATATTGTGCAGCAGAAAAGGTAATGGAATGGAGGTAGATGGTCTAAAGCAGTATTCACTCAGCATGAGTTCTGACTGTTAGGAAGAGATTGGACAAATACCTTTCACAAAAGACTCAGATATGCTGATATGCTTTGGTTTCTATTTTAGCAGTAGACAAGATGACCAGCTAAGGTCCCACCCAATCTTACTTTTTCAGGTTATACTGAATTTGGCAGTATATACCTATATTACTACTCCTGGTGTTCAGAAGAACATGAAAGGAATGGGAGGAGTTCCAGAAAGTGGTTTAAAAATGTAAAACACTCAGACGTTTCAATAAGTCTTCCTTACAAAGTCCTCCCTCCTCCCCTACAAAGCAGAAAAATTACCCTCCATGCCAGTTTAATTAAACTGGACTCCAGAGAGAAAAGGTTACTTTTTATATGTTTTTCCCAGCCCTATGTCACTACAGTGGCTTTTTAATGTTCCCAAACTCCACATGACATCTAGTGAAGCTCATTAATAACACAGGATAATCATCCACTGGATTCTAATGAAATTTTAAAAGCTATTAATAAAAAAAAAAAAATCCTGGATGCCTATTAGTTACTTGGGGTTTTTTCCTCCTCCTTCTCCATTAAATCATTGGCCCCAAACTTAACACAAAGGGGCCAGTCAATCACAACCATTTTTATCTGCTCTCTTTGTCACCATTTATCTGCACAGCTTTAAAAACAAAAGCTGTACAAGACAGCGTCAGATGCTTCCCCTTTGTGCACTGCTCCCATCACCTGTCGCACTGCTCTTGTTAAATCTTTGATGGGAGTCTTCAGCATTCCTGAAAAATAATTTATGCATTTTCCCCACCTCTGCAACTACCTTGTGACAAGAACCAGAAATCACAGAGGAAGCTGCAATTAATGCATTTCCACTATCTGAAACCCATGCTGTAAAACCAGTGCCCAGCCTTGTCACAAACATCCAGTGACTTTGTCTCTCCCGAGACAAAGAGAGCAGCTCAGTTGCAACCTGGATTGCTCTGACCAGGAACTATGACTGAAGCTCAGTCACACCTGAGCCCGTGTCTGTGGTTAATTTAGAGGTTTCTGGTAAAGGACTACCAATGCGATATCTGTGCAAAGATAATCTGTTTGACTGATCCCTTCCTAATGCTGGGGCTTAGCTTCACTAGACAATCCCAGGCACTGAATCCTTCAGATGTGAAGTTAAATCAAAATAAAGAAGATATTTTGTCCCATTAAGGTTATCACTTAGAGGAAATACTAATCTGTTTGAGGAATATGGAAAAGTGGAAATCAAGGATAGATGTACCTAAGAGGAGATGTTAAAAGAAATTGATTAAGCAAAGAGCAAAACATCACCAGAATTACATCTGGAGCGTCTTTAAACAGTTTCTAGAAATTCGTAAGGGAAATTATGGGAATTCGTAAGGAGCTCAAAGGGAACTGCTAATCAGAGAGGCAAAGTCACTGACACTGCCTCAGGGGATCAATGTTGTAGCCTGTTTTTGTAAAGCGGCTGAGCCAAGACCTGTGGGCTTTGCTGCAGATGCAGGTGAGGTGTCAGTGAGGCACTGGCCACCAAGGGATTCTCTAGTGCCACTGCCTCTGCTTCCCAGTACTCAGGGAACAGAGCCAGACTGAGATCTCAGGAGCTTCCAGCAGCTGGGCTCCAACACATGCCAGAGCCTCCTCCATAATAACAAAGATTAGCTTTGACATTTCCAATATTCTAAACTATATAGTAAGAAAAAAAGCAATGTGTATATTTTTAGGCACTCGTCTATATTATTTTTCCTATAATAAATCATAAAGGTACAAAAAGAACCCAAGTTTAAATTTAAATATTTTCAAGAAATCTTTAAGCAAAGTAGATCCAGCATCAAGGCCTCTCATGTTTATAAATATTACAAAATATTATAAAACAAGATGGCAAAAATTGTGAAGAAATCCCAAAAAAGATCACAAGGTTGTTTTTAGGGTATTTTTCCTCTTAGATCCACAAAAGTTATCTTTTCAGTAAGCTGTTAAGATAGAAGATGACTATTCCCTTTAATTATGCTGGGAAAGTGAGGAATGGGGGAAGCAGAAGAGCTGTTTGAACTGAAAACCAGCACTGGCAAAAGAAATGAATATACACAGGCTGTGCATAAATATAGATATGGATTTGAAAGGTTTTGAGCCACTAAAATAGCAGAAGCCTTGAACAGTCTTCAAATAGCAGCCGTGGGAGCAAAGCAGCAGGATCCGTGTACCCGGCAGTGATGTGCAGATGTGCCCAGGCTCTCTGAGCCCTGTTCACTCTTGGGAACTGCCTGGCTACAGAAACATGGGCCCCAGTTTGGGTTAATTTGCTGACTATTCCAGCCTTTTTGCTTCCTTCTCAGCCTCCTTGGTGGCCCCTGTGGAGCTCCATTCTCAGCTGCTACTGACACCTGAGCTCATCATTCAAAACTAGTGCCAGCCCAGTAGTGCACTGCAGTCCTGTTCTGAGCCCAGTATGGAAAGACTCTAATTAGCCTCCACAAAGACTTTATTCACTTGAGGAAAAGACCACATTATGTTCCTGCCTCAGACAGAAGAGAGCAGAACTCAGTCCCTGCAAAGATTTCCTTCCTGTCCTGGATTCTTCTATAGGTGCTTGCTTCTTTTCAGAGAAACAGATTAAAATCTCCTTCCTCCAAATACTTCTGTCATTAGCTTGCCAAGGGAGTCTGAGAGCTATAAAGTATCTCCTGATGTTCAGGCAGAGATGCCTGAGCACATGAGGGAAGGACCAATTTTACCTCATGGCTGGGCAATGAGCGGCCCACTGCAGTCCCCACTGACCAGGTGCACTTGTAATACCACACAAATAAACGGGATATTGTCTCACACAATACCTACCGAATAGACTTGTCACTTTTTCCACTTTACTGTATCAGCTATTTCTTCTTTTGCCCTCTTCATCTCACCCACACCATTACATTTTTTTTAGACTACGAATCTGTTATGTTTCAAAAAACTGCATTTCTGCTTTTCTGGAAAAATACAATAGCAGCAGATTTCCACAGGCAAAATCAGAACTGAGCCCCCAGGAGAAATGAGAAAATTATGATTTTTATATTATCAAAGTTTTCTTTAAAAAAGCAAATTTGAGAGAGCTGGAAGTATTTACTTCCCAGTATTTTGGAAAGTTTATACATACACTTACATCTCTGTGACTGCCTGGTAACATAAACCTTCCAAAGGCAAAAGGAATAAATGAAGAAGATTAAGATATAGGTAAAAGTCTGCTATAATTATCACAAAAGGCCCCTTGTGGTTAAGATTGCAAGAAACTCTGCAAGCATCTTGGGATCTGTACTCAAACTGGGAGTCAGCACCATTAAGACATCTTTTTTTTAAGAGATAGCCAAGTCATCATTATTCAAAATTCAATAAACAAATATGTCTAAGTTTCTTTTATAGCATTTTTGCCTAATGGTGATAAAATAGAGACAATATAGGTCTAAAGGGGTTTTTATTGGATGGGTTTTTTCTTCCTAATTAGGAGGAGATACAAAAGAAAGATTTCTTTGTAAATGGCTTTACAATTCTTAACTCCTAAACAGGTGCTAGCAACAACAGCTATGAAACTTTTTTTGTAGAAGGATCCCTGTGCTTTCTTCAAACACTAAGATAAAGGAAATACCAGAAAAAAATATAGATATACCTTAAACTGACTTAGACTGTGCTTTTCTATTTTAACAAAGGCTGTTTTATAACCTGACGGAAAATTAATATTTCACTGATCTTTACATAATCTACTTATTTTCAGTACCTACCTTTTCAGCTTCCCTGGCTATAAATAGCCCTCACCCACATGACACAGCCAACCCACAGATTCCTCTCGTCGCTACACACTGTAGATACCCCAAGAAGTCTGCAGGAGGGGTCTATAAATCTTCCCTGAGCTGGCGAAATTTCATGAAGAACATGGACCTAAACAAGGAAAACCCACAGTGGAACCGTGTGCTCCAAAGGGACGTGATCTCACGGGCATGGGGCTGACTACACCAGGCCTCCTCTCTGCTGCTTATCACCTGCTGTGAAGGGATGCTTCACAAAACCATAATTAACATTTAAACCAGCAGTTAGAGTTAAGACCTCCTTAGAAAAGATGCCCGAACCTGTTTTTCATAAAAGCATTTTTATTGCTTTAAAGGTTTTATTAAAATGCCAACAGGCCAATTACACTTGATTGTTTCTAGCATCTACCTGCCTTGGTTATCACTCAGCTCACAACAGTGAAAGATCTGTGCTCCATTACAGGCTCTCCTCTCCTCTGGAACCATATTTTTTACTCTCTACTGTTCCCCAGGTAGTCCAGAAAATCTGGAATATCAATCTCTTTTGCTAACAATATACTATCTTACAATGAATTTAGGTGCTCATACACCAAAGGATTTGTGCTGTCTAAAACAACAAGGAAAGCTCCCTCCCAAACAAAACCCTCATGTCCAAAAACCCACTGTATCCAGAAAAAAAATCAATTTATAGAAAATGGTCTGTTTGAAAAAACACCTACAACTTTAAGCAGAAAATAAAAATTCTGGGTAGAATATTCTTTGCACTGGAGACTTGGATTACCTAAGGTGGAAAGAGGTAGCAAACCCTAACCACTCCCATAGCCACCCATTCAGCTCCTCCTGCCATGGCAACAATGCCATTAAATTCACTGTCCTCTCACACAGCAGAGGCTCAAAAGGAAGCTCTTCCCTGGGTCCATTGGAGCCCCAGGGCTGCAGGCACAGGAGCCACAGTGACAGACTCCAAGGATGTGGCACCTCTGAGGGGGGCCAGGTCCCTGCTTTGGCTCAGCCATCGCATCTCCCTCCCCTGCACAGCCAGAGAGGTGACTGTAATGCAGAAACGTGAACTGCTACAACTTGGAAACACTTCTCCACTTGAGCTGTGAAGGGCTGAGTCTGTGCCTTGCAGGTCTGTGAGTTTACAGGAGTGCCCCTGTTTCTATCAGTGACGGTGCCTGTACAAGTGCATTACACACCAGGAGATAAGTTTGATAGTTACTGTCCTTTGAGGGATATCAGCATTGTACAATAATCCTCGAAACTTCTACCTACAGCATGTTTAGAGTAGTGGAAGATAATGGCTGCTTTAATGACATTGTCTTAAAACACCAAAATGGAGAAAAAACTAGAGACTTTTCTTGTTTATAATATGTGTGTTATCCAGCCATGTTGTTTAACATCAATAGAGTCATTTGTGAAATCAGTGGTGACATTTAAAATGGTTACACTTCCAAGTCAAAGCCGTATGTAGACACAATGAGCAGCTTCTCCTGGTACCTCTTCAATTCTCCAACTCAGAATTGTAGCATAAAAGCTGCCTGTACCTTGGAAATTTTTGGGGTTTTTTGAAAGAAGATGTTTGGCTTTTTAATAGCTGACTACTATGAGAAATGACGGAAATCCAAAAGACATTTTATCCGTCTCATTTTTAATGTTTTTCAATTGTTGTCTCCAGAATAAGCTCATTCCTCCACAAACAGTAATTTTCTAGCCAGAGATTTAAATAAATCAGTGAGCAGTGGTGTGCCATACCAGCATTTCTAAAATTAGCTGCACACTTATAATTCTGATTTCCCACCTCTGCTCTTCCCTGGAGAATTCAGGCTACAAAGCCAAAGGACACAAAACTGAATGATAAAGATAGCTTTATGGCTTTAAAGAATGCTTTATGGCTTTGCCAGAAATATATTTTGGCAATCATGAACGACAGGCCTTTCTGCAGCCAGTTTATCTTTCAATTCACTTTATCTTCACCAGAATATTCAGCCAAATTCCAGCTCAGCTTATGCTACATGGAAATCACATCGTTTCTCTGAGAGCCTCCAGTGCACTATTCAGAGCTGCTCACTCATTTTTCTTTCTGTTCTTGTTGTCAGGGATAACCTCCAATGTATTTTCAGATGAGGCAAGGATTCTTCTGGAAAATCCTTCTGCAGCTGAATTGAGAGAGCTACTGGGGCTCGTAGTTTTCCTGAGACACAACAAACACCTTCCAGCAGAAAGTGCCCATTTGTTCACTACTGAAGGAAGCTCTTTGGACCCTGCAAGTTGCATCCAGGATCTATCTCCTCGTATTTCCAGCTAAGACTGAAGAGCTGACGTGGAGCAGAGGAGCTCTACTAGTAGCACCCACCATGTTTTTTAAATCACAGCATGTTGTCCTTAGGAAAGCCTCACCACTGAGGGCTGGCCTTCAGCCCTGGTGCCAGAGCACAGCCCAAGCACTACAAGAGCACCTTGACTGAGCAACGTAGCCCTGAGTTGTGGTTCCTCCTGAGGTTTCCCTGCCTCCTGCTGGGAACAGCAGTTTCTCACAGATCTGTGCCAGCCCTTAGTGTCAGGTCTTCATTGCACTCACCCCAAATCTATTACTTGCTCTGGCATAAGCCAGAAGAGGCAAAGATGCATGAAGCTGCCTTGTTCACTTTTCTAATAGCTTTTCTTCAAATGAGCTGTTCCTGTGCTATATACAACATTATTAACAGTTTATACTGAGGGCAAACTGTGAGTACTGCCAATGCTACTTGTTTCATCCCTCTTCTTCTGGATCAACCTGTAAACTCCCCTATTACACTAAAATTGTAAGTTCTTTGAGCAAAGAGCATTTTGTTATTTGCATTTTCAGTGAGATCACAGACCATAACTAGGTTCTTGCTGCTGCTGCCACACAAACATTTTATTTAAAGTCCTAGTTCCCATGAACAGGCCTTCCATTTTCCTTGCTTGCTCCTCCTTCCCTAATAAATGAAAAATTAGCAAAGTTCAGCCAGTGGCCCTCCAAGCTGCAGTTATGTGTCATCTCACTGTAACAAGTTTTGAGCATAGAACGACAAAACCTCATTTCCCTTTCCAGCCCTTCCAGCCCATCTCTCCTCACTATTGCTTTCTCCCCAGTTAAACAAGATACCTTGCAACAAAACCCACTTGTTGAGAAGATGCAGACGGGAAGAGCTGAACAGGCCAGCAGCATCCAGGACCTGTGCCAATTCTGCTCCCATTCCCTGCTTGCAGCAGCACCACATGTGGGATCCAGACACACAAAAACAGGCTTTGCTTTCCAGAGTTGCCAGAAACAAAGCCAGCCTCAGCCTGCTGCATAAATCAACAACAAAAACAACATACTCATGTATGGCACTTGCCAGCTGAAGGATCACAGCCCACCTCGAGGTTTGTGCATCATATTTAGTCCATGTATCTCCAAAATCCAGCAGCAGCTGCCATGAAATGCTATTGCTCAACAGCTCATGGTGGCCCAGAAAAGGAAGAAAACCTCAGTGTTACATGATTCTCTGTTTTTGATTGCCTCCCTAAATGCTCTGCGTTTCCATCAGAGATGGGCCACTGCAGGAAGGCAGAGATGAGACAGACCACAGGTGGGGGCAGAGGATGCACATAGGTTGCATTTTTAAGCTCTCCAGTCCCCCAGTGTCAGTAGGCCAGGGAAGATGAGAAGGAACCACAGAGTTCAGGTGAAGTGAATCAAACAAATCCATCTAACCTACCAGGAGCTAGCATGAGAATCTGAGTGAGATATGGCTGAAAAACATGGTTTGAGAATAAAATGGATGGGACCTCCAGAAGCACAAACCCAAGCAGCCCCAGCAAAGAGGAGTATATCCCACCCCATCACAGGCTGTGTATGAGCAGCCACCTGTATACAAGTATAGCTGGTGGACTGACCATGTGTGACACACCAGACATAGAACAATATAGGTTGTTGAATTAATGTCATCAAATTTTACTCCGCTCTCTCCAGCATTATGAGCGGAACAGTCCCAAGGTCCCAAAGTTGTTAGCTCCTTCATCCCTGGTGAGCTGAGTTGATATAAAAGCTGAATTAGCCCTGAAACATGACAGCCTTTCGTCAGTTTGTCTTTTCTCTCTGGGAGTGAAAATAGCACAATTAACAGTTTGGGTGTCCACAACTTGCACTCCCACTGAGCCCTACCTGGGCTTGGAGTTCACCCTCTCAGAACAGTGATAAAGCAGAGGTGCCCTAAGAATGTCATTTAACCTGTGGCATAAGTGAAGACACTGTCAGTTAGGATGTCAGCCTTGCAGATGGCTTTTGAACATCACTTAAGGGCCAGTTAGAGGGGACAGTCTCTCAAGTTGAACCTGACCTTTAACTCCCAATATCTTCCCAAAACAACCATGAAGGGTTTAATCTCCAGTTATCAAAGAACATTTATCAATATTGAACCATTGGTGGTTCTGGAGTGACACCACTGTCTTTTCCACCAGTGATACCATCTTCTCCTATTTACTGGCCCACTTTTTGGACACTCTCCTTTTCACTCTCTGTCCCTTTAGCAAGGAAGGAGCAGTCTGTGGGAACCAGAAAATCCAGCACTATGGTCCTTCCTATCTTCCCTTGTTTGTCTCTGTGCCATACATACAAAACACTAATAATAGTACTGGAGCACTGAGACTACTGATTATTACAGTAAGCACAACTGCGTCCTTGTTAAATTATGCCTGCCCCAGCTGGAAATCATGGATTTTTCTGTTCCTTGTAATGTACAAATTTGGCACCAGCTTGGGGAAAGGATCCTCTTTGGTTTGTCTGGGCAGTGCAGAGCCCAAGGAATGGCTGGGCAGGATGGACTGCATCTCTCTGAGGAGGGGAGGTGTGCCCATGCCTCATCAGCTTCTCAAAAGAAGGCTGGAGGTTTTATGGAAGCACTGTGGTGGGACCTAGAAGTGCTAGAGGAACTCTGGGAATACAAGCATGCACAGCTCAAAGGGCTTTCATCTCTGCTTGTCCCTGAAGGTGCTTCTATAGTATGTATAAATACACTACAAATAATTTCTGGGTTAGTAAAAGAAGCATTTGCTACATCTAAACAGGAATAGGGGCCGCAGTGACTGAGTGGTACTACACTATTTCATACACGCATTCACAGGTATGTCAGACATAACCTTTGCCATCACACTCACCTCATATTCATTTTAGCTTATCACATGACTGCACACTGCTAATAATGACCTTATTGCCACTAAAAATGATTTGAGGGCTTTAAAAGGGTGCCGTGACATGAAGATTTATCTCCAACTAAAACCCTGATTTTATGCTAGATTTGCTGACTCAGAGAAAGGCCAGTGACTTTCCTCTTCTTCATCTTAAAGAAAAAACCAAACAACAAACCAAAGAAATACCAACCTGCAGGAAACATCCTGTAAATTATACAAAACCAATAACAGAGAATTACAAAAGGTCTTGCACCTTGATACTGTGTTGCAGAGTACAGCATTTTATGAGATACAGAAGTAAAGAAACTGAAACTTACTGAAGAGAAGTGCTGTCAGGTCATGAGAACAGAAAGAACAGCTAAAATCATCACCTCATTATGTGCTTCTCCCAGTCCTGTGAACTCTCAGGTTTGAGAATGAAGTTTAGGTTTGAGAATGAAGTAGTGGAGTCATCATCCCTGAAAAGGTTCAAAAAACACAGGCGTGGCACTTCATGATATGGTTTATTGGGTATGGTGGTATTCAGTCAAAGGCTGGGCTTGATGATCTTAAAGGTCTTCTCCAACCTAAATGACTCTGATTCTAAGCTATTCCTTTTTTCTCTTACATTTAACATGCCTGGAAAATGCTACTTCTTTGGTCTCTCTCTTTATTTAGATTTTCTTCAGGTTTTGCAGCTGATCCATGAGCATGTAGGGGAGGGAGGGAGGTTCACTGTTCCAGGAGAGCCCCAAATTGCCACTAAGCACACTATCCTAGATTTCAGCTCTGAGGGCTCTGCTGTGCACTGGAATAACAAAAGATGCTTCAATCTCCTGCTCTTTAGGAGTCAGGATGTAGCTCACAGCTCTGTGCTGCCAAGAGATGATAACCATGAACAAAGACAACGGATACACCTCAGAAATCCTGAGAGCAGGAATAGTTCAAGCAACAAACAGCTGCTTTCCACCACTACCTGGGCAAGACTCCTCACTACTGACCAGGTCTTGGGCTGTTCTCAGCCCACCCAGAGCACACAGGGTCTCCCTGTAGACCAAAAACAACATCAGGTTTCACACTGCAGACACTTCGCAATTAGAGGAAAATAGGCAACTTGCCTGAAACAGCCACCAAAGCACCAGGAGGGCAATTAAGTCATTTTCTCTATACAAGCAGCACCATCACTAAGCACTTCTAAAACATTCACCTACAAGAGTAATCTTAATTCCCCTCCTCCTCCTCTTTTATGTCTCACAGTGAGGTTATTCCTCTTTCCTCTCCTTTTTGCAAGTCTGTTTCCAACATGTCCCTTTCCTGCTTCTCCAGCTCAGCTGCTGTTTTGTCACCATCACTGGAACTGCTTTCAAAGCTGCTGGCTTCTTCCCTGAGCTATTGCTGTCTTACCTCACTCTAAAAAACATGGGCTTTATTGCTTATTTTTCCTCTCCCTTCTCTTTTTTTTTTAAGCAAGTGGGCTGAAAATCATTCTTTTTTCCCTCTGGACAAGGCAGACATCAGACAGGTCCATCTGTTCTCCTTACAGGATCAGTGGCAAAGAGACTGCATGGACACCTAAAAATTACATCCCACTCTTCAACAGAGCTGACAGCTGAAGAAATGACCATATTGCAATTGCTTTTTTAAATAACTGAAGGGATACAGCTAGGTGTTTGTGTTCTGAATAGGATAGCATTGACTTGGAGACGTTTCCAATAAGAAGAAACCAAAACCAAAACACCACATTCTGGAATCATTATTTGCCCATCAATGTAGGGACTACATTGACCAGAAAGACCAGCCCTCCAAACCTGTTAAATGAATTTTACCTTTTGAATGCATGTGGAGCCCAGGGAGACATCAGCAAAGGTCACCACAAGGTGAGCCTAAAAGGCATTACAAGAAGACTCAGGTACAAGATTGAATCAGAACTCAGCACTGCAGAAGTTCGGTGATCTTGGTTCATGCATTTACACACTTTGAGAAGGGTATTTCAGACTTTAGACTGTATGAGATTTTTGCATTTGGCATACTCATCTCAAGGCCAAAAAGGATGGCTTTTTTTCTATCCTCGTGTCCAAAGTACTTCACAAAGTTATTATCCAAGGCCTTCAACAATGAGAGTGGGATGAGACTCACCTCAGTGTTTGTAATGTAGATTTCTACATCTAAGCCATGTATTGAAGCTTCTGTTACAGCCAAGGGATATCTATTTATTTGGCACAATTGCTGGTAATCAGAGTTTGATAAATCATTGTCTCATTTATTTCAGGATGAGCTCAAGATCAGCAATGCTTGTGTAACAGTGGTTTATACCAGCATCTGAGACTGAAATGACACATTTAGACATTTACAGAGAAGACATCTACATTTAGTCTTAAGCATCCTGGCACAATTACTGTAACTGCTACTACTTCTGTTACCTTATATTAATGATACAGCTAAGATACAAGTAAATCTCCTTTTCCTGAGTTATTTCATTGCTCATTTGTTTATCTGTTGCTAAATTAAAAACCAGAAAACAAAAAACCAAGAAAACAACAACTCCCAAACCCAACATATTCCTGGCTATAACTTGAAGTCCTGCTAAATCACCAGCCGAAAATATACAAAATTATTGATTTAGCCCATAGTTTGCAGCTAAGCTACAGCCTACAGCTGTCTTCTAGAAAATTCTCCAAGTTTGGTTTAAAAATGACAAGTGGAAAATTGATAATTTCTTGTGCTAATTTTTCCAGCAGATATCGGATGTGCTGTTAGACCTTATGTATGGCCTGAATTTATCTTGCATCATCTTCCAATCATGCTATATCATCATTTTTTGCAATTAAAAAGCCCTCTAGTAAAACAGAAACTCCATCTTCATAGCCTGGAACAAACACTGATGGAGATATCAGATTAATGCTAATAAACACATTATCTACTTTAAGTTGATGGGAAATTAACTCATGGTAGAGTAAGTGAAAACAAGCATTGCCAATGAAGACAGATTTCCATCTGCTCGAAATCTCTTTTCTTCACTCATCCTAATGGTGTTTTCTTTAGAGTTACTGTTTCCAGAAAACTATAAGGTATTATAACAGCAGATTTTCCCTATGGTGTGCAACAAAATGTGACTTTGGAGGTGATTATGTCCTCCTTTGGTCTCTGGGAGCAATGTTCTTTCTCATCCCATTTGCTGGAGAGTGTGGTGACTCAGGGATTCAGCCCTGGCTATGTGCTCAATTGCTACAGAAAGTTGTTGACCATTTATTGTCACACCAAGAGTTCCCATCTCTAATTTCTTGGTTATCAACACTGGCAGCAAATGGAGCTGCAAACCAGGACATGGTATTATCATCTTGACTCTGGGAGCAACAGCTGCAGATGTGATTCAGGCTGCGCATGAAGTAACATGCAGGTCATGGACTATGCTGCGCTCCTAAACCGCTTCCTCCTACCACTGAGACCAGGGACAGATATTAGTTCCACTTGTATCCTTTCTGGGAAGAGAAATGGGTGTCCACCTCCACTTCTTACTCTTGAGAGAACAGCTGAGTCACCACAAGGAAGCTGTTACCTCCACAGGTCATCAATAAATCACTCTTTCCCAATACCATCACCACCCCCGGGGCAAAGAGTGATCAGGAACTGTGACTCACAAGTGTGTGGGCCTGAATCTCAACCGCTCTACGAGCTTCTCCTACAAGGATTTGTTTGCGTAGGGACTCAAAAAGCCTTGCCCAAAAGTCACAGGTGGCCCAGTGGAAGGACCTTACCCCTGGATGCCATATTCCCTGGCATCAGGGAGCTCTGCAACCAAAAAAGAAACACTAATGACATTGGAACACAAGGTGATTCAGAGATAATTCTTGCACCTAAACTACCTTGTTCCATATGGATAAAATAATTCTTGATGAGCCCTTACTCTGAGGGAATTAGAGGCACAGTTTTAATCCTGACATAGGTGAACTCAATGTCAAAATCCAATAAGTTATAAAAAAGGGGTAAAAAAAGACCAAAAAAGTAAATACAGCTATGTATGAGTAAGAGACAACTTGTCATGCCAGCTCCATCAACCTGCTATCAGAACTTAGGTCAAGGGATTTTAAGTCAGACTGAACTCTGCTGTCCCAGTCACATCAAGTAGGAAAGGCTGAGGGATCACACACAAAGCCGAGCTGGATGATCCAATGATTGGTGCTGTTCTTCAGTAGCGAGGTGATGGATGCCACCAAGGGAAAGAGGGAAGACGGGACTGAGTGAGGGACAGGGAGAAAGAGATGGGAAAGTGAGAAGGAGGTGTAGAGTTGAGACTGAATGATGAAAAATTGGTGGAAATAGCAAATTACAACATCTGTTTAAAAAAAAAAAGTCATTGGGAAAGGTTTCCTATCTTCAGTGAACTCGACTGATTAATGACAACTATACCTAGCATTTCCCAGTGTCAGTACTCCAAACACAGACAGCACTGGTTTGAGTTAGCCTAGAGACACACAACTTCCTTTGTAGCTAAATATGAACAGTTTCCTCTACAGTGGGCTGACCTGCCCAGCATCTCTGTCTAGATGTTAGACCTCACTTCCATCCATGCACATTTAGGATTGAGTGGAGTGGGGAGGAAGAAAACTCTCCATGACTCTGGGCCTAGAAGTCTGCACATTACGTGTAACACATTAAACAATATATTCTGTGAACAGCAACCAAATTTATTGCTCCCCACGATATAATGGAGTTCAGATCTTGGAGATGCACAAAACTCAAATGGATACAGCCCCAAGCAACCTGATTTGAGTTTGAAGTTAACCTTGCCCTGTGGACTGGACTGGAGACCTCTAAAACCTTCCAAATTAAATGGTTTTATATTTGCAGATGTCAGCTCCCTTCTACAGCCCCAATATCAGACACTACCTACACCAAGAAATTTTCAGAAAGACAGCCCTTTGCTTGCATAACTTCCCCAGCTTTTCTGCACTTCATTTGTTACCCAATTAACTGGATTTATGAGGGAGGAGAAAAATCTTCTCTGGTCTTTGAGGAGCAGGGAGGGAAGGGAAGCCTCCACATTTGAATAAACCAGCTCCTAACATGAAGGAAACAGGCTGTGACCACCATGGTGTGAATACTGGCAGCTCTGGGATAGGTTGGTGCTCACTTGTTATTTTCCCAGGGGATGTCCATCTCTCCTATTTACCCCACTCCTCAAGATGTCTTACCCTCCTGGGAGGACAAGTGTGTTGTGACAGCAAGTACCTCACCAGAGGTGCAGGGCCTTCATCCTGGCCTCTGGTACTAGCAGAATATCCATAAAAATAAAAAGATTTAGTATTGGGTCCAGAACAAGCTTGTGGTGCAGCAGCCAAATCCAATTGTTCTGACTGTAATAGATTTACTCTACATTTGCACTGACATGACTAAAAGAGGTTGCTGGCTCAGTATTTCTGCAAAAACAAGCAAAACACAAACTAGCAGCTGTTAAAGGAATACACCACCACCCAAATACACTTCTTTATGGCAGGGCATTTTCACGCATCCAGCTTTCGTATAGTTCTCCGATGATTTTCAGCATTAGGTTCAATTATGCTCGTTTCCTGCTTCAGCTGGTGTATGAAAGTGAGCATGCCCTTGAAAATATTGAGTGGCGCTTACATCTCTGCAAAGTCCCCGGTTTTATACAGAAAACTGTAGCACTTAAAAAACTGTCTGGGCCCATGAATGACCCTCATGATCACTCCCATTCACACAAGGTCATTCAAATTGACTTTCTACACCTGTTACAGGCTTTAAAAGGACAATGTTCAAGCCACCCTCAAAGTGTTTTCTGATCCCTAAAAGACACCTAAAAAACAGTGTTGCATGTTTATTGATTTTGGGAGGTAATTTGGAGTGATGGAGGCAAGAGAAGCAATGCAAGTGGACAGAAATTCAGGAATAGGAAGAAGCAGGACTGATGCTGGCAAACTCCCAGCACAGTAGTTCCTGTGCCCAGGTAAATAAAAAAGACAAAGGGAAAACAGAGTCAATCACAGCCTTAGATTTGAAGCCCAGTACAACAGGTAGTTATGTCTGGGTTTGAATGGGACCTCAAGATCAATTGCAATTACAATCATAAATCAAAAGGAAATTTATGGGAGGGCTCAGGGAGATAAAGCCCAACGCAAAACAGAAAACAAAAGGAAGGTGGAAAGCTAAACTCAAGAATCCGAGCTAGAGAAAGATCTTAATGCTAGTGAAATGTTATTTCCTTTAGCATAATGTCCGGGATGACTGTAGGCTTGTCATGGCCTGGGATACTAAGTAGTCACATATATAAAGCTCTTGAGGAAAGAGAATTAGAATTGAGCCTCATATTTATAAAAGCTTATGTAATAATAAGAATCATATTTCTCTTGCCTTTAGAGGTACAACTCATCTGTCTGAACATGGCTTTTACTGCAGACATTTACCAGAGATCAGTGCCTGCTATAGCCAAGGGAGCTCAGTGGAGCTGCAGCTGTGATTTATCTCCATGTAAAGCAGACCCTCACATCTGGTTGGATGAATTCCACCCAAAAATCTATTGACTGCATTGACTACATCTCCACTGACTATCAAGAGAAGCTAAATGCCTACTGCACACAATGAACTGTACATGAACATATTTACATTTAGCTGTCCTAATGTGGCTTTGATCCTTGCCCCTCAGGTCAGGCAGAAAGTTTCCCATTCCTCAAGTGTTTTTAGTGCAAATACCTAAATTTAAATTAGTTCCATGAGGTCTCCTTTGTAGTCAGTGAAATGTTTCAGGCACTTGAAGAGGTGATTAATCTCACCCATTTTAAAATTGTCTTTAGAATGAGATTAATTGCACTCCAGAAAGTTCCATTTCTTGTTTTCCTTCAGCAGCTATAAAAGAATTCCAGACAGCTACCTCAGATAATGTGCTAGATGGATAGATCCCACTGTGGAAAGACTGACACTCAAGCCCTGAGGAAGAGCAAGGAAATGCAGTTTGTGGAAGTAATTTAACACTGAAGAGAGTAGTGTATTTGACACCACTCTGTGATAGCACCATATTCTGAGAGCAGGAACTGTCATGAGCCTGCCTCTGCCAGATCCCACCTCTGCACCCAGGACCTGACAAGGTAATGGAGCAACATCTACAGCGAGTGAGACACAATCAGAAAAAATAGCCAAATATCAGCAGCAACACAACTAGGAATATCTTCTTCAAATTTTACACAAGAAGTTCGGTAATGAATGATCAGCAGGCTCTTCCTCCTGGATTTGTATCACAAAAATGTATTTTTTTGTTAATATGCCAAGATGTGGGGGTGAAGTGTTGAAACCTCCATGGGAGTTTGATCAGCACAAGCAGTGTTGAAACAGAAAAGGCAAAAGCCATGGCAAAGTCCCATGAACAGGAAGGAGAAAAGATGTAAAATGTAAAATGTGTTATTGAACACACACCTAGGGTGAAACCTGTATTGTTTCAGTGGGGTAGAATTTCTTGGGCCTTTGGCTAAGTAAAATGTCTTATCCCAGGGCTAATGCTTTTAAATGAAGACTGTAATTTTAGATTAAATATAAGGAAGAATTTTTTTACAATAAGGGTGATAAAACACTGGCATAGAGAGAGAGAGGTATACCATACCAGAGAGGTAGTGGATGCCTCATCCCCAGAAATGTTCAAGGCTGCACTGGATGGGACTCTGAGCAGCCTGCTGAAACTGAAGGTGTACCTGCCAACAGCAGCAGGGTTGGACTAGACCTTTAAAGGTCTCTTCCAACTCAAATTATTCTAAGATTCCATCCCAAAAAATGGCTTTTTGCATAGACCCAGGAGGATATCCTCAAAGTGGCAAGATCTCACATACAAGAATTATGTCTGTTCTAGTAACCCAAAGATGCTTATCCCGGCTCTCTGTCCCTGAGGCCAGCTGGCATGACCAGGGTCCACAACACTGACCTCCCTTGCCTCCTGAGCAGGGAGCCCCACTCAGACTCCTACTGGGAGTGGTCCCAGCTCTGTGGCAGCATTTGATCTGTGCTCAGTCACTCAGTCACCTCAGAAAAAACCACCACCCAGCAGTGTTGTGCTGTCAGTCACAGTGTGTCACTGCTTGGGAATATCCCTGGCACAGCTTTGACAATTAGCCAAGACATGGTTAATGACTGCTCTGGGCACGAGCAAAGCTGCTGTCCTAGCTGCAGAGCGAGGCTGGTCCTGGGCTGCGGCCCCGTGCATCTGGTGCCAGGGCACAGACGGTGTCTGAGGTGTGATCAGGGAGCCTCAGCTGTGTGCACTGAAATTCTCCCAGCACATCTCACAGGAGCAGCAGTGTTAGCAAAGGTAGAAGAGCAAATTCCAGTTCATGTAATTACCTTCCTAAACTAATTCCCCTGCAATTTCAATCAGCTGCTCTTGACATTCCCTCCTCAGGGTGTAATCCCTCCTCATAAACACTCTGAGCCTGCATGGAGAGGCGTGAGGGGAGCAAAGATAAGCAGAGCTGATGCTGCACTGCTGAGAACTGGTGGGCAGCTCCCCACCAGGCGCTTTGGGGATTTCACTATCAGTCCTTCAACAGCTGCACTTGCTTCTCCTCCATCCCCAATGAAAGCAGAAAATTTTACACTCTAAATTTACAGTCAGTGGGGAATGTCCTGTAAAGAGTCTTCTGGTTTAGGATTAACATCTCTGTCGTTGACCTAAAGTTAGGTATAGTCCAACTCTAATGGCTCCTATAAAACATAGTAGAACTAGGACCTGGATGGATTGGGACATTTGAGCTTTCAGCATTGCTTTGTCTCTACTCTAGTGGTGGATGGCACCAGGAACAATTAATTATTTTGTTGTATGAGATACACACCATGTCAAAAGCATGAAAAGTCTGAGATGGAAAGATAACAATTAAATGCACATCACAGAACTAAACAGATAAACAGCCTGAAAATCAGATTTGAACAAAAAGAAATGAAAAAGAAAAGTAAGTAGAAAAGGAAGTAGAAAAAAGAAAAGAAAGTAGTTTTGACACAGGTGAAATATCTCATAAAATCTTTGGTTTAGTATTAATTCAGATGACTGGAGAAACTGCATGACATTAAAAACTGGAACCAGAGCTATAAACAAAGCCCTAACAAACGACATTGTATTAACCAAGAAACAGGGAAGTTGTCATTTCGTGAAATGCTGAATGGTGTTTGTTAGTTCTGGCCTTACTAAGTGTTTCCTTAATAATCTAAAAAAAAAGAACTAAATTGAATGTTAGCAAAATTAAGAGGTACTAATCGAGAAGGTGATCAAAACACAAATGAGGATAGAAGAAAGTAAATATAAAAGCACATGAGATTAAAAAAAAACACCTCTGAAGAGTCCACATGACAATCGCAAACTAACACAGGTTGCCAAAGAAATGCAAAGCACATTTATACAGCTCTCAGCCACAGCTCTGAAAACAGGGGGACAAGCGAGATCCAAGTATCCATAAAATGAAATAAAGTGTAAAGTCAAAGGAAGTAAAATACAACAGCAACACAGAGAGGAGGAGGATTCCTCCTCTGCAGCTGCCATACAATGGACCTGTACATCTCCACCACCATGTACCAGCAACTGAGAAAAATTAAAGTGGGAAATACTTTGGCAAGATTAATCATGAGGGAGAGGGGAGTGAGGGCAAATGGCATCTCAAGAGACACCAGATGTTTCTCATGTCAGGGTCTCAGCATCTCTCCAGACTGAGATTTAGCAGGGTTAGAGATATTAAACCTTCATTTCAGCATGGTTTTCACCACTAAGGAGGACAAGGTGGTATCCTGGTGACTACAGCCAGAGGTGGCTATTAAGCTATGGAAGGCCTGAATATGTGTGATGGATCCTGTGGAGGACTTGAGCTTAAACGGATCCCGCCAGGCCTGAGCAGAACAAGGAGCTGGTTGTGCAGAGGAAGATGATGATACCTCGTGCTCCTTTCCACCAAATCCCAGTCACGCTCTTCTCCTTTGGATTACCTCAGTGTCACCTTGCGTAGGTTCCTCCTGACTTCAGTGGGACCTTTCACTTGCTCCAAGTTAAACACACTCTTATGCAATTTTCTCACTTAAAACTGGGGAAGGCAATTTACAGATTTCCAGCCTGGAAATTCTCCCAAAGTGCCTTTTTCCAAGTAGGTTACCAAAACCTAAATATCCCGGGGCGTGTCCCTCTCTCCACAGAAAATGCTAAATTTCCATGCTACCATCCTAAGACAGAAGGCAGCATACACTTAACAGCTCTTGTGGACCATATTCCCTGCAAAGCTATTAATATTTAAGTTATTCCATTTAATACAGTATCTGCCAGAAGCAATAGCAGATGCATGGCTCCATTCCTTCTGTAAAGTTCCATGCACAAGAGAGTATGGCATTCTTAAATACAAAAAGAGAATATAATGTTATTAAATACAAGAATAAACATTATCATTTATTTATACTATGCAAGGCTGATCATGGTAGTGCCCAGCCACCTGGCTATGTCTAAGGTCACCAGCCTTTTATGTTTGTAAACAACATATAAATTATCTTAATGCTCACTTGATCAGTTTTGACCAGAAAGTTTCTTCCAGCTATTAAATCAAATTTCTCAAGTTCAGACCTTGTCCTTGAATACGCATGCCATTGTCTGACCTTCCACATGCATCTCAATGCTGCAAAGGACTTTTTGACAGTCAAGAACAGAATTATATTCTACATACATGCAAGGTTTGTATGTTGGGTAACCTAAAACAAAAAGGGTTCAATTGAGTGATATTTCAAGACAAGGAGCATCAGAAAAATACAGAAATATGATGGGTGAGTAGATTCTGGGGTGATCTTTGGGAGAAACAGGAGCTGATGGGGCACCATCATGTTCACCAGCACACACTCAAGCACACAGTGATTTATGATTGGTGTTATATGTATGTATTTTTTTTTATCCAGATGTTAAGTCACATAGTCTTTAGCTACTATTTTTTCCCACTAAATTTATTTTGAGTGTTCCTACAGTTTACAGCAAAATGAGCAAAACAGGCATAGAAAGTCTCTCCCTGCTCATTTTTGTACCAGTTCCCTAATTTCCCTCTCAGATTAAAACAAGAAGTAAAGCTATCCTCTTTACCCAGCAGCTGCCCCAGAAGTGCCCAGACCCTGCTGTGCCCCATCATGATCCACTGCTTGCTGCAAGGAGCAAACAGAGGCATGTGAAGAGGCTGAGATGGCTTTTATGAAGAGTGACACCTCTGACCAGAGTCAAGGCTGGAGATACTGAGAGAAATCTAGCCCTGGGCTTTACCTGACAGTGTCTCCAGAGCTGCTGGGGTGGCACTGAGATGCTGCTGCTCCTCACATCAAGTCTCTCAAAAGAGAAGAAAAACCTGATTTGCTGGCTGCTGTGGTGGCTTTGCTATATCACTGCTCATCAAACTGATTAAATTTGGGAATGTTCAGTTTTATAGACCTTGCACCAGGGAATGTGACTTCTATTTGAGGGGCTGTTCCTCAGCTGAGCTGGCAGCACTGAAAGACCGACTGCTGAGTGTTTGCTGGCACTGGCAGCATAGTCATGGCAAGGGGAGATGCAGGGCAAACCAACCCAGCCTGGGGGTACCCACTGTGGAGTGGATCTTGCTCTCAGCACTGATGCCCAAGCACGGAGATTTGAGGCTGCAGGTTCCCACCTGTTCCCACCAGAGGGCCTGGTCCATAATTTCAGAGGCTGTTTGGATGCTTAAGCGAGCATTGGGCACCTGTGAGCTGCTGAAGGGGCTGCAGAGCAATGACTGGGGATCACAAGCCACTCGTTACCCAGGCAGTGACTTCACCAGGCTGTGCTGCCCCTTCTCATTCCCCCCAGAAAATCCCAGCTTTCTTCTGTCACGTCCCTGATCCCAGCAGCGGAGCTACAGCCGCATCCCCCAAACCACACGCAATCCCAGGGTGGCTCTGCAAGCCTCGATGGAGCTGCAAGAGCAGAGGTGTGTGGTAAGGTCTCCAATGACTAAGACTTCATTATTTTTTACAAAGTATACTGCAGAATATTTATCCATGCATTATGATGAATTAGCATAAATAATTAAAGCAGGACTCATATTGGCACACACATAAGCAAAGGGCACTCACTAATGGACCAAGCTCGCTCTGCTGCTCTAGGGACTCACTTAGATACGAGTCCATGCCAAACAAGCCAAGAAAGGATTCATATTTGTCCTTCTTTTTACCCCAAACCTTTTCCCATCTCCCTCCACATGGCTCACAGAGGCTGGGGGGCGAGCACATCTCATGGAGCATCTCCTGAGGGGTAAAGAAGAAAATAATGGAAAGTCTCCAAACCTTCAACCTGTCCCCCAAATCCCATGACACTCTTTTCTGCAAACAACCCACCTACAATCAGTCATGCAAGAGGTGCTCGCCGGTGCTTCCCAGAAACTCTGCTGATTTGATGGATCGCATGACTCTGCCTCCTCTTTTTATTCCAGGTATTAAGCAGTGCGGAAAGAAGATTGCATGGCAAATAGAGAAGGGTTCTGTAATGTTCCCCATGGCTTCCCCCTCTCATCAGCAAGTACATCAGGGTAACTACACCAGCAGAGTGCAGGTAATATTGCATACTTCCCCAAAAAGAGATATCTAATCCAAAACCTTTTCTTAATCTTATTTTTCCACGAGAGTAAATGCTGCTGTTGTCTCAGAAGATGGTATGAAAATGAGAATATCTCCTAGTTACCTCTCCTTTACCCTCTCTTTTCTTTAAGTCAGGTTGAAAATTTTCCACAAATTGAATATCCAAACCATCTGTATTATGTTACCTTTCTGCACTCCGTCTTTTATCCACCAAATTATTTTATGCTTCCAAATAAAATTACACTGGAAAAATAAAAATCTTACTCGTTTCAATTTTTCATTCTCCTCATTAATATTTCTGTGCATAAATAAAACATTTGGATGGTTTGTGGAGGTGGACAGGTCTCGAGTCTGTCTCCCTGGCCACAGCACACATCCCACGAGGCACAACTGCAGGGGTTTCCTACAATACATTGCACTGCCTAACATAAAGGGAAATATAGAACAGCATGGGAACATCAGCTGTACCCACAGCGACATGAGCTCAGAAAAGAACAGGGGTAGACTGTAGCCTGACCTGCAAGCCCCAAGAAATATTTCCAAATGAAATATCTCAAAGGTTAAATTGGATTTTTTTTTATTTTATTTTATTCTGAAAATGTTCAGCTAGAGTTTAGCTTTACAGAGGTGAAATTTTTCATGGGAAAACTGAATTCCTCTTACCAACTATGTCACTAAGACATTGCCATATTTACAAGAGATCCATGAATCCTGGTGACCCAGAAAAGGGGTACATCATGGGTGATAGATGAATCTTTTGTGTAGTAGAGATACCAGAGAATAAATATTTTCAGAGGGTGAAGGAAACAGAGTCAGCTTCTTTAGGGACCAAATCCCCAAAGATAGGCTTGGATAAACTCACTTTTGCAGAACAAAGAAGAAGGAAGGATCACAAAGAAAGTATCTCACGCCACTTTCTGTAATCACTACCAGTGAAAGCTGAATGATAAAATCACCATCAGGAATTCAAGGAATCACCCTTTCTCCCCTGCATCTCTGTCCCTAGGGCTTGGCAGGGTCTGATCCCGTTTATAAGTACTCCTTGACCAACAGACTGAATGATTTCGGAACACCCAACACCAACCAAAGCATGCATTTACGAGAGGCAGTGCCCGAGCTGTATTTATGTGCACATTACAGCAGTGAGACACACACAGGATCATGACCCCTTGGCAGCCATATGTGCACTGCTGTAGGATTTAACGAGATCCCATCTGTACCACCCTTTCAAAAGTTGTGGCATCCAAAGCTTTTGCAAAGACCTTGTCAAAGCCCCTTCCTGCCCCTCACACAACACCCTCAGCATGTCTTGAAAAGTTGTAACCCTCTTCCATCAGCAGCTTCCCGCCGCCCAAACCCTGGCACATACACAGTATCGGAGTGCTTTGCATCATCTCTTCATTAAACACCTCTGAATGCTTGGATCTATAAGGAATTCATCACATCCAGCCACGCTGCAATCCCTTTTGGCCCCCAGCTGTTTATCCTCTGGTAATTTGTATAGGAGAGAAAAAGTCGTACTGGTTAATTCTGGGTGCATGGCACTTACTGCAAAGTTACTCAGAAGATGAGACAAAGTGTAACATGCCATTAAGATGAGATAAATGGGACTTTCCTTGAAAATTAAAACAGGATCAAATTTGTAGATTTTATGGGAAGACTCTCTCCCATCTCTCAGCTTCCCAAGGAAAAATGTAACCTGTTCTAGTGTGAAAAGAAGCACGGGGAGATGCTGGGATGGAACTACACTGTGTCACAGCAGCACCTCCAAATGAGAGAGACTCCTTTAAAGAAGGAAAAAAGGTGAAAAGACAATTCATTTGAAAGCAAGAATAAAGGCTTTGGGTATCAACTTAGATGCTGCTTCCCCGCAGCTCCTGCTCTCGAGCAGGTCTTCCTTCTCCACTGGCAGGAACAAGCTCTGAAGCCTGTCAGCAAGATCTCAGCACACTCTTCCATCACTCAGCAGATTCCTTTTGTGGGGTTGGATCCCACAGTGAGGTAAGACCCCATAGCTTCAGCTGAGTTCAGAGGGAGCTGAGACTGAACAGAAACACAGTGGGGCCAACTTGGACAGCAAGATCCCCTGGGTGTCCTGGGAAGGGATGGAGTGCCTGTGCTGGGCTGACACACTTGGGCATTTTACTTCCTTTAAGGATAAGGACTTCTAGAAGTGTTTTGTTCCATTTTCATTAATATTGAATTTGGCATTGATGGTTTTCACAAGAATGTTACTGACTTTTGTGAGTCAGACTGACATTTCAGTTTTGCAGGACTGAGGAGTCATCAAAGAGAAGTTGACCACACAGTGTCAGGTCCACTCCTAGGAAGGATGAAACCGTACAAATATCATTATTTCTTTCCATTCTGTGATCCATATTGCATAAGTATCTTAAGGTCAACTACACATCTAGAGAGCTATCTAAAATGAATGCTGTAACTTGGAAATTCTTATACCACTGCAAATAACTGTGAATCTCTCAGCTCACCTGAGCCTCTCCAGACACATCCACTGTCCTCCTGCTTGTATCCAGACACGAGCGTGGGCACAGATTTGACCCAGCTGCCACAGAGGGGTGCAAACTGCTCACAGTGCTCTGCTGTGTGCTAAAGCCTCACTGATGTGTGTGGGTTGGCCAAGGCAGGATGAAAGGAGTGCCCCTCTGTCCAAACGTGACTCTCCCCAGCCAGAAGCAGCATTATGCAATACTGAACACAACTGAACAGCAAGCTCCAGACCAAAGAGCCTTTCCAGCAAAACACACTTCAAGTGCTGTCACTCCCTGCCTGCTAGCACAAGTTTTCCTGTGGCAAAAAGAGGTGAAAGAACTGAAAAAGTGTCATGGCATAGAGTTTCCACATTTTCACAGAAATTTAGCTGGAAAGCAAGACCTGTGTCCCCAGATGTACTTTAGAATAAACACTGAAAAGAAGGGAGCAGCAATGAATGAGTGCTACACAAGCAGCACTCCAGTAGTGAACGCTGGCTTTTAATCCTTGCTCAGGGCTAAATCACTGCAAACATCCATAAAAATGTGCCTGAAGGTAAAATCACATTCAGGTTGTTTATTTGCAGGGGCAAGGACTATGCCAATGATCAGGACTTCCTGAGATCCAGCTTCACGCTCACAACCCGTGCAGCCTAAAGAGCTTTGTTTGTCTTTGGCAAATAAACCAATTTCAGAAGTCACTGCTTAAATCCTCTGTCACATGGAGCTCTGCACACCTTATAGTGCCAAAGAAAAACAGTACCACCGTGATCACTGATAAACCCCTGAGTTTTCAAACACATTCACAACACTAAAACACATTTATTTTAATAGGACTCTGTCAGCTCCATTCTATGCTGTTCACAGATGGTCTTTTCAATATTCTTTATGAAAACTTAAGGCAACAGAATTTTTAGGAATGCAAATCAGTTGTCATTCTCTTGACTTGTCACCTTTGGGCCATAAAACGAGTTTATTTCCTCTCAGTTCACTTGTGGTCAGTGTAACTTTCTGGTTGACAGCGCTGCAATGCTCGGGTTTCATGAACTGCGAGGTGATGCTTATCGGACCGAAACCCGATGGTTTTCATTTGACACTTTCAACTACGGAAGGAATCGGTTCACTCGCGGTCTATAACAGCGACTTAAACCTCACGCTCCAGGCTGAGCTGAACTGGCTGCGTTCCCCTGAAGCACTTCGAGCCTTACTCAGAGCTTGGTCTTTCTGGCATCCCTTTCCCAGTGCCTCAGACACACAGGCTCGGGAATGCCACTCCAAGGCAACGTGGAGGTACGGGCAAGACAGAAACACAGAGTTAAAAGCAGCTGCTCCTTTTGGAAAACCCGACGACATAAGAGAAATAAAGCCGCTCAGCAGCACACCGCGTACCAGACCCTAGCTCCACACGCAGCTGGCGCCGGAGCGAGCCCCCGGAGCGCCTTACGCCGAGAATGATAAAGCAAAACGGTGGCCCCGGGCGCAGCCCCCCGGGGCAGCCCCGGACGCGCCCTCGGGAGCCCCGCTCCGCGCTCCGCGTACTCACACGAAGGCGTGATAGAGCAGCGCCCAGCCGCGGGGTCGTTCCAGGGCGTCGTAGATCAAAGTTTGGATGCGGCGGTACCTGGCGTGGTTCCGCTTC
>WEIT01009323.1:283929-297713 GCA_013389985.1 Dryoscopus gambensis
GCCGGAGCCTCCGCCCGAGGACCGGGGTTGTGGGCAGCACGGCCGGGCAGCCCCAGCCCCGCCGGGGAGCGCCTTTTTGCTCAGGTCTCCCGCGGGAGACGCGGCTTCTGTCCCCTCCCGGGCGGCTCCTGCAGGGAGCGGCGCCGGTCCCGAGCCCCGCTGCGGACCCGAGAACTGCCCTCTCCGCTTTGTCATGTGAACCCGCACCCTGGTCCAGTCTTCGGACCCAAAACCTGACGTGATGCGGTCAAGAGCCCCGGACCCTTTTCCTTTCAGTTTCTTGGCTATAACGAAGAAGGGAAGAAACAAGCTTTTGTGTGCCCTACACCTTTGGTGCCCTCGGTTTTCTGCCACAATGCACTGGAAACATCATCCGTGGGCGCTGCTCTTGAGTAAAAACCTGCCTTCAGGGCTGAGCGTTAGCATAGTTACCCCTTGGGAGGATGAAATGGGTTTAAAAATAAAATAAAATGCAATAAAATTGAATAAATGATAAAAATAAAATAAAATAAAATACAAAGCCTTACAGATGGCTTGTTATTTTCATGGGAGGTTCTTCTCCTCCAGATGGGGGAGTTTTCCTGGTATCTCTTGAAGAGATGCCAAAACACCCAAGAGCCCTTCCAGACTCATAGGAGAAGCAGATTTGCCACCTACTCTCTCTGCTCCTGTTCAGTTCCTGAGGGATTTATGATCTGAGCAGTCCTTCCCCTCTTTCACACACCAGGAAGGACAACAGAGGCATAGGGAGCTGCTGGAGGTGATTTCTGGACCCACCACAGGCCATACTACTTTGGACCAGACTATTCCAGGTCACCCAAAAATGACACTTCTGTCATTGCAGAGCTGGGTGGAAGAAAGGCTGTTTTCCCTCCTATATTTCACCCTCTGAGGGTCTAAACAGAGCACATTCTGTGCCAAAGAAGAAAAAACACTGCTTCCTTCAGCTCTGCAAGGTCCAGCATTAATATGTCTCAGTCACCATGTGATTTTGAACCTTTGCAACCCCCAGGGATTTGTCTACAAGCAGATGAGAGCAGACGGAGTGGTATCTCATGCACATGCCTCCAGTGTCAGGATGCTGAGGTCTCCTGACATTATCAGCAAGAAGGGGCTGTCCTGGGCGCAGCACCGGCATCGCACACGTTCTGCTGCCTGCTCAGCTAACATCTATCAGCATCATTTGAATGTCATTTATAGCTGTATTCCCAAGGAGGGCTGTGGGAGGCTAGGAAGTTTTGATAACTAGGCCATTTATCTCTCTCCAGCTCCCGTTCTACCTCAGTACAATAGCGATTACACTTCCCAATGCCACAGGGGAGCTATAAGCATTAGCGAGGATGTATGGGGTACTGAGAATGGAGCACTTGCTTCAGATAACACCCTATGCCTTAACCTTCATCCCAGTGTTACATTAGGAAGAGGTGGGAGGAGAAGGGGAGAGGAAAGACAATTTATAGCTAACCAATTCATCACAGCTTTGAACCACAGCAGTAAATGTTCAAACCGAAATGGGGATGGTAAATAATTTTCATGAGGGAGAGGTAGTAAATTATTTTCACTTGCAAAGGGTTGCACCAATGTCAGATAGCAATAGGTGATTGATAGGCAGGCACACCAGCTTGTTTGGCTTTTTTAACACTTACACCAGGGACACAACACTTTTCAATATCAATTACATGTTGGGGTTTTTCAGTTGCAAGCTTCTGAGACATTTTCAAGCCTCAAATCACGCCCATACAAACCACCACTTGAGACCCAACAGGAAAGAGTTTCCATCACCTCTCTAAAATTAAAATCCCACAACTCAGTGTCAGGAATTCTCCTCCTCCATATTCCATCTGGGATAACTGCTGCGCAGATGTAGCCATACTGGCTGAGCAGTGTAAAGCAAGGCAGGTTGGCTAAAGTCTTCTAAATCAATCCAAAGACACACAACAGTTTCAGGGGGATCTGAATCAGCCCCCAGTAGTGGTGCTACAGTACCTCATAGGTGATACCACTGCTTGGGACCCCAGTCCTATTGCACACCTGCTGGCAAAGCTCCCACTGATGTTGGAGGGAGTTTGGCCAGATGGAGGCCTCCAGGCTATGATTTGGCTTAATGAGCAATTACACTCCATTACTATTATTTATGAAGTGTT
The DNA here is from genome assembly GCA_013389985.1 of Dryoscopus gambensis. Classification (NCBI taxonomy): domain Eukaryota; kingdom Metazoa; phylum Chordata; class Aves; order Passeriformes; family Malaconotidae; genus Dryoscopus; species Dryoscopus gambensis. The sequence continues at coordinate 286,074 of WEIT01009323.1, forward strand.
GCTGGCAGCACCCAACGTGCTCAGGTTTGATATCCACCTCCTTGGCTGACACTGGAGATCTCTGTAATCAAAAGCAAGTGCTTCTGCTGAGCTGGAGCTGGCAGCCAGGAGGCTGTAACAGGCTCTGACAGGAACATGCAGAGGGACTGCTGATAAGCATCTCCCAGTAGGTTTTGCTGGCCCTCATCAAACAGAAAACTGGTTCAGTCAAAGAGGTTATAGCCTAAAATCAGAGGAAAACAGGATTGTATCTGTTGGTCAAGATAATATGGCTTTATCTTGGCTTTTTCATAGGTCATCTGGATTCTTGTGAATGACAAAGCACAGGAGGACCTGGTAAAAGTCACACGAACATGAGGAGTGTGTTCTGGTAGAGCCACATGAACATTCAGCTGGAACATCTAGAAGGAAAGTGCAAATAGAAAATGAGTTACTTTGCAAAAGGCTTTACTACCAAAATGGACAAACAGCTGCTCATGAGCTTCTGTAATGGAGGAACAGAGATTTGTTACTTGAAAAAACAGTCAGGCTGTCTAGGAACCAGGAGCAGAAAGCAACACTGTCTATAGGATGAGTAAAACTGACATTAAAATGTCATGCCCTGCTCTAGTAGGGCATGCTTTGAGAAAGGTGAAGAGCAGAACCATGGGGATCATTTCCTGGGATGAAAGATTTGAAGCCTGAGGACCTCTTGACTCGGGAGTCTTGTACATGTAGCAAGACCCAGTGCATAGAGGGTGAAGCGGTATAACCATAGAAGTAAGTGGGATCTCAGTTTCTGTCTAAGCACTGATGTTGAATTTTATTGCCCTTTTCTTTCTATCCCACTTCTGGCTTCTCTATCTTACAGAGCAAAGCTTTTGCAGAACTTCAAGTCTTCTAGTTTCTCATTTAGGATGACAAGACCTAATCCCATTTTTAGCTGGTCTCTAACACCAACTTCCACTCAAGCTTTGGTATAAGCTCCATCAAGCATCCTCATGCTTTTTCCTCTGATGCTCCAAAAGCTTTAAGGAGGACTCCATTCACACACAAATCTACCTCGCTTTTAATTATTTTCTTAAAACTTACTACTTGGATGCCCACAAAATCTACTGGTGTGACTGAGTATGCTCTGGAAGCCCCTACTGCTGAACTCCAAATGAGACACTGCAAGTACAGTACTGATATCCCAGATAATTCAGGCAGCAGAAGCAGCCTGGCTTTAAAAGAGACCTGAAGCCCCATGGGGACTGTTTTATGGGGTTGCTAACCCAGACACAGACGGTGCTCTCACAGCTACGTTGTTCAAACATCCAGCCTGAATCTTGTACTGTGACTTCTGTGTTCAGCAACATTTCCTCTTTGTACATCCATGTCCCTCTTCTTCCTTACAGCTACATGTCAAACTCTTTTTTAAGAGCTTGTTTCTTAGGGATTATCATGACGGAATCTAAGCTGTGGCTTAAACCAACACAAAGTGTAGCCCAAAAAGTCATAACAACTGGCTGGAACAAGACAGAACAGACTAGTCAAGCATGAAACATCCTCAGGCTTGGTTTTAAGTCAAAGTTGCAGGTTTGATCTTTATATTTAAAAGCTATGGCTTAGTTTAACCTGAAGTTATGGTCAGTGATCTGCAGGTGGTCAAACCGATAAAAATGTCACACTGGCATCCAGATCATGAACTTCATGAAAGCAGGTCAGGCACACAACAGTCATGCTGGGGAGACTGAAACCAGTGTCCGATCCTAAATCTGCTGGTGGAAGACTGGTTGAGACGTCCATGAAATCTCAAAGCTGTGCAGAAAAATAAAAGATAGTTATGACAGGCCCGCCTTCCCCAGACTGCAGATGAACCTAGTGAAAAGTAGCTGCTGCCCCAAGCTGTTTTCTTGCAGTGGAATCCAGAGCCTATATTAGCTGTGTGTTCAGTCAAAATGTTCAGGCCTGGTGCTGCTGCTCCCAAAGTGGGTAAAATTCATTAAAAGAAAAAAGAACAACCAACAAAATAAAACACCAACTGTAAAATACCTTCACAGTGCTCGCTGGAGGGAAAGACTTGCTAGGACAAGTTCCCTGGTCCAAGAGCTAGTAAGGCAAGTGTTCCCTGGTTTACAAATGCAGCAGCTTTGGCCTAGCAGAAAACATCCCTGCATGCCAGTGTGGAAATGAGGCCACAGAAATCCCCCATGCCAAGTTTTCTCTCCCTAAGCATCGAGTTCCCTGGCACTCACATCCTAAGATGTGAGTACAGGAGCACAGTACAAGAGCATCCATAGGAATGGGAGACCAACTGCCAGCTGCCATTGGCCTTGCTGCCTGTCAGCTTCATGGAAAATGTAAAGGGGAAAATAAATCTCCACCACTGCAAATTACTGCATAGGCAAAAGAAAATCAATACATTGTAACTTCACACTGTCTTAATGCCATTAAAAGATCGTTGAAAACCAATCAAAAGAGCATCCATAATTCACTCATACTCCCCTTACTGAATCCCTGTCACAGTCACAATGAATGTGTGCATCCACAATCTTGTCCCATCATTTTGCACAGTCCTTGTTTTTGAGACAGGAATAGGGATTTCAGCCAGCAAGGTTCTTACACTGCATCAGTACCTTCAAACCTTGGGTCTCCATCCTCGCTGAGCTCTGACCATCTCAGTCCTCGACTTTCTTGAAAAAACTACTCATCTGAAACTTTTTTATTTCTCAACCCAGTGAGCTTAACCTTTTCACATGATTGAAACTGCCTTATCATGATTCATTTTCAGGCATCCCCTTTAGCACACAAGGCAGGGCAGCACTAAATCATTCGAAGTCAGAGGGCTGTCTGAAAAAATGCTTCAGGGAAGGAAAGCAAGCAGATGAAGATGGGTCTTCATGGGTCTTTCACTTTCTCTCACTCAGTCTCATGTTTTATGACTTTTTCTGAGCGTCTTGGAATTTCTCACTTCCCCTCCTGCCTATAAGTGAATGAAACTAAGGTGAGAGTCTCCCTTCCAGGTGTTGGGACATCCCACAGTCAACCTCAAATCCAGACATTTGAACTCCTATGTCTACAGATGGCAACTCTGAGGAATAGGTATTGAAATTATTACTGACTGCAATGATTTTTCCATTTCATTTCAGGTAATTTTTAAGGTTCCATATTCTGCCTCAGATAATATTGTCTCTCCCCTATCAAAGTGGGTTTCTCAACTGGATATTTTCCCTTAGCATCAAAATAATAAATTGGAATGTCATTAGTGGAAATCTGATCACACTATAGATTCAACATCAGTCACTATAGAGTTACTAAGAGGTGCGGCCTGGGACTCCCATCGAATTCCTTCTCTGCCTTTAGACCTGCACAAGTCGTGCTTGCAATGTGTCTTGCAGGGTACTTACCCACTGGTTTCCTTTATGCTTCCCATTTTCATACAAGGAAGCAGCCAGGCTTAGCAAACCAGTGCCTCTTTTAGGTATTTTCTAGAAATATTTATCCAGTACTTCTAATTTTCTGCAGAATAGGAATGGCCATGTGGCACAATTTGAAGCAGAAAAGAGGAAGGAACGGTGGCTACATATGGTGGAAACCTCTGAATGTAAGTTTTAAATTGCTATAAAGACATCCACTGCAAATTCCTCAAGTCCCTTTTAGTGGAGCAAGACAGAAAAAGCCTTTGCTTTGAGTGTCCTGTGTGCCAGAACTGTGTTTCTCCATGACTTGGGCTCCATCACTGATGGTAAAATATGAGGATGATTGAATAACTGGTACAACTTCACCACCAGCGCTGGGTGGGACTACAACCGGTTATGTGAAGCATCACACACACTGAAATAGTGATGTTGTCTGGCAAGCCCTCATGGTGCAATCTGCTTTACAACACTCAACAGTCCTTTTCCAGGAGAATCCCAATAACAACAATGGAAGCAGTCTTCAGATATTCACAAAATCACAGAATCAAGGACTGATTGTGGCTGGAAAGGACACTGGAGGTCACCTGATCCAACCTCTCTTCTGCAGAAGGGCCACCAACAGCCAGTTGCCCGGGATCATGTCCGGATGGCTTTTGAGTACCCAAGGCTGGAGACTCCCCAGTTAAATATTACCTCATTACTTGCTTCTGAACACCCAGCTACACAAAGGATTGATTGAAGTACCTGACATATATTTTAATTTCAAGGAATTTAGCCCAGAACTACTCTATGATTTACAGCTGTCAGTCCTTCACACATGGAACCCAGCTCTGGTTTGTATAGGTATCCCATCCCTGTTCCAAATTCAGCCCTTGCGAGGAGAACATCCCATGGGCCAGCAATGATCCTAAGGGCAAAGTTTGTCTACACTGCCTTTGGTAGCTGCAAGATTTCACTCCAGTCATTCCAAGGATGCCACTTATCCCTTCCCCAAACAGAGGAAGAAATTGCCCTGTCTTAGGACAACTTCTGTCTTCACAAATATAAAACTGAAAATCTATTTCCAGCCTCCTTTTCCTTGCCCACTCATCTCCAAGATGACACTTCCCTCTTCCATCGGAAGCAGTCTCTGACAAGCAGCTCCTCCAGGGCTTTCTGAACACTGCAGCTCTGAAGGATCAGCAAATCCTCTGAAGTCCACACCACACATATCCCAGTTTTTAGGTGGCTTGTCTCAAGATGGACATTTTCCTGCACAGGCAGGCACAGCTCTCCAGCCCATGCAGTCTCTCCATGCTGAAAGCAACAGTCAGCAGTACAATACCAGGAGCTCACAACATTTTTTTTCTCTTGGTTTGCAGCTGAACCGACACACCCTAATACACAAGTTCCCTTCAAATGATGCTCTCAAATCTACAGCTTCTGTTGTTCTCAAATGCTGTCTTTCTATTTAATAATTTGCACCTTCTATATGCTAGTGTTCAGAAGGAGAAGGGTTCATAATTGATTGTAGAAAACTGCATTTTATTGCACAAAGATGAATGTTAATGAGCCTGCACAGTACCAAAATCAGCAAGAAACTACAGTGTGGCTGTAACCTTGTTGCAGCTCCCAGGTATCACATAATTCCTGCATCTTAGTGAGCAAGGGATGCTCTGTGAATCTGCCAAATTAAGTATTTTTTCCACTTTTCTGGAGAACAAATGTCCACACCTCCCACCTTGAATGATGTGGGACCCTGCACTATCAGAGCAGTGTTTTTCTACTCCCATTATCTTTCCTGTTCCTCCAAAGGTCTGGTTAGGAATTAGCCATGAGAACACAGTCACGAGGCTCTGCTTTGGAATAACCCTCTGCCTACCTATCAAGTCAGCCTTGCTGGACCATTGCAAACGTGGGTGAGTCCAGGATACCTGAGCAGTGACAACACGGATGTGCTCCTTAAATCGTGTTATTGCTTAGCTTGATTTCATAATGAAAAATCCAGAGAAACTGTGAACAGAGACTGTGTCTAGAAGACAGAGTGGGAAGGAGTAGGATTTGCTCTCATCTGTTCAGGAGGAGAGTTGAATTGGAAATTAATATGTAGGTGTAGCACTTAAAAGATCTTGCTTTCTTTTCCTACTATTACCTATTCCCTGTGTGGCTGTGATCAATAGTACTCCATGTACCATTCAGGGAGCAGTTGTTTTTGTCAGTTCCTGAGGATTTGGTACAGTGCTTCATTTTCTTCCAAGGCCAGTGTGCACAGTTCACTGGAGCATTAGGGCATTAGTGCTTTGGGACTACAATGTCTGGTACTGTGCAGAGGCTGGCATGATGAATGGGATCCCTCAGCACTGCAAGAGCAGGCGTGCTACATTATTAATGAGCAGGTGAGCAAGGAGGTGTATGGCAGTGCAGTTCTGAGGTGTGTGGACTGAGGCTGCGACACTGAAAGCACATCTGTTAGTCCCATCTTCACCAGATGGTTCCTTTCAGTGCCCAAAGTTGCTATCATTTATTTCATCAGTAATTTAGTTCCAGGCTAACTGAGGAACAGACACATACCAGGCAGGGGAACAGTGGGCTGACAACTGAAAACTTTGACAGAAACATGAACCCATGGAAATTCTTCAGCAATAAGTTAAAGACTCCCAGAAATTTCTTTTGAATTGATGACCTGATTAAAAAAAAGAGAAAACAATCTTTTTTATTAATATGTCCTAAACTAAGCTCTTTCTTTTTATTATTATTCTTTCTTGGAAACAAGTTTTTGGAGAAGAGTTTTTGCTTGGGAAACAAGTTTTTTGCTCACTAAAAATAGTTTGAAAGCTGATTCTATTTCAGTTTAACAAAATAAAAACAACAAAATGGAAAAGTTTGGCAAGAAGTTGTTAAAAGGCTGAGCAAACCATTATTCAAGGTTTCAGCATCCAAGCAGATCCTCATGCTCAGAGCTTCAGGGAGGTTTAAACCAGGGCAGTACTTTCTCCTTGGGGTGGACGCCGAGGACACGTGTGGGCAGCCAGGGCAGCAGCAGGGAGCGGCTGGGACCGAACAGGCTGTTCCCAGTCAGTCAAACGTCTGTTTGCTGATCTGTGACCCTGTAAACTGGGAAGATTTGCTACATTTTTAACTGAGGTTCAGTAGCAAGGCCACATGTTTGTCTGAACCATCAGGCAGCCTGAACTCACACTCCGTGTTGTAATGTTTCACCTCTTTAAAAGAGGGTGTCATAACCCCCTGGGCTCCCAAGATAAACGTAAGTTCTATTCTCTCACTTTATGATGAAAAGACAAAACATTTCTTCCATGAATGGCTGTATATTCATCTTGCTGTCCCATCCCATTCTCACAGCAGCAAATGCTGGGCTGTTACCATGGCTGGAGGTTCGATGGGGCTCTGAGCAACCTGGTCTAGTGGAAAGTTTCCCTGCCTATCACAGCAGGTTGGAACTGGATGATTTTAAGGTCCTTTCTAGCACAAACCATTCTATAATTCTATGATTCTGTGATTGTTTTCCTGGATACTGAAATCAAACTGAGGAGCACTCAAGCTTAATTATAGCCCGATCTCCTTTGTTAGGTAGAAGATCCTTTGCGATATCCAGGTACATTAGGATGTTGAAGTCTTTGGTAGATGTTTCTAGCAAGCTATGAGAACAAAAGCACTGTGAGATGAATGGTTTCAAACTCTAGAGTTCCTGGTGAGACTTTAGGCTGAGCTGAGGGGATTTTTTTTTTTTTTTTACAAACTCAATATATGTCAATAGGAGAAACAAAGAAAAAATTGAGTGAAGCATTTCAACCAATTTTGCAGAAGCTTAGACAGAGTCAAAAACTTTCTTTCTAAGATTGGTTTGAAGTGTGTGTTTTACCAGTTCAAAGCTCTCTTTTAGAGGTTCAAACCAGTAGTAACAAAATTAGAAATATGGCCAAAGCCAAAATGCAGCATTTTGAACAGGCAGAAACAGATTGCTCCCACTGGCCTTTCTGAGCCTTGAGGTCGCTTGCAGTACTGTTGATGTTGCATGTGGTTCTTTAATGGAGTTGAATTTGCAATTATTGGTTTTATGGCATTTCTCTGCATCCGGCAACCTAACAGCAGCCTGAACCCAGTTTTTGTTCCTCTCCAGGGCAGCATCTCTTTCTCCCTATATTTGTAGTCTGTGTAGTGTATGTAGTTGTACCACTGTAACAGCCTCAGACACCCCAAACTCCACCCAGCAAAGACTTGATGATGGCTGAGGGGTGTTGCTCAAGCAGAGGAGGTTCAGGGTGCTGTGCCTTCCTCCCTAGTGCATAAGAAATTTATATTGGCTGCAGAGGAATTACTTTTAACTCTGTTGCAGCCATAGATTTTGGTTACCTAAGCTGTCTATTGCTCTGTTAAGGTAAAAAGACATCATTTTTCTGTTTGCAGAACATACAAGACAAGTTAAGACCCTGGGGCATCTGATGGTCACTCTTTTCTGCCATGGGGACTTACCATTCCTGATGTTTGATCCTAGTGGGGACACTTTCCTGGAGCAGTGTTCAGGCACCTTTCTGTAGTTTCAGAAAAATACTGCAAACCCACTTTTCCAATTTTGTAGGGGAAAAAAGCAGGTTCAAACAAAATGCTTACACTTTATCTTAATACCACAACATGAGGTCTTAGAAATTATTGCCCCTTACATGGAAGAGGTTTTGGGCAGTGCAAGGTCCAGAGCTCATCCCAACACCTTGCTATTGCTAGCAGAAGCTTCCAGCTTAGCATCTTCTTACAGTTTGAATCCCACCAATTCAAGAGATTTAAATGTATTTAAATGTCTTCCTGGGTACTTTCTTGTTCCTTTGAGTCCTGCTGGCCCTTGTGAATTTCACAGAGTTCAGCACTGCAGCCAGCAAGTGAATAAAAAGAAGAGCTCAGAGGAAGAGAGGCAGATGAGGATCCATTTTGTCAGATCACTATCTACTTCCAGGCTGAATTACAGCTGATCTGCTCCTATCTTGGCCCAATCAGTCTGCCCTTAGAAGAATGATCTATCAAAGAAAGTCTAAATATATCCAGGCTTGGAGAAAGAGCTCCCAGCAATTCATCATGGAGGCCAGAAACAGAGCAGTTTAAAGGTATTCTCAGTGCAGCTCCTTCACCTGTAGCTGACCTTTCTGCTCAAAGAGAGAATTAATTCTTTCAGACTGTCAAGACCTTGTTCTTTGGAGGCATCACTAAAAGGGAAAGTGCCTCCACCACAAGATATTTTTGCCCTCACCAGGAAGCTCTAAGAGCACTAATTAAAATGCATTAACACGACAGTGCAATTTGTGGATGTTGGAGGGAAGCCCACGTTTCTCTCCACTCCCTCAGCTGCCTTTCAGCATTTCTGTCTGTGACAGGGCTGTGCTGGACCAGAACTGTGACTTGGTGCCACTGGACACTGAAAGATGTCCCACTGGGAAGGGTAGGAGATGTGGTAAGCTGAATTGAGAATTTCCAGGTCTCACTGCAGCAGCTCACAGCACAACAGGGAGCAAGGCTTTTTACCCCCAGTTTCCAAAATTTGCCCCTAGATCACGCAGGCACAAGCTGTATTAACCAACAGAAGCTCTGCATTAACACAACTGATGGAAAGGATGACTTGGCCAAACCAAAAGACCTCATTCAGATCCTCTGAATACCTCTGTATCTCCCCAACAGGTTTCCAGTAAGCTTGGAAAGAGCAGAACTCTGCAATCAGTTGGAAAATTTCAGTGAGGATTTCAGTGTATACACTGGGATTTGTGGTGTTTGAAAGTCCCAGTGCTCACTGTTCCATGCCCTAATTTCCCTACCTTCAATTGGAGATGATGTGGCAATAATTAATATCTGGAAAGCACTTCAGATGTTTATACAGTGCATTCCCTAGAGCCAGTTACCTACAATCAATGGGGTATAATGGCCTCATATTATCACAATAATTAAATACTTCCAGCTCTTCACTTAGCTAATGTTTGTAGTGCACCAGTGAGGTAGAGGAAATCTTAACTTTACCCAGTTGACAGAGAACACATGTAAAGGAAAAAATAGTGCAATATTCAAGACCTCATATATAAAAAATGCCAATGTGCTTCTGCGCAATTGAATCCAAAGAACTGTTAGGCAGCTTAGATCACTTAATTTTTGGACTGCAGGAGTCCACCCTGAAGCTCAAAGAACTGCAGCCATGCACTGCAGGTCTTTACTATTAGATCCTGGTAATAAAAATTATACAGACTATGATTAGAGCAGTTATACTTCTGCAGCCCTCTCCAAGACATTTACTATCTATGGTTCTAAATATAGATCTTCAATAAATTGTTGCTGTGACAGAAGGAGACATACTTGTTCTCTGAAGCATCTGTCTCAATAGCCAAAGCAAATGATTGGTATTACACTTCTGCTAACAAGCACGTCTTTAACCCACACATCATTTTGGAGAATATTTTTACCTTTATCACACTTATGTGGTATCAAATGTCAAATTCTCCTTGGACTGAGATTAGGTGATAGAGGCATTTTGTAAATAAAGGTATCTACAATTTAATTAAAAAGAGAAAGACCAAACAGAACCTTCTAGGATTTTATGTCTGAAGGCTGAGTTCTGTTCTGCTTCACCTTTCCTTCCTCCAACCTGGAAAATAAAGGGTAGATCTGGTGCAGTCAGGCCTACAGTCTAGGTATATATACATATATTCCTTTTACTATGAGCAAACACATAGGCTAGAACCATAATCACAAACGCTGGCTCACCAAAATCTGAACTTTTCATGACCTACTCCTGTGTTTTGTGCACTTGAAGGAAAACAGAGACTAAAAACTTGTATCTGAATAATACAAGACATTCTGTGCACAGGATGGTGCAAAGTGCATCTCCAATGTGATTACCAGGAACCAAATGGGACTGTGATATTTCAAACTGATTCTGAGTTGTATAATGTATCCCCCAGAGAATTTACTGCAGCATAAGTAACAGCAGACAGACCAGCCCATGTCTGGAAATCATACTCCATTTGATGCATCTTTAGAGTAATACTGAATAATAGAACATATTATGTATCATCTTAATTTTTTATGATGCAGCACCACAATACAGGTCAAATAGAAATTTTCATTCCTAAAAAAAAGAAAAAAGAAGCTCAAACATGTAGAAGTCCAGAAAGACAGTGGGGAACTTTGCTTTGAGTTCTGTGCTAGATCAGGCTGCTCATACCCTTATTTTCTCAGTCTTTCAAATATGGCATCTACTGTCATTTTTTAGACTTGAGATGAAGAAAACAGACTCTTTTAGCAGCTTATGAATGAAAAATGAAAGGAACTTCTGCTGTCCATTTCTTTCCACTTCCTCTTGCCACTTTCATATATTAAATTGCTCATAAGCATTCACAAAGTAAATACAATTCAACCTCAAGTAGAAATATAGAATCATAGAATGGTTCAGGTTGGAAGGGACCTTAAAGATCATCCAGTTTCCATCCCCCTCCTATGGACAGGGACACCTTGCACTCGACCAAGTTCCCCAAGGCCACCTAATAATTCCACCATTCTCAATGGACTTTTCCATCAGATGCTCGATGAAAGTTTGACTGGAACCTACAGCAAACTCAGTGTTGTGTCAAAAGGAGCTCATTTCAGCAGTGTGTGGTAGAGATCCTTGTCCTTTTGTAAGATACCCTTGACCCAACCTTCTGTCCCACATGCCTTCAAATTCAAAGCTCCTGCTGCTCGTTAAATTCCTACTTTTTGTTCAGGGTTTTAAATCACTCTCTCATCACCATCGAGAGACATGAGCCAAACTCTGCTTTATGTGAGCAACCACAAAAAGCAGAGAACTTCTTGTTGGCTCAAAAGGTTGTTAAAACAAAGGGAAAAGATATAAGGACCTCCACTTCAGCAACATCTACTGTGTCTGTGCACTTCGTGTGATTTGGGAAGCACTAGCATTTTGTTTCGTTTTGGTCTTGTAATTAGAAGGATTGTGCTTCATTATCCCACTGAGTTCCCACTGTGACACAGTCCTGGTCATCTTTCTAAAAGCAATATTTCATACCAGCATCCAATTCTGTCAACTGAATAGAAAAGCTTTGGAAGTCTCTCCATTTCTTATTTCAAACTAGTATTTAAAAGAAAAGGAAACAACACCTCCCCACCCCCAACCATTTATTCTTATGGAGTCATTTTATTTGGGAATGATATAAGGAAACATTTCAGACAAGGGAGTTCATTTCCATAGAACTGAATACTTGAACTATTGAGGGGAAAGATATATTTTGGGGGATTG
>WEIT01009323.1:300692-313902 GCA_013389985.1 Dryoscopus gambensis
CTGGGTCTGCCACTGGATCACAGCCTCCTCCAGGCATCCACCCGCTCCAGCGTGGGCACCTCCCCCACGGGCTTTTGGTGGATCTCTGCATTCCCCCATGGACCCATGGGCTGCAGGGGGACAACCTGCTTCACAATGGTCTTCACCATGGCCTACAGAGGAATCTTGGGTCCGGCACCTGGAGCACCTCCTCCCCCTCCTTCTCCATTGACCTTGGTGACCATATTGTTTGACCTTGGTGACCATGTTGTTTCCCTCACATATTCTCACCTCCTCCTCTCCTCTGACTAGCAGCAAAAACCCCTGACTTTGTTTTGATTTTCTTCTTAAATATGTCATCACAGAGGCGTTACCAGCCTCTCTCATTGGCCCAGTTCTGGCCAGCAGCATGTCCATCTTCAGAGCCATCAGAGCCACTGGCTCTGCTGGACATGGTGGGAAGCTTCCAGCAGCTTCTCACAGGAGCCAGCTTTGCAGCCCCCCTGCTACCCAAAACCAGGCTGTGCCAAACCAATGCACTCCCCATGTGTCAACAACATTTCCTCGCCTTTGTTTCCTTCTACTCTTTCCTGAAGGGGGTTTTGATATCCCACTGGCTTTCATGAGGTCTAAATTTCACTGAATCATAGTCTTCCCCACTCTATTTATGTTTTATTGGAGAGTATTAGTTTTCTGAGCTGCTGTCTCTTTATCTGTCCCATATTGCTCTATTTCATCAATATAGTTCATCTTTTAGTTGATTTTTCGGTAAGGGTTATTCGTTAAGGTTTGATATGCATTTGAAAGACCATTTATCTTTAAAGCAAAAAAAAAAAGCCTATTTTTAGCAGAAAACTTGTCAAACACAGTCTCACTGGGACATTTAACACCCTCTTAACTGACAGATTTGACTGTGTAGCCTTAGAAGGTTTACAAGTGACACGAAACTGGAAGAGGTGATTGATTCACGAAAGGGTCATGCTGCCATTCAGAGGGACCTCAACAGTATGGAAAAATGGGTTGACAGGAATCTCATGGAATTCAATACAAGGAAATGGAAAGCCCTGCATCTGCCAAGGAACCACCCAATGCACCAGGATAGGCTGGGTGCCAACCAGCTGGAAAACAGCTTTGCACAATAGAACCACGGCGTCCATGGTGGACACATGGACACAGAAATTTGTCATTGCAGCAAAGAGGACCAGTGGCCTCCTGGGCTGCAATGGATGGAGTATTGCCAGCAGGCTGAGGGAGGTCGTCCTTCCCCTCTGCTCACCACTGGTGAGACACATCTGCAGGCTGTGTCCAGTGCTGGGCTCCCCAGTACAAGAGCGTGATGGACACACTGGAGCAAGTCCATTGAAGGGCTGTGAAAATTATGAGAGGTTTGGAGCACCTGTTGTACAAAGAGAGGCTGAGAGAGCTCAGACTATTAATCCAGAAGCAGAGAAGGATAAGGGGGATCTTATCTATGTGTATAAGTACTAGTCAGGGGGAGTAAAGGTGATAGAGATTCCTCTCACTGGTGTTCAGTGACAGCAGAAGAGGCAATAGGCACAAACTGAAATACAGGAAATTCCACTTAAAATAAGAAAATGCCTTTGTATTGTGAGGGTGTTTGAAAATGGAATGTGTTCCCCAGAGAGGCTGTGTAGTGTCCATCCTTGGAGATATTAAAAATTCAGCAGGACATTGCCTTTGGCAACCTGCAGTAGGTGACCCTCTTTTAAGCGGGGCATTGGACTAGATGAGTTCCAGATGTGCCTTCCAACCTCAGCTGCTGTGTGATTCTGTGAAATACATTCAGCCCAACCTGCCCAGTTCCTGGATACAAAAAAAGCATTCACAAATATTCTTTGGTTGAAAGTCAGTCACTGTATAGCTTACATTCCTAAGTTGTTTAAAATGTGGAGTGACAGGAGGGCTTTGCTTGGTTCTTCAATGAAACAAATTCTCTGGAGTAACACTTCAAGGTCACTGCCTGCATCCCAACTAAGACCTGAGGGCTTGTACTACAGATCTGACATGCTCAAATCTTCAGCATACACAGTAGTATTACTTAATTCTTAAACATGAGATTGTTCATCAGTTTTACTGGAGTTGTGGGCAAGACAAGAGAGGCCAATAGCTGACCTAGGAATTGGAGCCAGCTTTGAGTTTAAGGTCAGAGCTCCACCTATGAAACTGGGACAATGTATCTGACACTGGGACGTACTCCAGCGATTAGGCTGTTGTCAGTTGGCCAAAATGAGAACTCCACAGTTTTGAGTATCTTCAGGTGCTCTTGTTCAGACTTGAGCAAGATTTACCCTCTTGCAGAGCAGGAGGAGGATGTTGTTCTGAGTTTATAGTTTTAATTAGACAAAGATCAATTGCTGTGGGAAACTGAATACTGTTCATTTGGTGTCTCAACAGAGTAACTCTTTAGAAGTCAGCACAGAAGATACACAGATCAAATAAAAGTGGCAAATATACCCACAGACACTGACATGTTTCTCCTTCCATCAGGAATGCTCGGGGGAGAATTTCCCCTGGCATCCAGGACCTTCCTTTTGCAAGAATCTCCATAATTTTTTGCATCCTAATGGTACAGTTTAGGAAGAACAATATTCTCTAGAATTTAATTTTCTTCTACTTCAGCCTAATGATTTCCTGATCGGCCCCAGCAGGGATTCAAACTTAAACTTCCGAACAGCTTATATATAGTAGCAAGAAACCAATAAACACGTTTTGATTACTGCAGTGGTGCTCAGCTGTGCCTCTTGATACAGCAACAAAGAGGAGGTGCTGTCTGGAGTCATCTTGGGATGGTTAAGGAGGGGGATTAGGAAGTGAGAACCAAGATGCTGAGAGTCCTGTGGCTGAGCAAAGGCAAAGGTGCTTTCAGTCAGCACATTAATGGTAGATGAAGATTACTTTGAGCACCTCAGAAGAGCTGGAAATGGCTTTGCACACGCCCATGCCCATGTAGGACCGTAAGTGGAAGGTCTGGAAAAGACATGCTGGAGGTTGCAGGTCTCTGAGGTCTTGGCAGAGAGCAGACATGGAGCCCTCCAAAAGCCAGAGCAGCAAGAGCTGAGAAGGAGACTGAATCCATTATGAAAGTTATGGTCATCGAGTGGAAAGTCTTGGTTCAAATGATGTAACATTTGATCCCTGGATAGAAAACCTTGGCCAATGTTCACTGGAAAATACAAGAGTCAGGCCATCTGCTGCAATGCAAGAGAGATAGAGGCCATTTCAGAAGAACTATATATTGCAATTAATTATTGGGGTAGGAAAGAGAGAAAACTGCTGTGTTGTGAAATCCAATCCCTTAGTATGGAGAGATATAAAAGCATTGCTTTGGTGCACACTAGCTCAGCTTATGAGTCATTGTGCCAAATCTATCCATGGTTTTGAGTGTCTGGAGAAAACAAAAAGAAATTTATTATTTTCATTCTCTAGAAAGAACCTTTAAGTTCAAATACTTTCATCAGATAGAAACTGCAGATCAAAGAGGCTGAACGCTGTGTTATGCAAGCAGGTTAGATAATTAAAGTTCTGCAGTTTACCACAGGGTTTGTGTCTAGCTCCTAATAGTTGATGCATCTGAGCTCTCCTTAAGGGTCAACCATCCCTTCTCCTTTCTGTCATACAAGTACTTTTCCATCTGGGTTTGCGGAGCAAAGAGGACACTCAGTGGCTGGTTAGGTTATCACAGGTATGTGTTCCAGCAGCTTTCCGAAGGAACTACTCTTGGATGCCGTTGGCAGAGGCTGTTCACAGAAGCCATGTTGGGTACAACACCAGCTCCAGATTTCCAGAGAAGGACAGTACTCCCCCACTCCAGTCACAGGCATACTAAGGCAGTGATCTATTCCTCAAGTATATTTCTGTAAAATGCATTTCTTAGCAGAATTTCTTGTGGTTTCTAGGAGATGGAAGGGAAGAGACTTGAGAATGTCTCAACGGGATTTTTCCTCTTTGTATTCTTTGTAGAAAATAGGATTACCTGCTTTTAGTATTCACAGCCTCAACTTTCCCAGTGCTGTTAAGATGAGCCTCTGGTGCATAACCCAGGGGCCTATGTGAGCACTGTAGGCACTGGCTTACCCAGCTCCAGCTGAGATGGAGACTTAGATCAGGGCCACAGTGATGCAGCAAGGCAGAGGTAATGTTTGTGGGCTGAAAGGGTCCAGGCAAGAATTTGGAGGAATATTGAATTTTGAGGGGTTTAGCATGTTCCCAGTGCCCTCCCACTGTCATGGCTGATGCAGCACACCGGTGTGAGAGTAGAAAACACCTAACAACCACTTTGCAAGCAAAAGACCTTGACAAAAAGCCATCAGCCATGTGATGTGTACTACATACAGTGTATATATACTGCTATGTCTGCAGTGCCTGCACATCTGCCTCAGCACCTTCTTTCCACAGGGTCCCCTTCCCAGACAGGGAGTAAAGCATAGATTCTTGCATTAGTGAATGTTGTCACACAGCTCTCCCTTCCTCCCTGTGACTCCCAGAGAAAAGCTGCAAGCAGCCTGGAGGTTTGACCACAGCTGTGGTTGTATTCACTGCTGAATTACCAGACAAAATGAGCAGTGCCCATTTCTTAAAAAAAATAGGTAGTATATAGGTTCCAGAATTAATGTATCCATGAGCTTCTTTCATTATCAACATAAATACAGGGAAGTCAGGAATTCAATTTCTTCTGCTCCCTACAGATTCCTGGCATTGGGGAATAAAGGATATTAGGAGAAGAGCAGAGGCAGACTGCACCACTGCTGCCTATGGTTTTCTGAACCTTCAAGGCTGGTCTGGCAACATTTGCTGTAATTAAGCTGAGATATCAGTAAAGGGGGAACAGTGGGTGCACAGAAAGATTGTGATTTCTAACTAGAGTAGTGATCATTTGGATAGTGACTGACACTGGGAAATGATTGTCAAAGTCTTTTTTGACATCTGCAGGCTGATAAAGACAGCAAGGGTATTTCCCACTGATATCAAGCAGAAATTTGCACAGAGATCAAAGGCAGAATAAAGCGTTCCTGTAGTGAGTAAACTCTGAAAAATCTTCATTATTTCTAACATACTGCACTACAGTTGACAATGTGCTTTGCAGCACTTCATCCTGCTTTATCCTCCTTTGGCATCTGACTTGATTCCTTTGCCTCTTTCCTTTTTTGCCTCTCTTGCAGTCTCCCTGGCTGCCCCACCTGGAAACATAGTCAGTAGCAGAGCTTTTATTAGTAGCATCTTCTAGATTTGAAAATTATTAGTCATCTCCAGGCTTTAAAAAGGAAACAGGTCTGATTACATTTATACTTCTTGGATGCTCTTTAGCACAGGGACCATGTTTTTACCCTGTATCTGCAAGGCACAGTAAGTGAGAACGAGTCATACTGGAACTACCATGATGGAGAATATAATGCAGCTGCTGCTAACAAGGGTCATAGTGAGAGGCAGGTACAGACATTATCTGGAGGAAGTGTTTTGGGCTGCCTGCAGAAGAAATAGTTAATGCTGCAACAATGTATTTGGGAAACCTTGTCAGCAGATGAGTTTGTGACTTAAAATACAGAGAGATTTATATATTTGTATGCTTTTATATGTATATAAGCTTAAATACACTTGATCTTCCATACTATGGAGAATTACTGTCAAGTACACAGATACAGTGAACACCTCACTCTGGACAAATCCTATTGCCAGGCTTGGGTTTTGGTTTGTCATATCACTGGGTTTTATTGTTTTTACTGTTCAACCTTGGATCAAAATAGATCTGACACATTCTTCTTGTCCCTTCAAAGCAGACGGCAGTGGTGATGCTTCTGGACTGTATCCCTTTACCTCCATCTGGGACAGGTCCTCAAACCAAAGGCTTTGTGCAAATAATCATCTCCCAGGTAAACTAATATGGAACCAAATACTGACACATTTTCTTAAATCATATTTTTGTTAAACTTCCTAAAAGCAGTTCAGGTGTCTGACACCACTGAAATCAAAACAAACTAATCTTCAAAATGTTTTAAAATATCCATTGCTAAAACAGCTGCCTGGGACATCACTGGAGGGTTTTCTGAATGGGTAAGGACCAAACAGGCTAATTTAGGATTTTCCTTGTTATTTCCCATTGTTTGCCTTTAAGTCAGCAATTTCAAACTAGTCCCACTGTGATTGCTTTGTCCTTCAAAACTCACTTCTCCCTGCCAAAAGCTTTCTAGCATTATGTTATTACTTGTCTCCAACTTGCCTAAAATTTCTGAAGTTTAACTGGATGCAGTTCAGATTGAGAATTAAAGCAATACAAGAGCATAATCAGTGAACAAGAAAAAGCAACATTATCCTTTCTCAGTGTGTTGCATGCTGCAAAAGTCAAACTAGACCAATCTCAGTCCACAATTACACATATTCCTTTCAGTACACCAACAAGAACTCCATTAGGGCTGGCAGCAAAGACCAGAAACTATCCGAGAGTCTTTTGAACATGGTTTGTGAACATAAAAGTCCTTCAGACTTCATCGAAAATTTGTGAACATGACTTATGTAGGCTTCATAAGAATTTGGCTTGCATGCTACCAGAACATACAAAAAGGCCCTTTGTCCTTATACTTGAACAGGCTGGAATAAAAATGCCTAAAGAATCCTGAAACAAAAGTAATATCAATGTCATTAGCTTCGAAGCGAGGGACAAAAACTTATATTTGATAGTGCAAATAGGCTCACGACCCAAGAAATGGGAAAATGGAAGGAGGAACACATTACAGACAGTAAAGTTTGCAAGCAGTAAAGCCAGGAGCTGCTGCTTCACAGTTACTTCCCATGAAATCTGGAGTAGGAGAAACCTGGGTCGCGAGTCCAGACTAACTTCTTTAAAAACTGTACTTTCCCTACTGCTCTTCAGGCTCATGTCTAATTCACTGTTTATGGTTTCCTTATGCCTCCCTCATCATTTTTCCTTTCCCAGTGTCGTTCTCCTATTCAATGTTTCACCTGATTTCTTTCTCCCCACCTATGTGCTCTTGCACAATCACCAAGTCCCATTTTATTTCCTGCTTTTATTGTAAACTTCTTAGAAGGCTTTACCCAGCAAAGGGTCTGTGCTTTTTGCCTCTTGTAGCCCATCAGCTGTCATTACTGGGATTCACAAGGCCCTAGATGCCTCAGTGTTCTCCAGATTTCTCTCTATCTCATCAGCACTCGCAATTGCTGGCACTGCATTTCCCAAAGCGAGTGCAACAAAAGTAGAATATCCAGACTGAATCACTTTGTCTCATATTCTTTCTGCATCCTAAAAAGACACTTCCAAAGTCAGACAGTTTTTTTCAGTCTGGATCTTTATCTTTGGCAAGGTTGGCTATTAAAACATAGCTGCCCTCACATGCTGCCCTTCTCTGTGTACTGGCTGTCCAGTAGTTGGGACCTCTACAGAATCTTCCTTAATACTTTGGTTTGGGAAATCTGTTTCTCACAGAGTGACTGAATACTAGCAATGAAGCTAAACCCCTCCACTTCTTGGTTTCATCTTCTTTAACACAGCAAACCTTTTACTCATCCTTCTGCTACCCTTTCTGAAAAAGGCTTAGTGCTAGGCAGAAGAAAATTGCAGGTGGATACACATAGCTAAATTTAGCGGCTAAAGTGACATTGCCTTCCACAAACATTTGCACAGCCCTAAAGTAAAATAATGTCTCAAATTCAAATTTAATTCAGGTTTAGCTCTAACAGAAGCTCTTAGAAAGATATTAGCTAGATCAACTTGTCCAAAGAAGATCTAGCTGTTTCTAGTGTTTTCTAGAAAGGATCAACTGGGAAGTAGTGGGAAAGTGTCAGTAAGCCTTTTAGGAGTCCTGGCATATAGGCAAGGTGGCTGTGGAAGAGATAAGCAATATTTTCTGCTCAGTGAGGGCAGAACAAATGGTGCTGCTTTAGTCTACAGCATGAAAACAACATAGCAGTAGATGCTGTTTCTGTCGGCACGTCAGGCAAACATCTGAGAAAAGTCTGGGGATAGCTGTTCTGATCTTGAGGAACTGAAACAGTCCCTATGTGTCCTCAGTGTTCTAATTCCTCTGGCTCTGGGGGATCCCACAGCAGTGTTGGGAAACCGGTGCCAGGCTCATCCAGTGGTGTGTGGGTGGGCACAGGAAGGTCTTGACAGCAGAACCCCACTGGGATGCAGCTTAAAAGCCACACCAGAGATGAAAGGCCATAGGCTGTCTTTATGGCTGTTCATACCTCCTTCCCAAGGGAGTAGCTGTTCCACAAGGGGAGTGGAAGAGGGTTGTCAGAGCCAGTCACAGCTTTGCCAAGGCTTATTCTGATGGCGTAGTCTCTCAGAGTCATCAGTGATACTGGTTTAATTGCATTTACATACTGTGCTATTTCCGAACACCCTGTGCAACAACCCTAATTTCGCTTTCAACAAGATGTGACATCTCTGACTTCACTGACAGTCAAAGTTGCTGAAAATCTAAATTTTAACTCACAAGTGACATATAGTCCTGGCCTGTGATCGTGACCCTCAGTACTGATTCCATTTCCTTTTCACACAAGATCTCTCTGTTGTTCTTCAGATTAAATAATCCAAGATGGGTCCAGTAGGAGGGCTTGATGGCTCTCAGAGAATTGTAACATGACTGACATGACCTCCATCCAGAGACCAAATTCTCCCTATTTGAATGGTGTTGATTTCCTCTCCTGCTCTGCCCACGGAAGTGACATCCATAACAGACTGCAAAGAGCAGTGGGGCTTGTCTGCACTGCCAGTCAGGGAAGTTCATGGTGGTCTTCAAGAAGAATTGTTAGTAGGAAGTAGGAAAGCAGGGCAAAGGATAAGATTCAGATTATTGGGAACCTTAAATCACCTCCCTCAAAAAATGAAGCAAGTAACTCAATGTGTAGACAGGGAAGGGGTCAATCATGCTGTTGTTAATATCATATCACAAGGCACAGCAGGGACCATAACTCAGAGCTGACCTAAAATTTTTATAGTGGAGGGCATTCAGCCATGCTTTAAAGGCCTGTAATAATGAAGACTTTACTTGATTTATCATGAAGTTGGTTAATTGCCCTCTTAGTTAAACATTAGCTTCATTTTTCCATTCCTGGCAATGTGGCTTCCTGGTTTTATAGTTTATAGTCCCTGGGTCTCCGTGCACCTTTATCCCGTGGATAAGAGGCCCTGTGTTTGCCTGTCAGCTCCTTGAGGAGCTGCTTACGGACTGCCAGGAGTGTTCCAGCAATGCCTGTGGGCTCCCACATGGAGCCTGGGCCTGGGGCTCTCTCTGGAGTGCGGTTTTCAGAGCCCAAGCCAGCTCTCATTAAAGCCCAATCCCTAGACTTGTGAGTCTAACGCAGGCACTTCTTCCTCTGAATTTGATTGGTGCCCTATTATCTACAATTTGTAAACGTGGTACAAACCACTAGTTACTTATGAAATCTTCATAAATCTCATAATTTTCAGTCACTGTGTTGGTGCAAATCTAGGGGCTTTTTAAATTAAGTTTTGCCCTCTACTCCTTTTTATTACTGTTTATTTTTAGAATAAGAAACATGCTTGACATCATTTGATAGCTGAACATTGAACAAGTAGTTCTATTAATAGACCGAAGTGTTCCTGTTGATGAGGAAGATTAGTACAACTCTGTTTGCTGAATGAAAAGCACAATAAAAAGAAAATATTAGCATAAATGAGAATGTTTTGATTGTTTGCTATAGTTGTCCTTGGTAATGAAATACAAGGTGAAGCTGCAGAAATAATATGAACTTTAAAAATGTTATATATTTGAATGATCTGGGGGGGGGCATTCTATATGAGGGAGTGGCTTCTTGGTGTGTTCCTACATATCACAACATCCTTATTAGTGCAGAAGATGTTAAGCTGAATGAAGTATACACCTCCTTAATTTTAACCACAACAGGTATGACTCTACCTCTTCATTTCAGGCTAACTGAATCCAGAACTTCATGCAATAATTCTGTGTTGCAGATGGAAACCTAAACTAGCAAAGGTAGCAACTATCAATGGAGATTTGTTTAACCTCTGATCTCTCCTCTCTTTTAACCCGTGACAGGACCCAAGGGAATGGCCTGAAGCTGTGTCAGGGGAGGTTTGTGTTGGATATCAGGGAAAGAGGGTGGTTGGGGACTGGAACAGGTTCTCCAGGGAAGTGGTCAAAGCCCCAATCCTGACAGAGCTCAAGAAATGTTTGGACAACACTCTCAGGCACACGGTGGGGTTCTTGTGGTGTTCTGTGCAGGGCCAGGAGTTGGACTTGATGGTGGGTCCTTTCCCATTCAGGACTTCTTATGATTCCATTGCTCTGATTCTTTGCTTCTGATTCTAACCACCAAGAGTACACTCAGTAAAAGTTTACTGAAATGCATGTTTTGTTTTTATTTAAAATGAGCAGTAACATATTTGCCTTTTATACTTTCACTATATATCGTGAAAATAGTTTAAAGATGAAGGAGTATCTTCTCCAACTAACTCCTGGTGAAAATGACGTGGGTGCTAAATATTATCCTGCAATCTAATTAAAATTCTTAAATAGTCCTGGTGATTTGAAGTCCTGTTATTTTTTATTTCAGTGGCACTTGAGTTACAATCTCTTTGCTGATTCTGATCTCCCATAAAAGCTTTGTTCGGGAGGTTAAAATATTCTCCTTATATTTTTATAGCATATCTACTCAGATTCTAGAAAAATCACACAGTTCTAAACTGGGATTGGCCTTACTGAAGCTGATTTTCTCCATGGCCTTAGGTAAACTAATATTATCTCTGTTCTATGTCAAATTGAATTTCAAAAACACATACCAAGTGTTTCAAGATTAGCTTTCATTTAATAAACCTTGGAAGAAAAGTATTTGAGCACTAAAAGGCACAAAGTATATGAAATCTGAGAAACGTCCAGGAATATGCTGTCACCATGTGATAGGTCAGTATTTGTTTAGCTTTAACTATCTTTCTTTCTCTATGAATGTCAAAATACTTATTAAATTGCTATATATATGTATAGAAGCCAGGTGTAGAAAGATAAACACTGGAATTTCTAATACAGACATTAACTGAGCATATGATTGGGCTTCCATTTGCTCTAAGTAATGCAGACCAAGGGTTGCACAGTAGCTCCAACATATTGAACTTGTTTTCTAGGCTTTCTAGATTTCTTCCTGCCAGGCCAGGCTGCATCAAAATTGCAAGGCAATTCAGTTCTGCTGCTGCTGACAGTATTTTCTCGTTAATCTTGCTTTACAACACGTGATGCTATTTGCTTGATTGCCATGTTTGCTCTTGCCTTCATAGAAATTTTGTGCCATGGAATAATTTCCATATGAGTAAGAAAAAGACCCATTTCATCTACTCAGATGCAAAAAAGTCATGCACGCAGAGAGCTCCAGAGCTAACCTGGACTCTGGACCAAGTCCCTTAGGTTATGTCCACATGCCCATTATCTGACACCTAGGGCAGCTGGCTGCTCCTGGATGAACAAATCCTTTTCCCTGTGAAACAGAACAGCTGCATCCTTTGTCCCACGGAGAATGACCCCAGCTCCTGTTAGCTCCTCAGCTGGGTCTGGGGACTGTGTGGGAGCATGTTAGCTGGTCCCAGGCAGAAAATGCACCAGGAATAATTTCCAGAAACTGTGGAGAATCAACACTGTTAACTTAATGGCACAGATGTAGCCTGAGAGTCCTCTTTCAGTTAAAGAGGAGAAATATGCACTTTGTCATAAACACCAAAAGTAGATAATTCACATTTTTAGCTGCTTATTTCTCTCCATGACTTTAAAAGTATGAGAAGTGACTAGGAAAGAGACAGACATCTACATGGTAGAACTCTAAAGGTAGGTGGGATGAATCTTTCTCAACTCACAGCTACACTTGCAACATAACGTCCCATATTAAAGTTAGTGAAACTTAATTAATAGTGTAGTTTTACATATGCACTTCAAATGTCCTTCCTGCCCATCAATGATTTCTAAAATCAAGGCCAGTTCTTTCAGTCTTTGTTTCACTGAAGCTAAGGGCAAGCTCCCATTTCTTCACTGGAGCCTGGATTTCCTTGTTAGGGTTCAAGTCTCCAAATGAGAGATGTTTGTTTTAATTGGATTACTCGCCAGTGTCTCTGCTGATAGGCAGCAGAGACTGGGAAAAACAATTATAACTGATATTCTGGACAGCTCTGCTACTCTAGCTCTCCCCCAGCATCTGAAGAATTGGCAGTTCTTAGAAGAAAGTCCATACTAAATTAGGAAACATTCCTTTCTGCTCTATATTAACAGCTTGCAAGCAGCAGGAGACCAAAGAGTTTTGCTCTATGAATTATTTTGTTTTAAATGCAAAGAATTAGTTCTTTCCTTGTTCTCTATTTTTATTGCAACACTTTTGCCAAGACTCCATATGCCAAGATGTAATTAGCTTTCAGAGAAGACATTTGCAGATCTGGCACAGACCATGGATAGTTTAACAGCTTCTTTTCTGTTTCTTCTGAATATTAAGCACGAGCATATAATTGCTTGTGACTTCTTTCAATGCATATCTGGAGTTTAAATAATTTTTCAGAATTAAATAATTTTTTTTAAAAAATAAGATTAACACAAATATTATTCAAAGAAGATATTTTAGGCACACACAAAATCAGGAATTCCTACAATTATGTGGTTCATTTCAGTGCAAATTCAACCCTATCATTTAATTATACATATATTCATTCTCTCTCTTTCTATATAAAGATGAGAAAGACTGAATAAAGACTGCCAGGTGTGTGCACTAGAGAAGAGCTGATTTTCTGAGGGCGACCATATCTTCTGGTATTCCTTGTCTCTGGAGTGCTTAATATCCCATTCATTTCCCTGTATATTTTGTCACTTTTTATTTGCTCTGCAATTTGGTGTTAACCAGACATCTGGAGCTAGCACAATATTTTCAGTGAGCTGGAAGATCATCGGAGGCATTGAAAATTTTTACTGATATCACTGCTTTTCACATCACCCAAAAACTGTGCCTGCTCTCCATGGTACCAAGCCATAACTACACAGCTCCTTCAGGCTGGCTGATTATTGCTGTTTACTGCCCACCATCTTCTGAGCCAGATAAAAAACCTCACAGCCATGGTGATATTCCCCACATTGCACTAGAACAAGCATGCAGACAGGAGAGAGGTAAATCAGCCTCACTCCTAGCCAGACTGATAAATGGATGTCCGACCCACAGATGGAAGCTGCTGGAAGCTATGTTACCTGTG
>WEIT01009323.1:320468-346633 GCA_013389985.1 Dryoscopus gambensis
TGGTCTTCCTTACACCTACTGCTGTGGGCAATGGCATAAGAAATTTATTGGTGACTGTGCCTCCTGCCCTTCTGAATGATATCCTCATCTCTGCCGCTGCTGGACTGAGTGACTGAGCTATATAAGTTTATCCAAAATTCTTCATATCATCACCCATAAGATGAGCATATCTTTTCCCAGTTTTGACTCTTAGTTCACCAGTAATTTCAGTATCAATTAAGCTTAAGTTGAGAAGCTTGCAGGGCTCTTCAAGAAGTGAGTGGAGACTAGATAAAACAGTAGAGCTCAGACTTTCCTGGGAAACTGTGGGGTATGATATATGAGGTCCTAAAGTAAGGCAATTGCAGATCTGAGTGCTGGGAATTTCTTATTGCAATGGCATTTTTCCTTGAGTGACTCATCATGACAATAAACCTTGGTAGATGAAGAATTTAAGAGTTAGTTTGCACACCAAGCTGTTTACTCAAATCCCTTTGGTAAGAGGAAATGGTAAGAGCTCCTATGAACTCTAACCAAGAACTCTAAAATCATCATGAAAGACACAAATCAGCACAACATGCACAAGGAACACTAGTCTGGAAATGGACTGGTGGAGCCTGGTTCAGGACTGGATGGTAGTTTTGAAGCAGGTTTCCTGCTTGTCTCCATTTGTTGTTCCCTTTTTGGCAACATCAGGGAACAGACTCTTAGAACTGCCTGAAAAGACCCACTGTGTCATGCCCCAGCACGGGCAAGGAGGTACAAAAGTAGCGAGAACATTGTGCACAAGAAATGGGGAGAACATTCATATTTGTGTTCACACACAGGTGTTCCTTCCTGGGACAGACTGAACAATACCTTGGATCCTCTTTCCCAGTCTGAGAAAAGATCCAGGTCAAAGAATACCATACAGAGTCTTTACAACCAAAGGGAAACCTGAAACCTAAGTCTGTCTGACCAAATTATGCTTTTTCTTTCCTGATTCAAGATCCCAGTGACAAATTCAAGATCTGATATTACAAGAGCTATCAGTTGCTGAAACTAATTTCACAGCTCATTTAATAGGCAGACTTCTGTCTCTAACCACATGTAGTAATTTTCTTTAATCCTGTGATTCAGATATATCCAGTAATAAAATCTCTCCTACTTCAGTCCCAAGCTGATTTAAATGGTCATTTTTGCCAGCTGTCCTTGAATCTTCTACACTCAACCCTGAATTAATATGATGGGAAAGAAGAAAGAGCTTCTTCATCTATCAAAAGAACATGAACTTGATTTGAGATTTTCAGTGATGAGATACCAGGTTTGAGCGGACCCAAAGAAATTGATTTGTCTGGATAACTGTGACTTCCATGCTACACATTTCTCTACTACTTATGAGCAAATATTAGGCTAAGTAATCCCTTTGAAACAGGCATTAAAAAGCTTTCCTCAGTCATTAAACCCTTTCAATGCCTCATTAATTCTAGCAGTATAATCTGGTTTTGATTAACCAGGTTGTTAAGCATCCAGTGTCAAACACTGATAAAGAGGGAGAATTTGCTTTACAAATCACAGACATGTAATTATGTATCTCAACACAGCTGATAAAGTGTAAGAAATTACCTTCAGTCCCAGAAAAATCCCCCCAGCACAGTTAGCACCAAGTAATCTGATGACACCTTCACAACTATAGGTACATATTAACATGTCACAGGAGCCTTTGATACTTCACTACTACTCTGAGAATGTTCAGGCTGAAACTCAAGTTTTGTAGGAAAGAAATTGAAAAATTTTAATTGATTTATCTATGATATTCTAGACTTGTACTGGAGGCACACTTGGAAAAGTTTTAAGAATGTTTGATGGTGACTTAGTTTCATATATGAATTCCCAGATTGAGCTAAACTGTAAGCATGATTTTTAAAAAAACACGTATTTTTATTTAGCATATTGAAAAATAATTTTAGTGAGATGAATATAGCTTTTACTACAGACATAAGGAAGGGTGACACTTTTAAGCATTTAAATAGCTGAAGCTGTAAGTAGATACTGAGCATAAGCACAAATAAGGAAGTTCTGAAAATGGTGCAGTATATCAGCATCTTTAAATATTCAGAAGTACAGTACAGAGTCTTAGGTTCATGGAAATTAAAGAAAATGAGTGAAAAAAAAATGAACTTGATTCCCTTGAAGGATTTCCACTGCAGAATGGAGTTCAGTGCAGGAAAAGCAGACATCTTGGATTTCTTCCATAGCTGATGCCATGCTTCACTTCAGCTACACTTCATAAGTGACTGATAAATCTTGGTGGATGTTTTCCCTTTGAAAATTTTATACTGATGATGCTTTTTCATTTAAATATGGAAGCATATTGGAAATTTATAATCAATCTCAGTGAAATCCTTAATTAAAAAGTCAGATGGCTGCCTGCCTTGTTGCAAAACCAGAGGAGCCAAAACTAATTTATGTACACTGTCAAACAGGCATAATTATGCTGCTGGTAGACTTGCAGATGGTTAGCAGTGAGAGCACAAAAACAAGGGTCAAAGCATAGCCACAGCTCACATCTTTCTAGCCAAACGTTCACCAGTCAACTCTTCTATACACATATTTCTGTGAAGTTTCTGAGGAGAAATATGCTTATGGTTTAGAGCTGTGGAGTTTTTAAGCGCTTCTGTTCATATAGTACATGCTATAACTGCTAAGATTTTTTTTTCCCCAGACATTCAGGCTGTGCTACACTGAGAGTTGTATTTCCAGTAACAGCAGTACAGCCCGCAGTGTGCACTTGGTTATTACGATTTTCCTATGCATCATGCTAGAAAAGCTGTTGTCAAATATCAGAAAAGTCCCTTATAAGTTGAGACACCTCCATACAGTGCCCTACATGGAAAAATTGCCACTTTGTGTAGACCTGAACTCCTCCAGGGGCAAACTATTACGCTAACACCTAGACAAAGCAGAGGGCTGGTTCTGTACTGTACCATCTCCTTAAAGGAATGGGCTTTTGACTCTTGATCCCTGGCCAATTCACTCCACATCAGGGCTTCTCTATAGAGGAGCTGTAGAGTTCCTTTAAATAAATGTATGGCTCACATTTCTGTGCTCTATGTAAGGGAGTGGTTGCTGTTGTCTGGAGGAAGGGCTTATATGGCAGAAGAAACTATGCCCAGTCTGTCTAATATAATTTCCTTGCACCCCTGCTCCTTCTAATGTCTATGTTTTATAACTAGCTCAGGTAATCCATGGTCATTCTGAAACTGACACAGCAAACAGTCTCCAGACCAGATGTACTGTGTGGCTCTCACAGTGTTTTGACTGTGACATGTTTGATGCAGGAACAATTTGTACAAAACCTGCCTCAGAGAGATCCCAGCTGATTATTAGACAGTTCCAGTGCACAACTGTGCAACCAAGAGCAGCGCTTCTGCCACTAATAATATCTTTGATCATTTCTGCTTTTTAAAAAGTTAAAACATGAACTGTCACTTCTGAGTAAGCTGTGTTTTCTAAATTATGTCATACCTTTTGTCCCTGTTAATTCATATGCTGTTTTCTTAGATTTCAGTTTCATTGAGCTTTCATTCTGCCTGGGTGTATCAGAGGTGGAAGGAGAAAGCTGTGTTCTGTCAGTATTGCTCAGGTGCTGCAGATGAGAACAATAAGCTTCAGCATGCTACAGATGACTCTGTAACAGAAGAAATAAAATTATTCACAAATAATTTGCAATTAAACTGTGAATGGGTGGTGCCCAGTGACAGGACCAGAGACAGCAGGCACAGACTGAACACAGGTGTTCCCTCCAAACACCAGGACACTTTTTTTTTACTGTGAGGGTGACCAGGTGCCTGCACAGGTCACCCAGGGAGGTTGTGAATTTTTCATCCCTGGAGATATTCTAAAGCCATCTGTATGGGGTCCTGGACAACTGGCTCTAGTCTGAAGTTGGACCAGATGACCACCACAGAGGTCTTTCCAACCTTGAACATTCTGTGATGCTGTGATTTAGTTTGGGTGAAGTTACCCAGTCTAGCACTGACAGCAAACACTTGGTCTTTAGTAAGTGTTCAGAAAAAGATTAATGTTCAGGCCCCGTACAGCTTGCTTTCATAGTCATGAACTGGTAAGAAATGTATTTTCTACTCACTAGTTCCCCCTAATGGGAATTTTCATTTGAAACATGTTGTGGGAAAGCATATTTTGCATGTCCAGTACTGTTACCCATACTGAGTATATTCAGAAATCCATCTAAGACTGAAAGACCTTTTGGTAGCTTTGAACCAAGTTTGCTATTTTAATGCATATTGTTCTGCTGTAATTGGAAGTGCAAGATAGTTTTACCCTGTCATTGTGTAACAGATTCCCTTCTCCTATTGCTTTTTTTAACCAAGATGGATCAGTCTAGTGCTGGAAGGAACTGGACACTTTCTGTTTTGTGCATCAACAAAACCCTCGTTCTGATGGAAAATCCAAAACTTATATCCCATCCCAGTTTTAGAACAAGAGGAAGATTTTGTGGCAAATCCAAGGGCATTCCTGAACTGTTACACATCTTTCCTCTCAGTACTGCTAGAATTTGTCATTAACCCCATCCATCTCCTATCTACTGGATGATGAATAAATCCATCAACTGCATACTGCTAAAATTCATCCAGTCATCTAGTTAGAGGTGAAATATCACGACACACACTCAGTGCTTTCTGAAATTTTAATCTACTTAACCCAATTACATAGTACGAGATAATGTTGTACGTACAACTGCTGAGTCTGCAGTGGCAGAATGAGACAAGTGGCAAATCAAAAGGCAGCACTTTTTTGTCTGCTCTAAGTAGGGGAATCGTGCTGCAGACACACAACGGCTTTGATCAGCTGCCACGTCCTTAACTGGGGGAGACAATGATTGAGTTCCCTTCTTTGCTCTTCTTTGCTCTTCTTTGCTCTTCTTTCCTCTCGTGGGGACTGTGGCTATCTTTTATGCCTTTTGTTATCTTTTAATTTTCACTATACAGGGGATATTTTACCTATGTTGGCTGCATGTCCTTTGTCCTCTTCCGTCTTCTTTTCTCAAAATTGCATTCCCCTACTGATCAGTAATTTTGTAAGGAGTCTTTATGCTCTTATGGGTCATTGGTTTCATCTCCTGCTCATGCACTTTGTCTCTCTGTGATCAACCTCTGCTTGTGTTCTCCATGGCCCATACTCAGCTGAGAGGTTTATTGAAGCTGATTCTCAGAATATACTCCATTTTCAAGCTAGATCCCAAGATTATGTTACCATGTGAAACAACTCTTTCTTGAGTAGTTCCAAGTATATTTTGGTACCTGCTATCAATTTTCCTACGAGATGTTTTTGTAGCTCAATATATTTTTTCTTTTTCTCCCCCCTCAAACCAGAGCCAAATCTATTCACAATGAAACCAGATGAAAAAGATAAGTGAGTCGGAATGGGGAAAGATCCATTGGTATTATCCTTTGGTTTAACATTAGAGATTAATTTTTATAGCTCTCTTCTTATGAAAAAATAAAATAACCATACCTGACCAGGCTGCATGAATGCTTGTTTTCACAATTTTCTGAAACACCTGATAGGTTCATCCATATTGGCTGAAGATCTGAAAGGTTGATTGTCCCTACAAGATTTTTAGAAATAAGCAATGAGGAAAAAGAGGAAAGCCTGCAAAAGGTTTACCTCTTAGAAACATCAGGAAACCCCCACAGCAATCAATGAAATTACAGGAAATTAATAAAATTTTGGATTGGCTGCCAAAATTTACTGATTTTTGTCTTCAAAAAAGTGGTGGAGCCTTTTTTCTTCACCTATCTTAGCAAAATTCATACTTTCAAAACCAAAGGAAGTACACTTGAAAGGAATAAAAACATAAATTGCCCATCTGACTGCTAAAATTTACATTATCTGTTGCCCGTTTTCCTACTGGGGCTGCACAGTTACATAAAACAGCATCAACTTTTAGGACCCCCAGGCTCTCCCTGGGCTGCAAGGGGGTCTCTGCTCCCAGGGTGTCTCTCTGGGGCTGCCGGGGGGGGATCCCTTCTCTGATCCTGTAGCCCCTCCTTGTCCCCTCCTCCTCCAGCTCCACTCGCGGTCCCGCTGCTGCTGTTCCCTGCTCAGCTCCTCCTCCTGTGCCGCTGTCACCTTTGGTCCTTGCTGGAACCTGTTCGTCCCCGACATCCGCGGCCCCACTGCCACCCCCGGGGCAGGGACACCCTGAGCAATCTCAGATTCAGAACTTTGATGTGCAATCCAGAAAATGATCCATGCTCGCCCTACGGGCATATTAGTACTCAGTGAGATCAAGAGATAAAATTTAATACGTCTTTTCCATAGTTAGCTAGCAAGATTAGGCATTTCTAGTGAATTGGGACATATTGCAAAAGCCGTTGATGTTTTTATACTCCATTAACCACAGCAGAGCTGATTAAATAGATTCCAGGGCTCAGAGGCTTGTATCATGGAAGAATTTATTCTGGAGTTGGAAAAATTGAGTCAGTGCAAAAGAAAAATCCAAGATGATACAACAGTACATCAGATGATGCCCAAATTCAACTTTGGTTTATGTCTTTGAGATACATAAATTTTCTTTTCAGCTTTTAGTATATGCAGCATTACTATGAAACTTCATTTTTTTTTATCCTATATCCATTTCAAATTGCAACCGAAGAAAATGCATCAGTTCAAGCCATCAGCCTAACTTGATGGATATTTTCTGCTTCTCTTCAGTGCACTTTAAGATAGGCTATTTATCTTTATCTTACATTAACATCTGTGAAGAATCATAAAGCACTTTAGAGTGGCTAAAAATTCCCAGAATTCAATGGGAATATTTTCATTCAAACTGCTGAGATTTTTGCATGATGTTTTTCACAATGAGGGATACAGCAATTTCAAAGGACGTGTTATGAACTTGACTATGGGCTGAGGATACTGTGGCCAGTATCTGAACTCAAAACAGTGGTCCAGTTATAAATGCAACTTATTAATTTTCTATCTTAAGGATGAAAACAAGTTCTAACTATAAAATATTGCTTGATTCTTCCTGAGTTTGCTTGCTCTTGACTAGAAGTAAAAAGCTGATTTGAATCTGAAGCATTTTCTCTCCCAAATGAAGTCTTCCTTTATAAACAATTACAAATGCATAAGGAAGGTAATGAAGGTCACTCAACTTATTTTTCGCTTGAAGTGTCTCTTTATTTTTTCCAAAAATTTTCCAGGAGTGGCATTATTAGACGAGGTCCAGAATCCAGGAGCTGTGCATTATGCTGGAGATTCAGTGATGTATGGTAGATTACAGCAATACCTCTCACTCTAACAATACCCTTTTCTTTTACTGTTGTCCTTCATGAAAATGAAAACACTGAAGGAATACAGAGATTGTTCCTATCCTTAGTTTAATGAGAAAAATCATAAATCTTGTTACAACTGCTTTCTTCCTTCCATTTCTCTTTTTCACAGTAATGTGTCATCTTTCAACCCAGATAGTAAAGTCTTTGAAGAAATTACCATCTCTGATATAAGGCCCCTGTTCTAATTTCAGAGTTACTAAGTAAACAATCTAGAAAAAATAATTTATATAGTAAAATACCAACAGAAAATGCAGCAGAAAACACCAGCATAAAAAAGTTATTGATAAGAAATGTAATGATATTGCCAACTTCAGCTCTGTTTTATTTTATTTACACATAGGGTCATGAATTCAACACAAGCATTCATGCTACATATAGAGGGACTATTTCAGAATGTTTCAAATTAAGGCAGGAACATCTTCATAATTTTCAAAATCAACACAGCTCTTCTTAACCTCTGTAAACTTCTGTGGCTGGAGCTTTATAGGTCCCTGTCCAGTTCGTTGCTTTTCTTGCATTATCTTTGTCACATCAGGGAATGAATATTTACTAGGATCCACTTCTAACTTCTCAACTTCTCCACTCCTGAGACGAGAGGGAAAAAAATGGATTAAACCTTAATTTCAGTGTCAAATATAACAGAACTGTTTGAATTTATTATGTCATTCTATGATTCTATTTTGGGTGCCTGTTTATAAACACATTGACTTTGGTATGAGGGTTGTTACTAAGTCCAATTAAACCAGCCTTGAGAGTTCTTGTAACTTGAAAATTGATTGCTAAATAAAACCCCTAAGTGTAAACACATAAAAGTAATACAAAATCTCTAAGATTTTGTACAAAAGAATCTGTAGTCTCCAGACTTCAAAAGTTAATTTTTGATCTCTGTAATTCCCTTTATATCAAAACATGGTGACTGCTGGTATCACAGTGCAAATGGTTGGCTTTTGATCTAAGATTATTTTTATAAATCTCTTTTTTTTTCTGTTCCTTTTTACGCAGTTCCTTCACACTGGCTGTCCATTAATTTCTAGGTGACGGGTCCATCTTTGGAAAACAGAAATACTTCCATTAGAGAGAAAATACAATTGTAGGGACTTGTCTGCCCTGATCAGCTAATTTTTATATTTTGGCAATATGAATCCTCACTATGTTTTTATTATGAAAAAAATTAAGTTATTAAAAAAGTCAGAGTTTTAACACAACTTTCAGATTCTATTGCTATTAAGGATACTCTTTCAGATGACACTTAGAAATGTGTACTGGCCACTCATTGAGGCAACCTATCCACATCACCCAATCATCAAAGATTTGAAACATACTGTCTGTCTTGCAGCCTTTAATCTCATTGTGCTTTTCTAATAGAGGAGCTCAATGATTAAATGGACAAAATCTAACCTGCTTTCATGCAGTTTGCAACTATTTACATGAAAAAATGGCAAAATGGAAATTTAATCGTACAATTATGTTTAATTTTTTCAAATTACAAGATGATTTGTACATCGTCATACTCCATTTTATACTGAGTCACAGTTCCCAGCTCAGCATTAGAAAAGACAGTGCCCCACCCTTCAGAGATATGGGAAAACTCTGTTTACCCAGAAGATCAGAAAGGCTCCTCAGCAAGAGAACAAACAGGAAGGCAAAGTCACTGCATGATGGAATGCATTTCTCGGATGACAACACAGGTAACGAGAATTTGTAAGTACAATAAAAGATTTTAAACCGAAAATACACCATCTTTAGTTGTTAAAACAGAGAGAGAGTTTTGCAGGGCAGCTTCCAAATTCTGCCAAAGTTTCTCTGTCAAGGTTCTGGGAGATCTGAGCAGGCATGCCAGCCCTCCCCTGTGTGCGGGATCTCTGTCGCACTGAGGGGCTCGGGGGAGGGTTCCTCCTCTGCTCCCGTGCTATGCTGAGGAAAGCACGAGCACCAGAAGAGGCAGTCACCAGCCTAACCACCTCTTTCAGCTCTATGCCACTAGATTTTTCTTGTACTAAAAGAATTATTTGATCATTTTTTTCTGAGCAGAAAACAGCCAGAGAAATTGCTTGCTTTAATAATCTGGATAAATCTTTTCCAAAGCAAAAAGTACTCAGAGTAGAATTTTATGGGTAATGAAAACAAATACAGGAGAAGTCTTATTCCTTTAGCCTGAAATTCTCCAATTTATAAAACTAGATTTTTTTTTCCGATATTGCACTATACTATTTAATAAAACAAAAATATGTTCAATTTGTGGCAACATTCTGATAAAATGTTCATCCTCAAAAAGTAAATTAGGGCATTTTTGTTTCCTGAGTAATTTATGAAATGTGCTGTGACCTAGAATCACTTTGTCAATAGCTGTTGGTGAGATTGCAAAGAGAGCAGACCCTGTCCAGACTCTTAAACTAATGATTTACCACTAATCTGAAGCACCTCAGAAAAAGCTAAAAAAGCATAAACATGAAAATAAATTAGGCTCAGCCAGTGCTTCCATCACATGCTAGAGAAGAATTTCCTTAATTTGAAGTATTTTAATTAGCAGTGGTATTTCACGTTTGTTCAACAGCTCTAAAATTGTACAAATTGTCAGTCCTGAAAACACAATAATGGAGTTTGAATATCTTATTGCTTAGTAGCAGAATAAGCTTCAGTATACCAGAAATGAATTAACAGTGGCTGTTATAAGTAACAATCCACATCAACAAGCTATGAAAAGGTTATTGCATCAGCCATTCTCAAAATTTCAGTAACACACAGAATCTCGAATTCTGTTAGCAACAGGCAGCAGGTAAGACTGAGAATCAAACACAAGTGAATTTTTCCGGAAAGGAAGTGGATTTTTATGTACTTACATGAACATGTCAAACATTCTGTACTTGTTTGTTAAAGCTTCACAGGGGTATCACAGCTACCATGATACAACTATTGGCTGACAGCAAGACTCCGGCTGAAATCAGTGCAGCCACGACACAGAGCTGCTGAGGAGCTGCTGCTCTCATCATGCAATCTATGCAAAAGAGGCTGGGTATTCATGAGGTCAAGGGTAACCACCTGAACATTATTTGAAGAAAGAATGAGGGTTTTTTTCCATGTAATTCTACCTAGCAGAATAAAGAGCATCTTGTTGCTGAGGCTTTTCCCTGAGCAATGGTAAAACAGCTGTTATGGAAACAAAAATATTCCTTGCCAGACCAGCTACAGAACATATCTGAAAATCTTAGTGTTTGCAAACTATTTCATGTTCAGGTTTAAAAACAGATGATCACAGTTTTCGGCACTGCTACCTGCTGCTGAGTGTTCTCTATCTGAAAAATTATGGACAAACACTAGAGCACCACACAAAAATAAATAAAATCCTTTCTTCCTGACATTTCTTTTCCCTTCAAAAGGCTATTTCTACCTCCACACAGTTTGATAATGCTTTTAAAGAATAAAATTAGAAGACTCCACAATAAAGAAAGTTTTGTATAACTATTGCAGCCTGCAATCTGGTGTGTGACATGCTGCATATCTGATAATTTGGTATTTCTTGATAATTTACATTTTTTGTTTACACAGTCCTTAATCCCCATACTTGATATTTAAATTATTTGACAGTTACATTTCCCTGTTTCAGCTTCAGAATTTCAACAAAATTTAGATTGCTAGAGATTTCTCATCTATTTGATCCAGAATATATGGTTATTGACATGTGATTGAAAGTTTCCTTTCTGGTATCAGGATATCTAAAGATATTTAGGAGTCACAATCAACAGCTTTGAAGAGGAACTTTTTCAAATCTTTTAACATTGTAAATGAAACAAGGCAAAAATCATTTTCGTCCTAGAGAAAGTATTAATAAATCCTTTTCATGAATAAAAAACCGGAGCGATTCCAGTATATGGAATGACATCTATTTGAAAGCTTAAGGAAGACAAATCTTTACTTAGGTATGTTAAAAACTGATGGTGAATGTGTGACACTTGCCATATTCTGGTCTCAATTTTTGAGAATATAAGCTTAGGAAAAATCTACTAGTAATCTGAGCAAATAATTATGGGGTTT
Source organism: Dryoscopus gambensis (assembly GCA_013389985.1). Classification (NCBI taxonomy): domain Eukaryota; kingdom Metazoa; phylum Chordata; class Aves; order Passeriformes; family Malaconotidae; genus Dryoscopus; species Dryoscopus gambensis. The sequence goes on from WEIT01009323.1 coordinate 331,823, forward strand.
TTTAAGTACCTGGAAAATTAATTCCTCTTTCATTGTGAAAGAGGCCTTTCAAATCTCCATATATGTGTGTAATCTGAAATGAAGCTGTTACTGGAGTCTTCAGAATCAGTGGGAAGATATGAATACTGGTAGAATCACATTCATTTTTCAGGGACTAAACATAAGTGAAGAAGAACTAATAAATCAGTGGTAAATGTTCTGATAAATAAAAGGCTGATGATATCTAGGTCATTCTGTTCTAAAAGACAAATACATTTCACAAATAGGATTCATCAGACTGAGAATGTATATATTACTGGTGTCCATGTTTCTAAAATTTAGACAGAAAATTGTAGTCACTGTGACATTTTCAACTTCACTGTTCCATCCCTTTCCTTCTTTTGAATAATCACTTCAATATACTAAATTTCAAACTGACCTTGTCTGCAAGCAAGAAATATGCTCCAATACCTGCATCATGCAAATTGACTCGGAATTTCTACATGTGGCTATAATATCATCTTATTTTCAGTCCTTTCACTGTTAAATTTGTCAGCCAAACTTTAAAGTCTTAAATGCTTGGGAAACATATACTGAAAACACACTTTATTCTGACAAAGTTTTTTCAAAGTTATGGAATGTTAGAAGGTAACTTTTAAGTCCATCTCTGCCCTCAGACTTTTGCCCTTGTCCCATATGCACAAGCAAAGATCACTTTAGACTGCAGTGATCAGGAACTAACTGAATTGTTCTCTTGAGAATGCTTTCTCCAGAAGGGCACATTTTTGAAGCCTTCTCACCTTTATTGAAGTTAGGCATTATCAGATGCCTGTGTGCAAATTAATTTTCAAATAACTTCTGAGTCACCCCACCTTTTGTTCTCCTCATTAGTCAAATGAAAGAGATGTACACCCTCTGCTTTGATTAGCTCCAGACCTCTATGAGAATGCAAATGAATCCATGCTTTGAGATTAATTTGATTAAAAAACATTTTTAATATGTTGCTTAGTCATATCTGACTGCACTTTCTGGTTAAGAAGTCCACTGAATTACAATTCCTATGATTCCTGCTTTCCCATACAATATTACTTGCATTCTAAAAGTTCTCAATGTCTTCATGACAGCCAGCAAGCTTTATTGCCAGAAAATATTAATTCTGGAAACTATTAAACTCTTAAGATCTGTGATCTATTCCCAGGTATTTATCAAAGGCATTACACCTCAATAGAACTGGTAAGTGGCTTGTCATTTGTGATCTTTGCACAGGTTTACTCATCTGTCATTCAGGCCACTCTTCAGATGCACCTGACTTTCTTCCCACTGAAACCTCTGTGCTTGGTTCAGACACAGAAGAGAATTTGGGTTCTGAAAGATCACATAAATCCCCCTGCAGTTCTTTCAAATCAGTTTGCCTGCAACGCCATTCAGTTTCTGACCACATCTTACCTCCCCTTCCCTGTCCTGAGGAAATGACTCATTTTGTTCTACTGTATTTCTCTTCCCAATGTGGAGTTCTCTCCCTTCCAACTCATCACATCTCTATCCCTCCGTGTGCAAGCTATAGGAATGTAAGACTGGGAGAGATTTTCAGCCATTCAGTCTGTGGAAAGGCAGTATTCTGACACTTCACAAGGACTGCCTCAAGAATTCAAATTAGAACTTCTCACTCCCAAAGAAAGATTCTTACTCTTACATCTACCATTTTTTCCCACAGATTTGTTCTTTGCCTCTTCTCCACCAAAATGAACCAAGCTAAATCAGGGTCATCCAGTAAAACAGAGCTTTGCAGTATGTTTCATCTTCAGCAACACTGTTACATCTCAAGTGAGACAACTGTAGAGAATTTTTAAAATAATCAGTCTTTTATTCTTTATTCGTTAATAAGCAAGAAAAAGCTTAACTAAAACTAAAGACTTCTCAAAAAAAAAAGTAAAGTAATGCTTGTTTATCTTGAAACTGCAAACATTAAAAGAAGTTCTGTTAATGAGTCTTATCATGACATGTCTGCTAGAAAAAGGTTGGAATTAAAATCCAACAGTGATTAAAAACATAAGGTTTTCTCATTCTCAAGTTCAATATAATTTACAGGTAATTTTACATATTTTATGCCCCTCCCAATTAGTGAAATTTGGTTGAAACTGGATAATCTGTTCAAAGGCATTACAGGTGCACCAGCAGACAGAGGTGGACAATCCAGCAACATGTTTTTCTTTTTTTTCTCTGCAAGAGTCCAGATGGAAAAAACAAAGCAAAAAAACCCAAAGCAAACCAAAGCAAACCAAAAAACTGCCAAAAGCCATACATTATGCACTGCCACTAAGAATTGATTCCAGTGGAATATAAGTCAGATTTCCAACCTAATGTACTACATGGTATTCTCTAGAGCACGTGCTGGCTTAGTCACTCAGTGCACACCTGCGTAGCTAAGAGGGGAAAAGACACTCGGGGCAGTCAGATTTGCAATGCCTGAACAACAGAAATAGAAATCACCTCTACCTTGCATTCTTTATTTCATTATAAAAGGTATGTATAGATCAGAACTTTCTGATTAGCTTTTAATTCTGCAGAAATTGCCACTCCATTCCTTTGCCTCTTCAAATTAAACCATTCTCTGGCTGCATTTCTCAACCTCTCTGCATTTAAAGATTGACAGTAATAAAAAAAAAAAACAAACCAAAAAAATCCAAGAAATCTCCAAAAATGAAAGAAAAAAGTTGTATTCCTATGGAGCTTTCTCTACTGGAGGAATTCAAATGTGTGCATATGTACTTTTAGAGACATTTTGAGTTTTATTTAATTTTTCTCTTCTCCAACATGCTAAAGGAAGAATAGTCTAAAGCGGAAGGTATGAGACAAGGATTGTTGGCTTTATGTAACTGTTACTCTTAAGATTTCCAGTACAGCTTCAGAAAAGTTAGTTCCTACCTACCTCAGAAAAGTTAGTTCCTACCTACCTCTGAATTTCCTCCATGCAGCTGTGGAGAACCCAACTTTGGTATCTTAAAACTGAACTGTGAGGTCAGTTCCAGTAAGGAATGGCACACTCAGCTACTGCATTAATAGAAGCTTTGTAAGTATAATAGATCAGTCTGTCAAATTCCTTCCACAGGAACTTGCTTCTTTGAAGGCTCGAAATACAGTTTCGTGTATATAGTCATAGAAGAAATCTCGCATACATGGCAGAAGTAATGACAGTATCATCATGTAATCTTGCTAACAAGAGTTAAAGAGATTTAAAGCTCTGCATTACAGTTTGGCAGATTATATGTCTGACAGCATTTAGCTAAGACATCTGTAGCTGTCAAGTGTAATCACTGTAATGAATGTTCTTCTGTAATCTAAGAGACAACTATTCAGCAAATTTTTAACATCTGGCTAGTCAGCAACTTTTCAGCTAAAGAGGTCAAAACTTACTATTTTTAGAAAGAACTGTAATTCAAAGACTCTTTTCCTACTTCTACTTTTGTGATACATATTCCTGTAATATTTTAACCCTCAAAATCTGCAAGAAGCATGCTCATCATTACTTAAAACTGCATAGAAATGAAACACAAATTCTTGGAGTTTCACTATGCCATGGAGTATCTTTAGTTCATCAGCTGGCAGGAAAGGGCACCATTTCACATTATTACTTCCGTGCTCCCATTGTTATTTAAACATTTACTATGCAGCCAAAACTGAAGGCAAACAAAGGGCTCTAAGGAAACATATTTTCCTAATACACAAGTGGGTTTTTTTACTTTTTTCTTGTAATGCATTTAAAACGTTAGCTGGGCTTCTGTGGAAGAGCACGATTCTTTTTGCAAAGAAGAGTCATAGAATATACTCACAGAATTGTTTGGGTTGGAAGAGAAATTTACGGATCATCTAGTCCAACCTCGCTGTAATGAGCAAGGGACACTCTCAGCTAAATCAGGTTGCTGACCTTGAATGTTTACAGGGATGGGGCATCTACCACCTGTCTGGGGAACTAGTGCCATTGTTTCACCAGCCTCATAATACAAAAGTTCTTTCTTAAATCTTTCTTATATCTTTCTCCTCTTTTACTTTAAAACAATTATGCCTTGTCCTGTCTCTAGAGGCCCTATTAAAGTCTGTCCCCATCTTTCTGATAAGATCCTTATTAGTATGAAAGGCTGCTAGAAGGTCTCCCTGAAGCCTTATCCTTTCCAGACTGAAGAACCCAGACTCTCTCAGCCTTTCCTCACAGGAGAGGTGCTCCAGCCCTTTGTAATTTTTGTGGCCATCCTCTGGACTGGCTCCAGCAGGTCCATGTCTTTCCTGTACTGAAGATACCAGAGCTGGATGTAGCACTCCAGGTGTGGTCTTGGTAGAGCAGAGGAGAGGGAGAATCCTCTTCCTCAACCTGCTGCCCACGCTGCTTTTGATGCCAGCCAGGACATGGCTGGCTTTCTGTGCTCATGTCCAGTTTCTCACCCACCAGTTCTTCTCAGGGCTGCTCTCAATCCTTTCTTTCCCCAGCCTTTATGTATATGAGGGGTTGTCCTGACCCATGTACACCACCTTGCAGTTGACCTCGTTCAACTTGATGACATTCACATGAATCCACTTCTCAAGCTTGTCCACATCCCTCTGGATGGCATCCCATCTTCTGGCATGTGAACTGCACCACCCAGCTTGGAGTCACCCGCACACTTGCTGAGAGCGTGCTTGACATGAAAATGTACTGGTCTTGGTATGGGCCCCGGAGGGACACCAATTGTCACTGATCTCTGTCCAGAGATTGACTCATTGCCTACCCCCTTCTGGACACAACCATCCTACCAATTCCTAGGCAGAGTAGAAATCCCAAAGGTGAGGCTGATGGGTCATGAGTTCCTAACATCCTCCTTTCTACTCTTTTTAAAAAGAGGTGCAATATTTCCATTTTTCCAGTCACCAGGCACTTCACCTGATTTCCATGACTTTGCAAATATAATGCATTGTAAGTATCCATCATTTGGCCTGGACCTTCTAAAAAAATTTGACATACGCAGTAATCAAAATGATGCACTTTTGTAATGACTGCTGCCTAAGGAAAGGCTGCAGTCCTTGGGGCTCACTGGTAACCTCAACAAATTCTTGCAGGTGCCCTATCCTCTTCTTATAAGGCAGATCATCAAGAAAAGAAGTTAATGACTGATTTTTATTAGAAATAAGAAATTAAAAGTAGAATTAATTACAACTGATTCTTTCAGAACAATTTGCCAGTGTCCTAAATATTGAGAACAAAACCAGCCATGATCCAAAATGCTATTTTTTACTACCTGCTTAGCCTTTTAACAACATTCACCACAATGAAATCAAACAAGGGAACAAGTGCAGCACTTCAAATATAAACAGATAAACAGCTGAAGAGACTTTGTAGTTAACATATCTTATTCTGATATGAATACCATTGGCTATAGCAAAAGGAAAAGGAATGATTAAAACATATATCATGGTATTTGTACTTAGGGCAAGCATTCATAAACCCTACTGTCTATCTACACTAGCACTTGCTAAGGGTTAAAAACAAAATAGTGCATCACTAATATTCACTTGCTTTGGGCAGTCATTAACTACAAGATTTCAAGAGCTGCAGTTGACATCACATTTACTAGGATGGATCTGTGTTACAAAACCTTGCAGAATTTCTTTTTGAACCTATTTACTTGAGTAGTAGATCAATCTGTGTAACAGTAAGAAAATACATTCATCGAAGAGATTCAAAATCATTGCTTTCTAAAAGGTTTCCAGACTTGGGTTCCATAGCAAGGAGCTCTGCAGAGGTCATTCTCAGAAGTGATTTAGTTTTAGTATATACCAGTTAACAGCCTGAATGAGCTGATGGAAAAAAACTGATAGGCAAAAATAAGTGCTTTTTTGGTTCTGCTGTTGGAGATCACTTTTTAATAAAGAGCACCAGACAGGCTATTCATCTAAAGCTTTTAGACATACTTTTACTCTACACTAATCAATATTTTCATATTTTCAACAAAAACATAAAAGAAGCACATTCTGGCATGTGAATAACACACTGACAAAAATAAAACTAATGCAGAAGATAAAAAGGAATTACCTTCTTGTGTTTTTTTGCTGTGTATTGCAGTCAGAATGTTTAATTGAAGCTGAAACGTTTTGCTTAGCCAGGATTATTTCTTTAGCCTAAAATAAAAATAGAAAAAACATAATTCTCATAAAAGTTGACACTTTTGCTCACAAGCATTCAAAAATAGAAAATTGAGAGCATCTGCATAAATTTTCTCTTGTGACGTTTACTCTGTTATATTTTAACACTCTTCACTCACCATGAAACACAGACATAAGGCAAGTTAAACCAAATTATCTGAATGGAATTATAGCCAAACATGTACAAAATTATATATAAAAGAGTATTTAAATATATACATGTACTTGTATTTAAATATATGCTGTCTTGTTTAGTACCATGTTAAAAATACACATTACTGATTGCACTTCAGTTCTGGTGTCCAAGTACTTGTTCTGACATTTTTATTAAAAGATCAGCTGCAGTCTGGACTTCTCACTCAAATGACAAGTGACCACAAACTCCCTCAGCTCCTTTGCTAAAACAGTTCAAAGTCCAAATGAATTCCCCTTCTCAAAGAAAACATGTCCACCGCAATTTTTTGGAAGATGTGTTCTTGACAAAAGGGTATCTCATTGCAAAAGAATCTCTTTCCCTTCATAACAACAGCATAGGAGAGGGATTTTTTAAGCATTTGAAAGGAAGAAGAACAGGAACTATACCAAATAGTTCATTTTATTCACTACTTCGTAGTGCAATTGATTTGAGAGCAGTCTGTTCCAGAAGCTTTGTGAATCTAGTCTCCATTTTAAACCCCACATGAAATAAAGGCAGAGTCTGTAGCTTCTGTCCTTTGTTTCTGGAAATCGGTGTGAAGAGGCCGATCCCCTCTGATTCTGTTTCTCATGCTCTGATGAAGGAAAGTCTGTTTCTTTGTCACTTCCCTCTTTTCTCAGGAAACGTGTTCCTTTTTTAAAAACACAAATTCATTCCATTGATCCCCTTGAGACTTGTGCTCCTTACTTTGTCCTCAGAGCACATCATCAAGGATGGTGAAGAAACGTGCTGATTCTGAACTCATCAGAAAATACATCCTTGACAAGAACTGACCTTGTAACTGAGGGAAGAGTTAGGATTTGCCTACTAGAACATCTATCAATTATCAAATTTTGTTTGACATAAAAGATCTTCTGCTCAGAAAATGTCCTCCTAACTCTGTTCAATAAAAAAAATTGATACTCTATTTTTTCTTCTTTTTGATATGAAAATGGTATGTGACCTTCACCAAGCCAGTAACTGATGGCCCATCTTTTAATGATGGTGATCAATGAGGAAAATTGTTCTCCAAACCAGAACTGCCATAGACTGTGGCCAAAGATAAGACTTTGGGCTCAGTAGAAAGAGAACGGTGTGCAATTTAAAGCCTGTGATATATAGGAAAATTGACTAAATTAATGCAATACTGAAGGTTTTTCTATGATAATATTTCTAATATTTACATTTTTGTGTACAGTTTTGGGCACCACAATAAAAAAGACATGAAACTCTGGGAGCGCATCCAAAGGAGGCCAAAAGGATGGTGAAGGGTCTAGAGGAGAAACCATATGAGGAGCGGCTGAGGTCACTTGGTCTCTTTAGCCTGGAGGAGACTGAGAGAAGGCTTCATTGAGGCTTCAATATCCTCATGAGGGGAAGAGGAGGGGCAGGCACTGATCTCTTCTCTCTGGTGACCAGTGACAGGAGCCAAGGGAATGGCCTGAAGCTGTGTCAGGGCAGGTTTAGGTTGGACATTTAGGAAAAGGTTCTTCACCCAGAGGGTGGGTGGGCACTGGGACAGACTCCCCAGGGAAGTGGTCACAGCACCACACCGGACAGAGCTCAAGAAGCCTTTGGACAATGCTTTCAGGCACATGGAGTGAATTTTGGGGGGTCCTGTTCAGCGACAGAGTTAGATTTGATGATCCTGATGGGTTCCATCCAACTCAGCATATTCTATGATTCTATGATTAATTATAAAACAGAAAGGACACCCCTTTTAAGATCAGTATCAAAGAATTCTAGATATAGATGTTTTAAATACAACCTGGAATACATTTGAGAATACAGAAGGAATATGTGAAAACCGTATTTTGTTCATATTTTCAGTCCACCTTTTTTTTCCTACAATGGCTTTCTTATTCTATAATGGGAATTCCTCTGAGTAACAGATTTTCCCAGAAACACATTTATGCTGAAGGATTATTAGATTTCTAGGGTTCCACAGCTCTGTCTCCACATGTCTTTGATGGTAATGAAATATTATTGCATTTACCATACCTAGATAAGTGAGAATTATATAATGTAATTCTGTCAAGTAACACTGACATGCATAATACACACCACTCCTATTTTTAGATTAATTAAGGAATCTAGCTCTCATTGATCTTTAAATTTCTAATCGCTTTTGAAGGCATAGGCAATAAAAAGCTGTCAGCATTCATTTGTGACTACTAATATAGTAAAGAATTAATCAAAAGTCCAAATTTTTCTCTCTGATTCACTAAAACAAGAAAAAGAAAGTTTTAAAACATGACATAGAATGTCTCAGAACCCTAAATAAAACCTGCTTGTTAATAAAACTGGGGTTTGATGGTTTTACTCAGACAGTAATTAAAATGCTGGTGTAATCTACTGATGACATTTTTTGAAATCATTTACTTAATATATGCCCATTTTAGTCAAATTCTATTAAAGAATCAGTTTTTAATTTTCCTGCATCATCTGCAAAGATGATTCTGCCAGAGCATAGATGTTCAAAATCTGAGAAGCTTCATGGCACAAGTATTTTTCTCAGAACATGAGGCATGTACAATGTAGTCATTATCAACACCTCACCCATGCAAGATCTCCGTACAGAGGATTATTACAGTATAAACACTACACTTTAAAAGTGTCACTACATTATTTCACTGAACATTGTGTCCTTCAGTTTCTTTTGATGATCTTCCAAAAAATGTTGGTAAACACTTAGAAAGGCACCCATTCTGTGGTGATTTGTTGAGTAGCAAGTACCATGGTTACAAAAAAAAGTTTCCAGAAATGATTGTGAAAATTATTTCCTTTCTTTTACTTCATATGCAATTTACTATCTCCAACATCTGGGGTGTGGCAAGGTCATCAGAGAGGCAAGAGGTTTTGGTTTTGTTTTTAAAGACTAGGGAACTATAAACAGGCTGGGAGATGAATGTTGAAAGCTGTTCAGAAGCTCACTAAAGTGAGCTAGTGAAAAACACAGAATTCAGATAGATTTCTGTTGTGTTACTGAGAAGAGAGAGATATTTTTAGGATACTATTGCATTAAGCTTTTTGTAGAAGACTAATTTAGATTAATGGACAACATTTCAGTCATGTAAGGAATGTGTTAGGCCATTTATCTAGTTGAAAAAAAATTGATAACTGTTTTTCAGGAACAAAAGGGTTAAATAGAGTGCAATATAGTCATTAAGCTTGTCTTGTCACTGATACAGCCTGAAAGAAATTGCGTGTACTCTGGTCTTCCTATTATCTTACTATGAGGAATTCCCATTAAGTTGGTGATCTTAAACTAGTATTCTCAAGCATTGATAAAGTCTGCCATAATATTTTGCAAGAAAAATATCTATTGGCCTTCCTGTTGTTAATCATTATTCATTATACCTTTCTTCCTAGATTACATCCCATTAATAATAATATAAAATTTGTATGGATGGAGATCATCTGAAGAGGATCTATATCCCAAAAATTTAAACTGAGCACTCTACTTCAGTCTTGGGGCAAGAGGACAGATTCTGTGACTGTAATATTGAACACTGAACAATAGCTTAGTATCTGTTACATACAATTGCTGAAGTAACACAGATCCATCTTTGGTCAGCAAGTCCATGAAGTTCACAGGATCACAGAATGCTGGAGATTGGCAGGGACCTGTGGAGGTCATCTGGTCCAAGCCCCCTGCTCAAGCAGGGCCCACTTGAGCCAGTTGTCCAGGACCATGTCCAGATGGCTTTAGAGGATCTCCGGGGATGGAGGATTCACACCCTCCCTGGGTGACCTGTGCAGGTACCCAGTCACCCTCACAGTAAAAAAGTGTGCTGATGTTTGGAGGGAACTCCTGTGTTTCAGTCTGTGCCCCCTGTCTGTGGTGCTGTCACTGGGCACCACAGAAAAGAGCCTGGCTCTTTTTGCACCCTCCCTTTAGGTACTTCTGTGTATTGGTAAGATCCCCTTGATCCTTCTCTTCTCCAGGCTCTCAGCCTTTCCTCATAGGAGAGGTGCTCCAGTTCCTTAACCATCTTTGTGGCCCTTTGCTGGATTCTCTCCAGTATGTCCGTGTCTCTCTTGCACTGGGGAGTCCAGCAGTGGGCACAGCACGCCATGTGTATCTCACCAATGTGAACAGAGGGGACGATGGCCTCCCTCCACCTGCTGGCAATGCTCCTAATGCTGCTCCGGTTACAAATGGTGTTCTTTGACTGAAGAGAACATTGCTGACTCATGTTTAACTTAGTGGAAGCCAAGACTCCCAGGTGCTTTCCCACAAAGCTGCTTTCCAGGATCCGCTGACAACAAAAAGACCATTCCATTCATGCATCTCTGGCTGTGTCCAAGCTATTCAAGTAGTTTTAACCAAAACAAGGCCAAGCTGAGAACATCAACCCAGTTATTCTATAGTGCTTCTCTCTCCTCATGTCTTACAAATACCTGAGAATTACGTATTCTGAGATGAAGCATGCTCCAGAGCCTCAGGCTAGGCAAAATATGTAGGTGTAGCTAAAATATCAAGGTACGTTAAATATAAACTTAATAATGGAATAAAGGCAGTTCTCAATCACAGCATGAAGAGAGAATATTCATTTTGCTGATTGAGGTATGACTTTATAGGCTGGCAGCAGAGTTAATATATATCCAGAGACTCTTGGAAATATTTACATTTTCTAAGGCATTGATCATCCACAAAGAGACTAGCAAGATGCATGAGTAATAAAAGAAAGGTATGGGACAGAAAACTGACAGTACTTAAAATATCTCAAGGACAAGTAACTATTAAACAAAATTATTCATATACATTTGAAAATTACACTATCCAAAATGGCAAATGTCAAGGCCTCATTTTCAAACAAATTTATGAAAACATAAACTCTCATTTGAGTGAATTTTGAATGTTAAGAAAATATCTACCTTAAACAAGTAAGTACTATTTTCAGTATTCTTCAAGTTTGTGGTAAAATTGCATGTTTGATGCTAGAGTGACAGTTTAGGATTCAGTGAGAGCCTGTCCTCATAGGGCCAGACAGATGGTATGGGACTGGAGTGTAGAAGGGAATATAAAGGCTAGTAACCACAAAAGGAAAAAGCTAAAAGATGAAAAATAACTTTTTAGTTAGAACTACTAGATGCATAGTCTTAGAATTAAATCAGAGCAGAAAGAGAAGGAAATGACCCCATATAGCAGGTGAAGCTATTTCAACTAAATAGGTTCTTCCTTCAGAAGGAAATGCTGTATTTGATATATTCTGGTGGACTCACACATGTCCCCTGCCCTTACACAACAGAAACTTCCTAAGGAAGTTAGGAAGAAGAAGTTAGAAGTTCCTACCAGAAGGGTAAGGCTAGAGCACCAAGAGATTGGTTTTTTACTGTAACTATCCCTGGGCAGGATTACCATATTCTGAAAACCAAAAGTATAAGATGCCCTAGAGACCTGAAAAGCAACCCAACCCTCCAAAGGCATAACAGCAGAAGATGCTGCAGTTTATTAACTTCTCCCCCAGCATACAGACCCCTACCATATAATCCATTCTCATCTCTGGAACTCTACCTCCCTAAAACTTCCAGCTCCCTGTCTGCTCCAAGCAGTTTCAGTTGAAACACCATGTTGCCACAACGTTCGTGCTGTATGGTCACAGTAGTAGAAGTAACCTTTCCAGCCAGGGAGAGCATAAAGGGAAAATGAGTTGAGCAACTCTTGATCCAAACACATGAGACATGACAGTAGTGCACCATCTCTATATCTGAACAAAGATGTAACCTTCATACATATGTGTGCCACACAAATTTTGATAAACTGGTTTGTTTTTATTATTTCAGAAGTGGAAAAAGAAAATAGGTATGTGTTTATTTTCATTATTTAAAAAAAGCTATCTTCTCACACATTTGCATAATACTGCATGTTTTGCATAGTCTCTTTTAGCATATAAAAAGCTGATTTTGTTTAAAGTAAAGGAAATACAAATTTCTATTAATATTGATTTTCATTATGTTCCTTTAGAGGGATTTTAAATAGTAAGGCTTGGCTCTGCAATTAAATGCAATGTTCCTTTTCTGGAAAATATGCCCTGATGGGAAAGGCTACACTGCATATCTTCAGCAAGCCAGATGTTACCTGTAACTCAGACACATTCCCAAAGTACTCAAAACATTTAAGGATCTTTGTGTGATGTCTCCTCAGACTATTTTACATACCTTTGGCATGATGACAACTAAATGACCAGTTGTTTGTGATCTTTTAGCAGAGCTGCTGTCTGGCTTCACTTCCTCAGGGAGCACGAGCTGAAATGGCTACAAGACAATATGGGATTGAAGTGTATCATGCTAAAATATTTTTTACTTTCTTTCACACAGACAGAACAAATAGAAACCCAGCACTAATCACATCATTTGATTTTAAGGACACTGCAGGTCTAAATCCTTTCACTTTCTGTACAGTATTACTAAACCTAATAAATTATGCTAAATAGCTTTTACTTATAAGTAGAGTCAGATGTATGTTCCTGAACTGCTGCCATTCCTGAAGTGGCGTTTCTAAAGAAGGTTATAAAATGATGCTTGACTTATATTAGCAATAAAATGAGAAAGATTATCCAGTCTATTTAGATGTAAAGCAATTCTCAAGTTTTGTTTATGCAATTGGCTCAGTTAAAAATAGGGATTCTGGTTCACTGTGGAAGTACTTTGAATTTTTTTTAAAAATGATGATAAAATTAAAACCACTGAGAAGAGAGAAAACTGGAATGACATTTTAAATGCCCTTTCAAAAGAATATACATCCATTGGTTTCTGTCGGCTATAAATTCCAGATTGTGAAATTGCTAAATTCTAGCCTAGGGCAACAAGGAAGCTCTCTTCTAAAGTGAATTATGGTACACTGTGTGGGGGGAATAAGAAGAGAGGAGAAAAGGAAAGTGAAATTTTATTTCAGGATTTGCACATCTTCTGGTTAGGACTTTCACAGTTTATGTGTGGTCCAAACATTCTTTCTGCATAGATGCAAATGACTGGTAACTTAGAGAAGTCAGATCCAGAGTCCACTGACTAACCATGGTAAACAGTAACTCTTGATTTGAAATGAATATAGTAAGAAATCACTAACCTTTCCCTTCACCAGTACTCGTATGTAAGTGGGCTGCACATCAACATCAAGTAGAGAAGTGTCCAAATGTCTTCAGAATGAAATATAAATAAATGGATTAATCTACAATAGACCATATAGCTCTTTCAAGATTTCACAGTTGATAAAGAACTATCTTAAATTTCAGTTATTAAGTTATACAAAATAATATTAGGATTTAAAGTTTTGGGGAAAAAAAGCCCAGTCTTCCTGTGAATGTCAATTAAAATAATGCCTAAATTCTGTCAAGTCCATGACATCAGCTATTGTATAACTGCAAGAATTCAAAATCCTCGAGGAAAACAAAAAGGTCTTTTCATCTGTTAGTTCATTGCTTTACATTAACATGAAAATTAAACTATGTACTATTTAAATTGCAAATATATTTTTCTACTTTTCCTTCTGAAGGCTTTACTAATAAATTTGTAATAGAAGTTTCTTTTTTTATACAGAATTTGCTGGAAAGCAATGAACAGATATACTTTCCCAGAAAAACTTTCCCAGAAAACACAGTAATTCTAAATCTTTCAAACAAAATTTGTGACCTGTAAAAGCTCCACTTAAACATCTGCTCTTCACCCTGTAACACCTGATGTGACTCATGTGAATGCACAAGTACATATTTCCCATTTCCCTTCTTTTATAACATTACTTTATAAGGTGAATTTTTCAAATATTTTAGTCTGCATTTCTTACAAGTGAGCACAGACTATTAAAATATGGACTGCCCAGGGTCCCAAAGTGTTCAAGAAAAAACTGTATATGGCACTTAATGCCATGATATAGTTGACAAGGTCATGATGGGCCAAAGGCTGGACTTAATGATCTTGAATGTCTTTTCCAACCTAAATGATTCTGTGATTCTGTAGTACATCCAGCAATTTATTGCACCTGAATAGATTTCCTGAAGTTCCAAAAAAAATCTGTACCTTGTAAGTCAGAAACATACAGCAAACCTCTTTTGAGGGAAAATAATGAGTTTCAAGGGAAGAACACCTGGCATGAATAATATTCCTGTGCTATAAAATTAGTTCAAGTTTTATGAAACAAGTTTTAGTATAGGTAGATAAACTTGTGGGTTTGCAGCCCCTTTCTGAAGAATGGAAAAGGTCATTGTAATGCTTAGCAGTACACGTACTACCTAATAGTTATGAGGCCTCTTTGTCATATTTTGCCTGGTTCAACCAAATTTCTTCCAGGCAATGCCCTGGTACAGTTCAAGAATTAACAGGAGCCATGGACTCTTTCCAGTAAGCAAGGAAAAAGGACAAGGCTACCCTACTCTGTCTCAGGAAAGAGAAGAATTTAACAAGAAGCATGTGAACTGTACTGGAGCACTTCCAGGGCCAAAGAATGAGCAACAAACCCACTCCCTACAAACCTTATCTACAAATTA
>WEIT01009326.1:1539-74311 GCA_013389985.1 Dryoscopus gambensis
AAACACAACCCGCAACATCACTGCAAACACAGCCCCGCGAACGCAGCCCCATAAACACAACCCCGCAAACACAGCCCCCAAAACACAACCCCGCAACATCACTGCAAACACGGCCCCATAAGCACAACACAGCCGCTCACACCCCCGCGAANCCCGCGGCGCCCTCGCGGGTGGAGCCTCACGGCCCCCGCCAGTATCAGGGAAAGTTTTTTATTTCCGTGTCGGGTTAATTTTAAAGTTCGTTTTCTAAAGCGCTTTAGAAGTCATCAGTGGCTTATGTGATTTTTCCTGCAGCGTCACAATGAGTGAGTTAAAAAGTCGCGTCATCGCAGCCTTGGGGTTCACGCTCTTTTGTGCAATTTGGGAAGAGCTGCTTCACGAGGTGGCTGGCTGGTTATGTTGAAATAGATTTCCTCTGAAAACTGTGTCAGACGGATTAGCATGTGATATACAAGGTAACACCTAAGGAGTTATGACTTAGCACCATTACAGCCTCTGACTGCAATAAAGCTGCGAGCTACTCCCTCCCAGGCTGGCACTCAAACCGAGCCCAAATAGGGATTGCCTTCTTTTGAACTACCTAAAAGTTTAAACGTTTCCCACAGAATCAACTGCAGCTCAAGGCACCACATGCAGGTGTTGTTGAATACCCTAACACAGTGAAATAATGCCAATGAAAATTTCTATAAGAGTTTTTTGTCCTTGACAGTGACCTTTTCAGTCTAATCCTGACTTAGGCACAGAATTAGCAACTCACTGAGAACTCTTGCTGAAATGGTCCTTTTGCTTCCATCAGCAGCACTAGCAAAGTTCCAGGAATTTTCGGAGAGCAGGACAAGTTACTTTTCCTTACCTTAGTTTGAAGATCTTACATGTTCTCTACTTGCTTGTAAATCTGTGGTAATTCTACCCCATCTCCTTCCCCAGTCTGGCTAAACCAGTCAGTTTGGGCACAAAGCACAGCAGGATGTCTCCCAAGGAGCCCTCCAGATTATCATTTGAGTTTTGAGGAGTTCCTTTTGAATCATCATAGAGTGCTGCCTCTGTTACCAGTGCTTCCTTCCAGACACAGCTAAAGTAAATCACATTCAACTTGTGAGCCACAGGTGGACCAAAGGCTGAATAATTTCTCAAAATATTACTATAGTTTTACTACTTTTAACTGGTCTAGGGAACTCTACCAGCACTTTTGGCAAATTTTGTTTGCATATAATATGTCTGACTTCATCTGCCTCTTTCTTTTTGATTGGAGGGAGTGGTTCTCCCAGATTTTCTCCCATTATTTCTCCATTTCTTTATCCTAGCACACTTCTCAAGGCCCCTTGGTGACATTCCTTTTAGTCCAGCACCACCTAGTATAGCATTTAAATCCCCAAAGGAGAAATGAAATGGCATTTTCAAGGAGAACTCCCTTAGATATCAAGCAGAACCCGATGGAACAAAATGGATCTCTCGGTGCCAGTCAGTTGCTGCCCTCTTCACCTCCGTGCTGAACATCACAGAACATCTCAGGGTGGGCTTTGATTGCTGACAAACCAGGGTCAGGACAACTTCTCTGGTATTTATTTCACAGCTTTGTGCCTTTTTACTCCAAATCTCATGAGTACAGGTGTTGCTGTAACTTGGGGAGGATTTGAGTTTCCCAACTCAATGCTGCTGCAGCCTGTGAACGGCTCGGTCATTCCTGTCCTCTCAGAGGAAAAAACCTTCTGTCCACAGAATTCCAAATGGCAACACAGAAATGAAAAACATGGTCAAACCTTCAATCTTCATTTCTGAAACATCTCTGGTTCCCTTGAAGTGTTCGCTGATGAGATTTCAGGGCTATGCTGTAACTAGAGAGTGGTTTGAGTTTTCATTTTTGGCTGATGGCCAGCTTGCAAATAAATAAAAGGCACTTAAATAGCTAATGAGCTTTCATCAAGGTTCCCCTAGCCCCTTCCCCTTGAGCAAGCCATGTGTGCTCTCCACAGCATCAGACGGACACCTTGTCTGACCTCACTGTGTGGAAAGAGGGTGATGAAAAATAGCCCCAAAATTGGGACAAACCTGGGGAGTTTAATTTGGAAAATGCAGACATCTGAAAAATTGCATGCACCTTTACACTACAGGTAAAGCCTCATTTCACAAGGTTCTGTTTTAAAAAATGAAGCACCTTCCTTTCCACCCAGAGCCTGGTATAAAGGAGGAATGCGGGATTTCACAGAGATCCCAGATGACCTGGAATATGAGCTTTAAGCCAGAGGATTTATCCTCATCCAGATAAGTTCTAAAAAACATTTACTTTAAGAATGCATGTGGTCTCTAGAAAACTAACGGGACTGTTGCTGTGTTCCAGTTAAACTGGCACCTCCCCTGCCTGGGCTCTTGATCGTTTTATCTGGGAAGCTAAATTATGTCAATGGTGTGACAATAAAGCAAACCATGGGGGCTTTTAAAACATAAATCATACATGTATCTTCAATGCTGAGGCAGAGGTGCCAACATAGAGGAAAAGTAGGGCATTTGCCAGCCAAGACATCTGATCCTATTGTGTTATTTTTCAATATTAATGAATAAGTAAACACGAAAAGGCTACTTGTTGTTAGGTGAAGAGCAGCTGTCAAGATTAAACCCAGGCAGCTGTCCCTGCTTTATTTTAAAACGCCTTTTTTTTGTAACGTCAGTAATTTGAAAGTTTACTTTATTGGCTAAATGTTTGGCCAAATGATTTTGAAAAATATTTCCAGGTGTTCTTTCAGGAAAAAAAAAAAAGCATTGATTGACTTAGAGGTGTAAATAAGGTTTTGCCAAGGTGTACAATTTCAGAGGGAGATACCATCAACAAATCAGTTCTTTAGCTTCTGCCTGCACCAGTTGCCCGTATGAGTAACAGCATGTTAATTTTTTGAAGGTGCAAATGCTCTGAAAACTGGTAGTTCTAAGCAAGCAGGTTAATAAAGAAATGTGATTCTCACCATTTTATGTTTTAGGCCAAATGACAGATGGCTACAAACGATGACAGCAAAGTTTGATGATAATTGAAATCGATCTTATGATATTCATGCTTCCAGACTGAAGTACTCAAGCTCTGTGGCTCAGAGAGACAGGACCCTGAACTGCCTTGCTCCTAGGAGCAAGGCAGATCATTTATAGCCCAGCCTAAGAAATCCAGCAGGGCTTAACAGAGAATAATAACCTTTCTGAAGTGTTTTTAATTGACATTTCAAATTCCTTAAGAGGAAGATAATTCTCTTAAATTCTTAAGGATTGCTCAAATTCTATAGCAAAATGACCATTTTCTATTACTGGTTAAACACCTTTAATGCAGCTTCTCAAGTGCTGCTCGTTTCTTTGCAGCACTATTGCTTTCATACCTATTAAAGCCAGTAAGACTATTCTATGGGGATTTATATTAAGGCGATTTGAAGACACCATTAAGAAGATCAGCCCTCTCTGCCTGCCAGGCTGTTTCCTGTCAATAAAGTTATCCCCCCTCATCCTGTCATTTGGGGCAGTTCTGAAAACAGAGACCGTGTTTGGAAACCCAAAAGAGATTTCTCCTCTGAACTGAGACCCCCCATCTTTCCCAGCAGCTTGGGGAGCAGTTCCAGATTTTATATTGATGGTTTCAGAGTAATCTTTAGGGAAGAGAAAGTGAATAACTCCTTTGAAGAGTGTTGTGTAGGCTTGGTCTCAGGCGGGATCACTTAGGGGACAGAATTGGCTCTTTGAAGTTTCTTACTGAACCTAAGACTCCTGACCAGGTACATCCATCTCCTTAATACCATTTTCTACTGCATGGCCCTGAACACAGACACAGCTGGCTGAGAGAAAAGGAAAAGCAAGGGTAGGTAGCTGGGAGAGCATCCATGGTGTCTAGGAAGCAATGCTTCAGTGTGACAGGCTTTTTCTCTTGACCTCTTTCTCAACAGCAATCAAGAAGGTAAATAGGGATGCTTGGGAATGGAAACACCTAGGGAAGCAAACTGGTTTTTGTCTGAAATGTCTGATGCCAGAAATCCTCTGCTGGGAGCAGCCAGCATGGAGGCTGCAATAGGATCTGCCAGAAGGGTTTTCTTACAGGTGTAGATACTCTGCTAAATAAAAGTAAGAAACCTGAGGCAGTTTCTTTCTAGGTAAAAGCATCACCCATTCTTTCTTCAGGAATGTTTGTCCTCAGTGACGCTACTTCTTACTCTACAGTACCAGCAGGCAGAATGAAAGGAAAAAGGGTACTTTGAGGAGGGGACAGAATTTCATATTTCAGATTTTGACTGCAGAAAGCCAAAGAAACTATGGAAAAAACATGTCTCTGTGGGCAGTTTTCACTCAGCCAAAGCAAGGCAGAGGATGGTGATACCTCTCCAGGCTCAGGTAAGTGACAAACCTCCTGAGGAGATAAGGTATTGCTGACCTTCTTGCCAAGCTGTCAAAGGCAGACACAGTAATTGCAAGTCTTCTGGTAAGGAAGAAGAGCTGTGGGCAGACTTGGCTAACTAGGGAAAGGAGGCAGCTGGAGGAGTTGGTCCTTGAAGGAAATCTGCAGAATCTGCAGTCCAGATCACAAGCTTTGATCAAGCAGCCAAGAACCAAGTGGAAATCTACCGCCAAAATCTGGAGGGAGGAGCTGGAGGCAAAAATTTTTGCATGGGTAGGAGGGAATGGAGTTGACTAACAAAGCCGCCACATTACAGAGATAACTTCAGATAGCTTAATTGGATTGAATCAGTTAATTGGACTGCAACAAATCAACCAAATTTGACACTCAACATCCTCTGAAAAACAAGCCAAGGGCAGGTGGAGGAAAAGGGCAGATGGAGAACGCAGCACAAAGGTAGGAGGCAGCAGGATACATCCCCTTCCTCAGGGCAGAGGCATCCCATTCTGAAAATGAAAAGAAGATAAGAAAAGGTGAAAGGCTTCCCAAGAGGAAGTATTCCCTCAGAAAGCCATGTAGATAAGGGGAGGGCAGAAGCAGTGTGGGCAAGCTTCAGGCAAAATTTGAGCAGATATTGACCCACGGGGATCCCCAAAAGCAAGTCGAGTCCCATAATGGATGTTCATAGTCAGGAGTGAGCTCTACAGGGTGATGAAAGAGAAATAAACCCAAACCAGGACACACACGTGACCCTAGTGACGTCCCTCAGGTCTGACAGCCTGTTCATATTGCAAATTACAGCACGCAGAGAAGTCGAGGACCCAGATGTTACCTCCAGGGCAGAGGTGGCAGAGCCTGAGCCACAGACCCTGTGTGCAGCATGACCCCTGTGCTGCACGGGCACGGAGTGATCTGATAGACATCTCAGGGCCAGCGGGAAAGTTCCTCTGTCTTTACTGTCTCCGCGATGCAGAGATCACCAAGGACACGAGCACCAGTGCCATGTGCATGTAGGTGAGAAGGGATGCAAGAGGGGACTGCCCTGCAGGGACAGAGAAAGTATTTTGCAACTTATTTCCACCTCCAGGAAAAATGTACGAAGCCTCTCAGAAAGGAGAGGGCGGGTTTTGAATCAGGAGAGTTTAGGACTTCTATACCACATACCTTCTACCTCCCAAAGAAGTTTATTTATTTAAAGCCACAGCTGGAGATTTTTGTCCCTTTCTCAGTCAGTGGGATGTGCCTGGGTTTATCTTCTGAGGGTTATGGATGACGAGGAGCTGTGGGAGGGGAAACACTCCGGCTGGGACTGAGCTCACCTGAGCACGCAGGGGCTCGGGAAGCAGTGCCCTGAAGCACATGGGAAGTTGTGAGCACGTGAGGATGGCTCCTTGAGCAATGGCATCCCCAGGACTGGCTGAGTAAGAGCAGCCTGCAGGGATGACCAGGCTGTGAGGAGGTGCCTTGGAATGGCATTGTCCTCCAGGCACGGGCACTTTTTGAAAAACAGCTAAACAAAGTGACTGCTATTTACAGAGTACCAAGCTGGCTGGTCAGAAACATTTCAAAAACGGGCCTTTCTAAAACCACCTAGCAGTGTGGTTTCTGGGATGCTATTTTCAGCATGCTGTCAAAACAAATCTCTATCCATAGCTGAACCGACTGACTCTTCTTGTCAGGATGACTACCCTTAGCAGTGGTTGAACCAGTCCTAACTCAAGGTTTCAAAAGCAAGAGCAATATTTACTGGTTGATTTGCATTATCTGTAGGAGGAAAGTGGGAAAACTGGATAGCTCTGGAAGTGACCCCTTGTGTTGATCCTTCTTTGCCCTGCATATGTCAGGGCTCAGTATTTGCACTCAGAGTTGATTGGGGAACCACAAACACCCAATTCACACCATGTAATAAAAAAACCAGTTTAAACAAGGGCTAAATCCCTCCTGCTTGGACCAGCTGCTTCACGGTGAGCAAAACAGTTCAAGGTCCCAGGCACTTTTCTGTGTGACATCTTGTACCAGCCATGGTCCCAGACAGATCCCAGACTGCGGGTCTGGCCAGCGGGGTGTTCCCTCTGCTTCTAGACCCTCAGGCTGTTCCAGAGCAGAGAGGCTGTTCCCGACACTTTAGCCACACAAAGAAGGCAGGAGGAGTGACTCAGCTGCCACCCTCAGGAGCAAGGGCGTCGGTGCCCATCCGGCAGACGTGTGTGAGCTGGGAATGTCCAGGTCTTTCCCACTCGTATTTGTGTAAGTGTTCAAATGCTTCTCACTTACATACTCGGGCCAAACTTGCCCTCTTACAAAACACATCCTGCTGTACATTAGAATAAGTAGCCATTCATAGGAGACCTGCAAAACAGGAGGAGTTTTGTTTGTGCCATTCTTTAAGGCAGTAGCAGCCCTTTAAAGCCCCTTTTATAAGCTGTGGTAAATGGGTTCCCAGCATGCTCCTTACACCGAGTCAGCATGTAGACACTGACTGGGGCACTGGAAACAACATTTTTAGGGTGTCCTGGGAGACAGATACCAATGCCTAAACTCAGAAGTCCGCTTCAAATCACTGTCACCTGTTTATCTATCCCTAGACAGACTAGGATGTCAGGGTGTGAACCTGGTGCAGGCAGAGTGTGCCAGACTCAGCTTCTTGGGGGCTGAGTGAAACGGGTCAGTGCCACGGTCCCCTTTCCTTCAAACCCACTGCACAGGTGCCCCTGTCCGTAGCAACAGACCCCAGAGGTCTGGTAAACACTGTGTGTGTTTGTAATCTCTGTGCTGTGACAGCCTCCCCCCCATGCCCACGGTCCCAGACTCCCAGCGCTCCTTGCCTTAAGGCTGAGATGCTCCTGTGCTGGTGTCTGCATCCATCGCTGGGGGACAGCAGGACTCAGTGATGCCTGCACAACTACTTCCTTCCAAGTGTCTTGGTGTGTCTTCATGCTGGCCAGCTTCTGCTCTGCAACAGCACTATAAACCCTGCTAGGTTTATATAATCTACTGTCATCACTGCTTCCTGCTCCCCTGTTTTTAATGCTCTAAATGCACAGAGGAAGGCTCAAACTCCCCTCCAACAGGTACTTGTGGTCATGCTTCAGGCAAGTCACTCTCTAAATGACCAAGGACCATTCAGAGGCAGCAGTTATGATAGCAGTTTTTCATTTTCCATTCACCAAGTCTGTAATGGTTGGTAGACCATCTGCCTGCGTGAAATTCACATACAGCCCTTGCAAAAACACTGAGAGTTGCTGGCTGTAGCATCTTAGCTGCATTCCTCAGAGAAATTGAGGCTGAGTTGAGAGGGCAATCTGTTACCATCAATGGGGGAAGCCCTGCTAAGGAATTCGTCTGATGTGGTGGGATGACAGCTGCTTTAGGCTTGAAAACATCCAAAAACCTCTTGAAGAAGTGTGACATGTTCCCTTCACTGCTAGTTCTCTGCTGGCACTAAGGGCTTATAAAATTCACCTGTTCTATGTATGGTCCTGACATTTCCCTCTCCTTAAATAGGAAATGAGAGTAACTAATTTCTTTGAGGCAGTCAGTTACCTGTTGCCGGAGAACTCGTGTTTCTCTCAAGTAGGATCAATAATGCCCATAACACCAGTCACGGGAAATGAGAAATAGTGCTCAGCATTAACCAGCTGCAAAGTACACGTACCATAAAATGATCTTACAACAAAGGGCCGTCCAAAGCGTTCATCAAGTGACAGCATCCATTCCACACAGTTGTCTCAAAAGAGACACAGGGCCACACATGATGTGTGAAGCAGAGTGGAGTCTCCCGTCCTGGGAAAATAAACTGCATCATTGTGTCCAGCTAAAAAGTAAATCTACTCTCTTACCAGAAAGCTGGGGCTGGCACAGAGACCATCCCCAGGTTGTGAGGTGTCTCTGACCAGCATGACCACATCTAGGGGGCTAAAGGCAACAGGGATTAGCTTTTGGAAGGCAGAAGGGAGCCGTACCTGGATGTGCAGACTGGTTCTAGTGCAGAGCCAGCTAAGCATACTCCAGTTATTTTCTGTTCAGGAACTGGACTGCTCTGACTGGATGAAAACCACCTGATCCAGATTGTACCAGATGAACCTTAGTAAGAAGGTCATAAAACACTTGTCAGCTTTTATGTCTCATACTGTTCACCAACACAGGATGCCCAGGGTGTGACAGAAAGTGAGAGTGATAGAAAGAATAAATCAAACTGCTAACTACTACCTGATTTCTTCCAGACTGTGCAGCTTGTAGGTCCATGAGCAGCTTACTCTGTACGGACCCATGTTAGTTGTGCAAATGCTGGGTACTAAAAACCAAAGTTTTTCACTAGACACAGAGGCAGAATTTTCTCCCAAAACTAAAAAGATGGGAACTGTGATTTTTTATTTGACCAAGGCATACACTGCTGGTTTTGATCCTAGTCTGCTTACAAGATGGCAAACACTGACTCAGTAGGATATTTGTGCCTGTGGATCTGATTCTTTGGGACAAGTAACTTAAACTGAGATCACAGAATGAGATGAACTCCCAGACAATGGAAAGAAAATATGTTTTAAAACATCTGTTCTCATGTGGAACTTCTACAAACCCTTCACAAATTGTTTCCACAGCCCTGCCAACTGTACTATGATGGTGGTGGCAGGACCTCTTACTGAATGGGAAAGGTTTTCTTTCTGCATTAAAAGCAGAAGCACTTCTCCAAATGTCTCCACATTTCAAGAAACAGGTATTTAGGATGGCTCATGCTGTTCAGCTCAGCAAGGCTAGAACATGAACTTGGCTTTATATGCTCTTGCAATCCCAGAGTTCTTCATTCAGTTATCTTTAGAGGTTTTATATATTCAGACTAGAGTGCTCAAAAGTTGGATCAAATTCTTTCAAGCTAGTCTGGCATTGCCACAGCTGAAGAATTAAATCAGGTCTCTTCCACAGCATCTTTATCAGGTGCAAAGAACAAGCATGGAGTTTCACTCACTCGCTTTTGCACCAAGGGTTCATTCTGTGCTTGTGTGAAACACACTTGGGTTTTGAGATAAATGTGAATACACAGGAGCTGTGTATCCTAATACTGGACTTGACTTTGTTCCTGGCTTCACATTCATGTTTTTTTACATTACATTCCCTTTATTTTACATTACAGCAGATCTGCTGTTGAACAGGCATTGTGCATTGTGCAGAGATTCAAGAACACTCTCCTGTCTCATCAAAACTTTTTTTCTCCTTCTTTGATGTGTTTTGTCTTCCAATTACCTTGCTACTTGTGCTAAGAACACAATGCCCTTGGAGAAATCTTGTCTCACTGCATATCCCACTCTCATATTCCATTATCTGTGCTAACTCCAGAGATGGGCGAAGCACAGTGCAAAGGTGTTCAGACAGCTTTGGCCCCTGCCAGCTCTTTGCCCTCTGCATTTCATGCATCTTTAATGGTACACACTTCTCTTTGTCCCCAGCTTAATGCTTTCATGGAGAAAGCCCAGTATTCACTTGATTTGCAGCCATCTACTTCTTCACAAGCAAAGTCCTGTTTCATAACAGCCTTTCTGTAACTTGGGTGCTGGTTATACCACAGAACAATGTTTTTAATAAATGTTATTTACATTTTTCAGGGTAGCTAGAGGGGTTTTGGTTTTAATTAGCTGAGTAAGAGAGTCATGAGTTATTATACAGACACAAAAAGAGCTGCTACCATCATCTCCTTACCCATGGCTCCTGTGCCAACACAGGAAAAAATAGTACAGGCCCTTGCAGGCAAATATTTTTTTGAAAGAGGGGGAAGGGGAAATTGATGAAGACGTTACAGTGTGTATTGTGCCTGGAGTCCTCAACAGTTTTTCCTTACCTGATTAATTGCCTAAGCTAGAGGTAGAAAGTCACTTCAACATTTAGGAGGAGCAAAGAGAGTGAAAGCCCTCCTGCCATCTTCCCCCAAGCAGGACTTCGCTGGGGGGAAGTCAGAGAGGTGCTTGCATGGAAACGCTGCCTGCTGAGAACCACTTCAGATGAATTATGGACTCCCTCCTCCCCCCACGTGCTCCTGCTTCCTTCTCCTTCCCTTCCTAACCCTTATTCCCAGCACAAAAGTCTCTCCGAATCCCCCTGTTCATGAAACCTGGACAGAGCAAGGTCCAAGGGACAGAGGGGCATCCCAGGAAGCTCTGTGAGGAGGACCTTGCTCAGTAGCTCAGCTTAGGACATCACCAGGAACATGGCCAGCTTGGATGACGAACCAGACAAGGCATTAGGCTTGCAGTGCTTGGGAAACTGTACTGGTAGCCCTGCATCAATTTTTGCATGAAAACTTCCCAACCCTTTGGATGCTTGCAGGAGCTGGTCCCATTGCAAACAGATTTAACTTCCCATGTCAAAGGAAAACTTAATTTGGTTACAGGCCAAGTGCAAGCGAAAGATGGATGTGTGCATCCTGCTGAAAAATGCTTCTGATAGCGAGAGCCTGGAGTGGCTGTGGAGGGGACAAAAGGGACATGCGCGTGCTGCTGTCCTCTGCTGCCAGCTCCTGCTTGGCCACGGGGAATGAGGGCTCAGATTTGCCCCCACTTGCTGGGGGGGATCTATCCAGAACATCCTGCACTTTGTGATAGGACAAACCATGCTGCCCACAACTCTACCCAGAGCCAACAGCGGCAGCCTTCACAGTCCGCGTCCTGCCTGTCACACCCTGTGTCCTGCCACTTCTCTGTCCCACGCTATCTGAACTGAAGAGATCAACACGAGGCTGTGCAATATCTTCCCTAGCACAAGCCTGGCCCTTCACAGAGATAACTATTTGTACTTAAAATGCTGAGATCATCTGGAAGCCAACTCGTACGTGGAAGACTGGGACTGTCTTAATAAACAATTGTGTGTTGAAAGCAGCAACAACAGTCACTTTATTATTTTCCCAAAAGAGGGTAGTTTCTCTTCTGTGCACAAACTAATAGGTTTTGCAGACACGAGTGTTCATGAATGCCTGCCTAAACTCATCAGTTTTAGGAACTTTCACTGACTTCAGCAAGCCATGGTGGATCAACTTGTATCTGCACTTCCCAGAACACACTTTTGAAATGAAGATCAGCTAGTTCATTCCTTACTTTTTAGCATTGTGCCAGTTAAACACAAATGACTAAGCCCAGAGCAGCTATCCTATTTCTCACTGAACACAGCTACCCATACTACCCCTGTCTAGCACAAATTCCTGCTGACATCTGAAATTCTCTTCTAACAAAGTCCATGCTGAGGATGAATGAAATAGCTTCTCTGATCTGCAAGTTTTTCCTAGTTCTCCTGTGTTCCTGTTACCACGAATGGAAACTTTTTTCACAGCTTTAGGAACATGAAAGCTGGGCAGAGCCATAGGGTGGTGTTTCCACTTATATTCCCTGAATGCAGTTTTTCTTCAAGTCATTTTATGGGTTGGGGGAGAATATCCTGTGCACCACACCCACTTCTAGCCAGCTTCACTCTATTTATACAGTCAGGAACCACAAACCATCTGCGAGAAGTTTAGATCTCAGGCAAGCCAGTAGCCACACTGATTCCAAGCTGGAGGGTTCATATTGCACGGTCCAGTTTAGAGCACATTCTATTTACCTCATGGGGTAATGACAGTTCAAAAGCTGCACATGTGCAAGCAGGTGAACTTAATTTAGGTGAGAGCATTGAGCAGAAGAAAGAGGCTAAGGAGACTTCATGGAAGAGTTCACACTATCTCAAGTACAGAGCCTTTGGATTGACTTCCCAGTTATTCGAAATTGAATCCATGCCTTTAAAAAAAACCCCAGAACCAAACAACACCACCACAATGATGATTCTCAGTTGTATTGACCATTTCTGATTACTATTATAAAACTCTTGCTATGACTTCACAGGTCTTCCACCATGCATTTTCTGGTATGGTGTGGTGGATCTGGTATGATCTACTTGGGCTTGCAGTGAGCAGGGACAGGTTGTGGGGCAGAGAGGGGACATGATTAACTTGATGTTAATGAATGTCTGCACCTCCTAGAAGAGCTATGGACTCCAGATAAAAAGCCATGGAAAGGTGCTTTTGCAAAATACCTGTTTCCTCTCGCTCCCTTTTGGAAGGGAATCTCTGCCATCCTCACACAACAGCCAAACCAGGGTTTTTAAGCATTTCTGCAGTGCTTAATCACATTGCTGATAGTACCCATAATTACTGTATTGTAGCTAAGTAGGAAGAAAGCCTGTTCTTCTGTCTGGACAATTACAAAACTCTCCAACCACACACAGCTTGACAGACTTGCAAGCCCAGAACACCACAAATCAACAGGTTTCACCAATGCCTTTAAACTGGATTTAATCACAGACGAGACCTCAGGGCACTTCTGCCACCGCAGCACTGAAAAGCAGCTCTCAGTCACACACCAGTGGATGCTGCAGGAGCAGTTGCTGACCCCAAGGCTGAACATCCTTCCTTGGTGAGGCAGAACCGGCTGCAGCAAAGCTCTCCCACTCTGTACATCAGCTCCCTACCTGCAAGATGGGACATGACACAAGCAAATTGCTTAAAGCTCTTGGGGGAAGTCAGGGAGACTTAAAAATTGAAGCCACATTTTCTGGTCTCTATTGCTTGCTGCTATAAGAAAAATAAGGAATTTGTCTTCATACCTAAATTATCAATATATTGTAAAAAAACCCCTTACCTGAGTCCATCACCTTTAGATTTTACTCTTGTAAACTGTTTATTTTTTTGATGTGTAAATATATCACAATATATCACTTGGGTGCCTTTGAAGGAAAGAACTCTGTATGGGAGGACAGTGCTGGTGGGAATATTCATAAAGATTAATGCTAGCTCAGGCTCCAAGGGCAAGCTGCCTCTGTTGGACTTCTTTAGGCATAATTAAAAGCAGCCGAGTGAGGTTTCTCCTTGCAAGGCCTGCTGAAGGAGCCCATCTCTTCCCACTGGCTGCAGGGGCAGGGTAAGGGAAATGGCTTTCCTAGGCTAACACCAGCCTTTGTGCAAACCTTGCATTGAAAGCAGGAGAATGCAAGAAATTGCAGAGCAGCAAACATCTGGCTGCTACTGAGTTTAATTCCACTTTAGTTTAGGCTTGTTGGCCTAGACCAGTCTAGGGTGGCTGTAGGAGCAGGGGAAAATCTGCTGCTGAATGTACTGTGTGGAGACTGGGACATCTCTTGCATTCTCCATGCCTGCCTCTTGCTGAGACAAAGATGCCCTCTGATAAGCATTTGAGCTCCTTGGGAATTACTCCCGCTGCACAGTCGTGCCAAATGCACTCTGCAAGTCCAACTCAATTGTTCATTCACCACATTCACTTGTTTAGCACCTCGTCCTGCAGCAGGGCTGAGCACCCCAAACTGGGTGAACTGACCACGATTCACCCATTTCAACTGGCTGCTCTGGCCAGTGACTAAAAGTCAATGGATACAGAGAAGGGGCCATATAAAACTAAAAGGACCATATTGGGCAAAGGACAGTCATTTTTCCACAGAGAGAATCCTAAGTGTTCTCTATCTCCTACATTTACCCCTTGTGCAAGCTGAGTGATTTGCACGAGTCCTGGACAACCACTGCAAGTAGGAGGAACACCATCTTACAGATTACTCTATTACTCAGTGACTGGTGTGAACACCTGAGTCTCTCTTAAGCAAACAACAATTATTTTACATTTATGGACCCCACTGAACCCATTATTGAATGGTAGTCATTAGATCACGTAGCAGTGAGCTCCTTTTCAGCATGAAAAATAGGCTGTGGGTCAGGATCGGGGGGGTTGACTGTGTTTCCTCCTACGGCTTTTCCCTCCCTCCCCTCAAGACGAAGGTGGGCTTGGTTCAAGGAGAAAATAATTTGCCAGGCCACATTCTGACAGAAGAAGTTTGTTCAGAGGATCTGAGATGCCCTGTGAGGTCTGCAGGGAATGCAGATGGGCCCTGCGAAGTGTCGAGCCTTCCTGCAGAACCACAGCTCCCCACTGGCAAATCAGCTCTGCAGTGGCTTCGGCAGAGAACTTACCATAACCAGCCACCAGATAGCAGACCCGTACAGGAATTTTCCCATTCCCTTCACACCCTGTGCTGTGCTCAAAACAGCTTTCGATACACAGCCGATGGAATAGCAGGAGAGAAATTAAGAATGTTGGCAATGAAACACTCCCTGACTGCAGCGACAGGAGGCTCAGCCTCTGAGCCGATGGGGTGACAGCCAGGGAAGCAGTTTCACTCATAACCTGAGCACAATTTTTTTCATTGAACGAGCTTACCTGAAATGTTGGAAAGGAACAAACTAGGCTGATGAGCTATTTGAACTCCTAGCCATGCAAGTTTTCTCAGACAGTTTTCTTCTATTCCTCCTTTTGCAGAAAACATTGCTGTGTTCCCAGACTGCATCAATGACAGCGCAGTGGAGAGGAAGTTATCTGCATTTGCTCACCTGGACAAGCTTAGTTCTGCCCTACTTCAAGTACTGACTGCCTTTAGGGTGTCAGACCTCACTATCTCTAATTTACCAAAATTTAGTAAGGAGGTGCACAGGTACAGGCACTCCACCCACTGACATTTGACAATAAGCAGCTCTCTGGATTTTATTCACATTTATGGGATGCTGTAATGTTGATAAGCACCAGTATCATCACACAATAGATTTCAGGATTCCCACATAAATGATCCCAAGCTCTGAGACTTTCAGTCCTCCCCTGAGATTCTCTGCCTCTTAAAAACAGAGTTAAAATGAATGAACAGACATGCCCCACCTCACACACACCATGCACACACGCAGGGCTCTACATTTCAAACTGTCAAAAGTTTCCAAAAATTCTCCTGTTTCTGCCAATTCCAGCATACCTAAAGCTGAGAGGGACACGGAGGAAAATTCTGAAAATCCAGTCCAATCTAGAAAAGAGGGCATTTCACTATCTTTTTTTTTTTTTCATGTTTTTTTTTGTTGCAGGCATCCATCTCTCTCTTGTCTATCAACCTTTCTTCTTCCACAACGTGCTATCTGACAGACTGGAGAGCATGAGCTTCATTCCAGGATTTTATCCCTGAGTTCAGACATCAGAGCAACTCATCTCAAGAGAGGAATGAGACTCTTTGCTACAAGTGAATCCCATCCTCCTTCTCCCCGCTCTCCCAGATGCTAAGGGCAAAGCAATCCAGGTTGCCTAGCCAACACTACCCTGCTAAGAGCTCAGCTTCACTGTGATCCCATTTCTTCCCTGTCATCAGCCACGTTTTCCACCTAAGCCTTGGAATAAAGAGCTGCTTGGGCTCAGCATGGTCTCTGCCTCCCCGTTATGTCAGGGGAGGCAGAAGGGCTGGTTTTGGGAACGTGCCCTCACACCCCCTTCTCCCCAACTCTGCTCCAGCAAGTTCCCAGTACCAGAGTCACCACAGGCTGGATCATTCTGTTCAATTTGTTCTCTCCAGGCTCAGATCAGCTCCTCGGCTTGAGACCCGAACCTCTTGGCTCCTCTGCAAGGAGAAAGTGACACCAACCATTATTCTCACAGTTTTATTTGTAAAGGACATAGCATGAAAAGCTGTGTTTCGATGTACTTCAAAACCTGAAAAACCCATGTCGGTTTGTGGTGTGTATGTTAAAGTGCTTGATAGAACAATACTTTTACTCATGTCGTCTTGAAAATAATCCAGTTCTTATTCAGTTAGTTATAATGTAAAGACAAAATATACTTAATGGAGACATTTAGGGATCATTTTAAGCTATACAGGGCACATTTGTACATTTCAAGTGTAACACACAATATTTCCCCTCACGATGCGCACCTTCATTTGATTGAAAGAAGGAATTTTCTCAAATACGCTGCTGCGCAACTACCCTAAAAACACATTTTTGAACAATGATAGCTAATTACACAAACCAACTTGGAATTAACATGAGCAGGTTTTTCACTAAACAGTACAATTTCATTTATTTCAGAGAATTATAAATACACATTTTGTACATAGTGAGGCATCTGATTCTCTGACTCCCTCAAGTTACCATGCTGGCTGTTAGTACAACAGGACTACGCAAACTCAGACATCTTCAGATGGGCATTGGATAGGAATTTTTTTGTTTTTTTAAAAAGCAGATACCAGAGAGCTTTGGTCTTTTCCAAGATTCCCTTTCTCAACCAAAGAAGGTGCTTTAACACTGAAGTAAAAACTGTGTTAGATTAGAAGAATCCTGATGGGTTTCTCACCATTCTAGTGAGTAGAATGATTTCTGTAAACCTTACAGAATAAACCTCACAGTTTCCAATAAACAAAAGTAGTCCATTAAAAAAAAAGCATACATGGTAGAATAAAAATTCACTATGAAGAATCGTTCTCCCAAGGCTGTCAAATAACTACTCCTGTAGGAATCTGAGGCACTCAGCTGTGCCCCTTTCAAGATATCTTGGGGTGGTTTATTGCCTACAAGGAAACATGAGACATACATAATTTTTATTGTACTATTATTAATATGATGTGAAACCTGACAAAACCAAACAAGTCAACACCTGCCGAAAAAGCTGACGTGAAGTTGTGTTAAGTGCTAAAGGTTCCTTAATGTAGTCTGAAATGGGGAAAGGCCCTGATTTGAATTTTAAAAATGCTCAGGTTTTGACTTCTTTTAACTTAAGAAAGACTTAATGTAGTTATTGCCTTTTTTCTCTGCGTGTGGTTTATTCATTTAAATGAATGACCTTTAGAGGTGCCCACATTTCTACTTTATCCTGCTTGCACTTAACCCTTGTCATGTCAGATGAATGTTATGACTGCTCCAGTCATACGCAGCCTTTGGAGATGTCTGCAGCAGTGTACTTTGGGATGCATCCAGCCAGTGAATGCAGATGATGCTGTGAAGAAATCCAAGGACTAAAGAGGTGGTTTTTTCAGTAAAATGAAAGCCACTTAGACTGGGTTGGGCGTGAAAAAATCCTGTATAGCAGTCATTAGGCATGAAAGGCCTGAGTTGTAACAGAAATCAAAACATCCTAAGCAGTCATTACCAAATAATGCTGCCACGTGGTTTCTGGTGCTAAATGTATAATTCGTTGATAGAATTAAGTACAGGGACACGTTTTCAATTGCTGCTGAAGGGTTGTCATGCATCGCCTACTGACTTTAAGAAAACCCTAACACCCCAAATTTCACATTTCTGGAAATGTAAGAGATGTCACACAGCTGTGGGCTCTGGCTACTAACTCAAGACAGCATTCACAGCCTTTACATTAGTTACTCACACCCACAGCAGTGACATGGCAGTGCTGCCTACAATATTTGGGATGAGGTTAGTCAGTTTAAGGAAGCACAAGCCCAGCAGGAAAGAATGGTTATTGAAAACTGGAACCTTCATTAAAGTTGAAGGCTCCTTGACAGTGTTATTTTACTTCTTTCATAGAAACAAAAAGACCTCTATAACATAAAACTCTCCAATGAAACAAAGTTAGTCGAAGGGTTTTCTTCTGGCTGGGAGTATGACATGAAGCTTCAACACTGAAGTGAGGGCTGTTCTAAGAACCGGGCAGCAGAAGGACCACAGGAAAACAGAGAAGCTTGACAAAAGGCAGGTGAGAAAGCAAACCCTAATCTTCATCCTCTTTCCTTTTCTTCATTTCCCATCCCTCTTTCCACCACGTGCACACTATGCCAAGACCTGCTGCTGTCCACCATTGCCAAGTCCCTCCTAATGCCACTTGGGAGCACAGAGCAAGGCAACACACTTACAGTACCAGCCAGGGGCCTTTCCCAAGCCTCAGCTGACAGTGAGACATCCAAAGAATCCACTGACCAAATGCCCAAGATCGTAGGGAATAAACAAGTGAAAACAAAAACCTATATTTAAGCTAACTTCCAAAAATTAAAACCAGGTGAAGTTAACTATGTCCTCAGATCCTTCCAACTCCCATCCACAAGAATGGAAAACACACTCTGTATTTGCTGCACGGTATTCACGAGGTGATTTTGACATAATCTCTTGTTAAATTTGTATCATACAGTTGCTCCCAGTTCCTCATCAAGAGCTGTATCTCTATATATGCACTGCATTAGTAACACATTAACTGGAAAGAGTGTAGGAGAGAAGCCTCAAAATACCAACGTGAGATTATTTTTTTCCTCCTTTTGCTTAATTTCTTTTCTTTTTGTAGCTGGACAATAAAAAAAAAAAATATAATCCAAGATCCTGTACTCCCCTAGGAACACTCATTCTGCATGATAAAGGAAGACTCAAAACCTGTCAGCATTTCAAAGCCAGCTGATACAGTTCGGTAGCACAGCAACAGTGGTGTTTGTGGCTCTACAGCAATGATTCTTCTCAAGTACAGCAAGAATTTGGTATAAACCAAATTCCTCATCATGAAAAAAAAAAAGGTCATCCACAACACAAACTGGCTGAGGGTGAATCATGAGAACATCCAGACAGGGAAGGGGGACACTCTGAGTTGAGTCCCCATCTCAGGCTGCAGCAGCAAGGCTTCCACAGGTGTCTCATACTCTCAGGCTCTGAGGCTGACAGCAGTCCTCCTCTCCAGTGTTTAAGCATTCCAACACTTGTTCCCCCTTTTGGAGATCAACAGGAGTGACACAAAAGACCTTACAGAAAAAAAATGACGACTCACGACTTCCATGCATGGGAAGGTGAGTCTTCAAACAAACAACAAACTAAGAGAGACCATGGACAGTAGAGTAAACCAGCATATGCTTACAGCGTTTCCAAGAGTGACACGATCACAATGGCTACATAAGGATATTTGCTGTATTAATTTGCAATACCTGAAAAAAGCCCTGCTGAGTTTGCGCTGTATTTACACGTTGATTGGCTTCTTCCTCTCAAGCAAGTAGCGGCATCCCTTCCCACCTTGGTCCTTCCCTCCCTCCCCCAAGTCCTTCCCCTGGTTTAAGCTACTCATAGTCAGAACAAGAACATTCAGTCTAAGAAAAATTTCTTAGAGTAATATAATTTCTTAAAGAAGATAGCGTATTTACACACATCTAACACATGAAAATACTCTATTTTTTGTACTAAATTTCTGTTTCAAATAAACTACAATACTGCATCTTAGCTTTCTGCAGCTTTAGAGGCCAGTCCCCATCGGGCACAAACTGGGCTTCCCAATCCTGCTTCCACCAGCAGCTTTGCCTTACAGTGGTGCACTACCATGGCATTCAAGTCCTGACAGGTCTCCAATTGTGGTTTGCTTGTTTGGGAAAGGAGTAATGAAGTTCTCAGCAAAGCCATGCTAAACATCCACTCCTTTAATGAGTGATCCTTCTAGGATGATGTTGAAATCTTGCAATGTCTGTAGGACTCGGATAAGGGAGTTGACAGTCATGCGGTCCCGGAGGAGAGCGTTCTCCTCGTACATCCTCGTGATGGGCGGGCACTCTGCCAGCAGCGGGATCCACTGAGGCAGCAAGTGGTCCCTGAAAAGGACAGAACAGGCATTGTTTTAGCACCAAGTACAACAGATCTCACACTGGAATTCTTCTTCAAGAGCACAACCCAAAACATGCAGCCCCTTTTGGTGAGTGGTGCATGTTGTTTGCACATACAAGTTTCCCGTGTAATCACAACCCTTGATTTGGTTAGTAAAATACTACCAAGTGTAGAAATGAAAATTGAAAGATACTAGCAGAATTGGACATTTGTAAGAATTCAGCAACATTTTCAGATCAGGAACAGTAAAAGTAAAACTTGAGGAAAATCTGATAGACTGCCAACTGGCTTTCCAAGTATCCAGACAGACAAGACAAAACTGGTACTTATTTCTAGACATATCAACTTCTACCCTACAAAATACAACTAAGTCCCACCCTCCTGCCCCTCCCCAAGTGCAAGACAGAAAATGCCCTATTAGGAAAGAAAAGCTCTGTCAAAAAACCCCGGTTCTGTCAAAATTATAACAGACATCTCATTTTCACAGGAAATTGAATGAGGATTTAGAAATTCACCAGCTCCTGAAAAGGAACTCTGCATTCCCAAAGTCAGAACTTCATCAAAAATAGCATTTCAAGACAGATTTCATCACATGACTGTCAAGCTAACAGTTATAAAACAGCTCAAAACATTTTTAGCAGTTTAGACACTAGCCATGTATTATTAGTGCTTCTTTGCTCCAATTTTTGACGTAGTACTAAAGCTGCCTAAAATAGGCACTGGATAGTAGAAAGGTGTGAGATATCTTAAAATGGAAAACTAAAGGTAATAACAATGGTGGGAAAATCTTCTTCTAGTCTAATGCCAGAGGACACATATAATGAAGAGCAGTTTGGTACCTTGTCCCCAGGCAAACCAGGATTTGGAATTTGCCGTCTTTTCCAATGTTCCTCGGAGCTGTATTGATGGCATTCACGTAATGACAGAAGGTTTTGCATGAAGATCTCTGAAGCAAAAGGGCCTCCTCGTTGTCCCCAATCTGATCACTGGTTTCAAAATAAGCAACAGCTTTCTCTGTTGTAGGGAGAACATCAGAACCCAGTGAGCAGAAGCACTTCATGGTGACACAGAATCACACAAGGGAATGCTTAAAAAACCGACCTGTTCAGAGCTATTCCACAGCTCATCTATGGATTCCTGACTCTGAAGACCATAGGTAGGTGATCACCTCCACCTTTAACATGGCACAGCACTGGTCAGTCTGGTTGACGTCTAACACAGGTAACACCAAGGAGCTGCACCAGAGCACCCCTCAATGGTTTCACTCTAAGTGATACCATCAGCCTTGATTTCTCACTTTTTCTGTGTACGCACTTACCCTCAGGCTAAGCATCTCAGCCTGCAACCCTGTTCCAAGGGAGGAAGTACATCTCAAATTACCCCTACATAGGCCTACAGGTAAGGATCACCAGAAGACCAGTGCAGTGATTAGGAGAGTTCTCATAAATAACTAAAAATCCAAACCTTTCACTCCCTGCCCTTTCCCAGCTCTCCCCGTAACACTGATTGCTCCTCTACTCCAACCTCCAGCCCACCTTCTTTCTCTCAGAAAAGCTGTTTGAACTATGAATTCTTAAATTTCTGCACAGACTCACACTCTTCTCTTACACAGAGTTTAGTATTTCTTGTCTTCTTTCTCATTGACTTTTAGCAACCTGGAGCAGGTGCTTGGCAGGAGAAATGGCCCCTCAGCTGATCAGAACCCAAAGTTTGAGTGTGAGGAGTCATTTTGCCCTAAGCTTTCTCCTCCAAATCACATACCAGCTTACCTATGAAATCCCATAAGAAGACATTCTTATGAAAAATGCGAGCTGATTTGAATCCGTGGTGGAAGACCTGCTCCAGTGCTGCAACCAGACCGTTTTCTCCACACAACAGAATGGTAAGGCTCCCTCTCTGTGGGAAAGGGAGAGTAGGTGAGTATAACTTGCCTTGTTTGGATGCCAGAAGCTTCAGATCTGCAGGTAGTACATCTACTGGTACTTCAGTGCCATTTCTGTTTATAAAAACATGCAGGCAAGTAATGAAAAGTAGGAATTACCTCTTTCTCTGGCTTGTGAAAGTGTTTCACAATATTGTTCACCGCTTCCCCGATTCCCTCTTGGATCTGCCCCGCATTAGGCTCTGTGAAATGATGGAGAGCAGACTAGCTGAAGTGGTGAGTTTTAAATGCTGTATTACTCTTGAAGGCTAATCTTTCCTTGCTTGACATTTCAGCAGTCATGTCCTCTAATTTTACAGGAGGAGGACAGGTGTATGAACAGGATCTACAGTGTCTCATCAGCTTTAGCAGAGAATGCCTCATATGACCCTCACAGTCCCGTGTCCTGTTGTAGCCAAGTGCAGTTACTCATAAAAGCTAATTTTAGGGATGTGAGGTTGATGTGCCCTAGGGTCCCTCCAGAGATAAGCTCTGCCAGCAGGCAGTTCACAGCAGCCACATCAAGCTCTGAGCTGCCCTCAGAGGCCTGTCTTCCCACAGACAGCAAAGTGAGCTGGGAGGCTGAGCAGCATCAGCTACTGCAAACTCTGCTGCCTCCTCCTCCCTCATCTCGTATCTCCATGCTCCAAAGAAAGAGATTATTATCTCTCAACAGTCAAAAGGGGACATTGAAAGAGGCAACGTGTACGTTACAGAGCAAACACCAACCAGAGAAGGCAGGAAAAGCTCATCAGCTTGCAGCTGCTGCTCTGCACCAAGCCTTGCTTCAGGATGAACCCTCCTGCTCACAGCAGCTTTTTTTTCCCAGCAGTTGGCAGCTGCCCCCTTCTCTATGATCCTGGGGAGGAAGGCAAGAACTTACTGGTGTTCTTCCCTGTGAGGGAAGTGATGCTCAGCCGCCGAGTCACCGTAGGAGATTTCTGCTGGGGCGGGGTGCGGCACTGCTTTCCCAGCTCTTCGTCAGACGTGGAGGACACCAGCTCTCCGATGAGTATTCGCTCCAAACTGCCATCGTCAACGCCTTTCCCCAGCCACCGCCCACAGGGGAACCTGCAGCACGCCCAGGACAAGCACAGCTCAGCCACACACACAGTGCAGCCTGATCGCAAAGCTGGGGGACAGCTGGCACCCAAGAAACACTGCTCACAGGCAGGGAATACTTTGCTCCCAGAAAATTCTTACAGAGCAGAACTGTGCAGGAGCAGCCCCTGCACCACAACTGACCATCCTTAGAAACAGGGAAATATGCAAAGTTTGGGTCACACACATATTTCATGGTCCACATCTTGTTTTCTGCCGAGTTGTTTTTCACTTGCAACCACAACTGATATTCACCCTTTAAATGCACTGTGACGATTAACAACCAAATCCCCAGAGTTCCCCCCAGCTGAGGCTGTGACATCTCATATTCAAACCTCACCTCACATTTTACTGCTGTACTTTTGGATCCCATACACAGCCCTAATGAAATCCACGCACATGTCCATGCCCACAGTCATTGCATCCCATGTCCTCCTACTTTCCCCCACACACTGTGGCCAGCTCTGAGATCTGGAGCTCACCTCTCTGAATTACAGTTTCCCAAGTTCACATTTTTTAAAAAATTAAGTCTGCTAAGCCATGTTTTGTAAAACCAGTGATGAGTTAGGAGATCATTTTGACGCAGAGGTATGTACTCAATAGAAGATTAGAAAAGAAAATCATCTAAACCTTTTACTTTCTTAGTATTTCCCCTAGACCAGCATTTCAGCTCTTGTGGTTTAAAGAGTTAATTTGTGCACAGTTTTACCACACTACTTTAAATCAAGAGATTTAATTATTAGACACAAACATATGAATCACTTCAAAAGTATCCATACTGTCTGTCCTGTCTCAGAAAGATGCAAAGAAAAGCCGGCACTCAAATCTCATTTAATATTTATCAGATTATGTGACTTCAACTAGGGTTTCTGAAATGAGAGAGCTGGGGGTGGGGGAGACCAGCCCAACCCTAATCAGGGACCCAAATCAGCCCCAGTCAGAGTTAAGGAGAAGGTGAATGCTTTCTTGCTTTCTCTAAATTCAACAAGAATTTCAGACAAGGAAAATTAAAACTTGTTGCTTACTTGTACGTGTGTCCTGTTATTTCATTCCTGACCATGACACAATCAACCAGCCACTTGGCCAGTAGCCCTGAGTTGTCATGACCAATCTGAACGGTCGTCAGCTTCCCCAAGTTCTGGCACTGCAATGAGTAACAGTTTTTGCTTCATTTAAAAAAGAACAGACAACACACACCCCCACCACACACACACATATGGTCTCAAATATAGGCTTTTATTCAGTCTTCTTTGATTTATGGAATAAGTATTTTTGACCAAACACGCAGAGCATTTTGAAAAGCAGCATAATTATTTTAAGACAGGAGAAGAGAAATAAAACTATTAAAAACTTGCAAAGAGATTACATTATTTGTTGGGAGCACTCTGAATATTTTTGAGAAGTATTAATTACACATTTCTGAGCTAAGGTGATAAAAAGGTGTGCCTCTGCACAAGAAACAGATCTTCAATACAAACAGCTTTTCAAAAATGCATTTGGAGCATACTGACCTTCAGCTGACTCACTCTACACTATGCAGCAGTCCCTAGATCCGTTACTATTTTCAAAGATTGATTTGATTACTGTTGGGCCAAAAAACAAATCTCTAACATGAGACTCAGCATCTCAAAGACACAGAAGAAGGAAAAAAAGGCCCTGTGAATTCCAGTGCAATATGTAATTGTAGGTGGGGCTGGCAACTACCTCTGTTAACGTCACCTAAACACTTCCCTTGAAAGACCTTGGTTTTCACTGCTTCTGATGCTGCCAAACAAGCAGCTTGGGCTGACATTTTCAGTAGTGGGTGGTTACCCAAGTCGATATTTTAGGAAAGTTTCAGCCAAAGGAATAATCCAGAACGGCATCAATACGGTCCTCAGAAATACCTAAATATGTCATTTTGCCTGTTAGAAGCCTGGAGATCTTTTCTACAAAATAGCAGAACCGGAATGAGACGTGGGCATTTATCACAAAAATATCCCCTCTGTGTCAAAATTGACCTATATTTGGCAAGAGGCTTTTTTTGCTATTGTTGTTGAAGATCAGTCTGCATATGCTCAGTGGATGCAACCTTAATTTCAGTAGCAGATTTTCCTACAAAAATCACTCCTTAATGGATATGGTACAGCCCGGAGCTAGAGGAGCTTGACAGGGCTTTCCCTGCAATTCCTGCTACCAGCTGCTTTGGCATGGCACTGAGCCAACCTGTAATTGACGGGTGGGAAAGCAGAGGGGAAAGCAAAGAGAAAACCCCAGCAAGCCTGGAGGAGAGAGCCCAGTGGGCATGGCAGCTCCTGGTGTGCCAGGAACAGCACCTGAGGCTTGGATGTTGAAGAGCAATGCCAGACAATGGGCTGAGAAGAAATTTGGGACTGGCCAGAGGTCAAAAGGGACCTGGGTGGTGGTTAGTGGAAAGACAGAGTGAAAGAAGGGAAAAGAAACTTGGAAGGGAGATGAAGAATTGGAAATGAGCACTGAAAGGGAAAATTAGGCAAGGAGGTGTGGAAGAGAATGAGATGTGGAAATAGATTGACAATGTGAGGAAAGGGACAGCAGTGAGGCCTGTGGTTAAAAGTGGTGTGTGTTCACAGGAAACCTTCATTTCACACAGGAGGGGCGGGCTATTTTCCTGTACATATTTGAACCTACAGTGACACTGAAAATCAGGCCAGAATCTGAAATGCCGTGCTCTTAATAACCCCTTGACAAATTAATACTTATTTGGAAGCACGTTTCAAACTGAAAGGAAAATGTGAAGAGCACATACTCACCTCAAACGTCATTTCTAGGTGGTTTTTAGGAATCTGCATGACGCCACTATCTCCCAGTTCTCCTGACACACATATCCACGGGTTTGATGTGGTTATTGCATTGCTTAGTTTTTTGATGGGAATTATCACTGACCTGTAAGGGATCACTGAGAACAGGCAGAAGGGGAAGCGCATTAGTCTTGATCTGGTTTTTTTTCCCCTCCTTACAGTAAGCGCAGTTTCTGGGGCAAACCACGCCTTTCCCTCGAAGGCAAGCTCTGGTTCCCAGTCTCAGAAGCAAAGCAGGAGACCCCTGCCGCTGTGGGCGGGGGTGGAGGGCAGCGGTGCCGCACGGTGGAGCTGCAGCCCCGCGGCACAGCCGGGACAGCTCCGCAGCCGCCGGCGGGAGGATGGGGCACACGGCAGGCTGCGGGGGAAAGCAGCGGCACAGACAGTCTGATTGGAAGGGACCTTTAGAGGCCGTCTAGTCAAGCTCTCTCCAACGAGCAGGGACATCTTCAACCAGACCAGACTGCTCCGTCCAACCTGACCTCGAACACTCCCAGGGATGGGGCGTCCATAACTTCTCTGGGCAACCTGTGCCAGGGTCTCACTACCCAAAATGTAAAAAAGTTCTTCCTTATACCTAAGCTAAACTGACCCTCTTTTAGTTTAAAACCATCACCCCTTGTCCTACTGCAACAGGTAAATGATAAAATGTTTGTTCCCATCTTTCATATAGGCCCCCTTCAAGTACTGAAAGGCTGCAATAGGAAATGCTGGCATGGCTGGTAACACCACAGTCGAAGTCTCAAGTGTGGTGTGTCTCTGTGGACATCCCCCTTTTTATTCTTACTCCTATTCCTGTTCTTATTCTCTTATACTTCTGCTTTTAAATCTGTACCACCCATACATGCTTAAGACAAGGACTGCCACCCATCCCAATCTGGATTTGGCTCTCTGCACCTCCAGCACCGCAAGACCCTCTCTCCCCTTATGTTTCACAAGCTGCCTTTTTGACTGGGGAAGCTAAGGCAGGTTCTTTTACTTTTGTGTGCCATCCAATCATACCGCACTCAAAACAATACCCTCTAATTCCAAGCACTTGTCCTACAGGAGGAAGCTGTCAAGCTGGATGCCCCACAGAAATAAGGAAATCAAGGATGAATGAATCTCTTTGCACTGTGCTAGTTCTGAGGGGATTTATTGCTTTAAGAGGAGAAAAAGTAGAATGAATGCCTGTTTTGACAGCCAGGTAAAACTTGCTTCACTTCAGTCTGAACAGGCAGGGAAATTAAAAATAAGGGCTGCCCAGGTGAATCCAAATAATTAGGTCATCTCTTGGGATCCTGCTTTTTCTGCATTGTCCAGCACTGGAGAGACAAAGACTGATTTTCAGATATCAATCAAACCTCTGCTCTCCTCCTTACAAGAGAGGGTGAGAAAGGGAACCTTCCTGGCATTTAAGAAGAGACAAAAAGAGATTTAAAATACACAGAGAAGCACAAAGTTATTTCATCCTCCAATCTTCCATCTCGTCCTCAGTCTGAAGAGAGCAGGCTGTTAGGATGCACACTTAATGAAGGCCAGAAAGGAGCGTTAGGAGGTAGAGGACTTGTCTGTGAGGGAAGATGAAAGAAACTATACAGAGAGCAACACTCTCTGCTGATTACTCTCCTTTGTGCAATGCTCTTATCCAGAGCACTCCCACACAACCTTGGCTCTCCAGCTGGTTTCCCAGAGCAACACCCAGCACCCAGGAGCCCGCAGCAACAACCAAGGCTTCCACATAAGGGCTCAGCTACTCAGGCACCAGCAACATCATCTCTTACAAATCATGACAGCAACTAATTTTTAGTCAGGGGGAAAAAAATTGATTCTCCAACTCACTGATTGTAGTGAAGACGCTTGTGAAGCAGAAGTAATCCACAGCATTGAGCGAGAGCAGGTGATACAGAAACTGTTCCCGTTCTTCTTCGCAGCGCAGGAAAGCATAACGCTTGTAAAGTTTCCTGGGAGAAACAAATAAATGGCATTTTTGTTGTTGCTGTTGAAAAAGCACCACGTATCTTAAAAGGTGTTTGAATCTCAAAACACCAAATGAAGAGTGGCTCTTAATGCGAGGTATGATTCCTCAGTAACATTAGCTGCTAGAAACCCACTGAGGGCATGTAAATGTGCTGCGCGTGTTTTACAGAGCACTCTTGGCTCCACGCTCCCACAGCAAGGCTATTGAGCTCCTCTCAGTTTTGGGTTTGCTGCAAAGCACAGACAAAAACTAACACTACTCACAGCAGCAGATCTGAACCAACATACAGCAACCTCAATTCTTCCCCATGCCCTCCCACTGTGGAATGGTCTCGTCTAATAACCTCATCTTGGTTCTGCTCCCTAGTGTGACAGAGAAAACTCAGCAGAAGGCACCAAGCAGCAGCTGGGGTCCTCTCACCACTCTGTCAGCTCAAGGATCTGTAGGGCTGCGGTGTGGCTTGGATCAGTGCAGAGATCTGACCAAGAACTGATGCCTCCTTCCTGAAATTTGTGATGCATTTTCCATGCAGATGAGCACAGTTCCACCCTGTGGTGTGGGCAGTACCACCTCTCCCATTTACCCTCTGCCCTTCATCCCTTCTAGCTGGAAACCTC
The DNA here is from genome assembly GCA_013389985.1 of Dryoscopus gambensis. Classification (NCBI taxonomy): domain Eukaryota; kingdom Metazoa; phylum Chordata; class Aves; order Passeriformes; family Malaconotidae; genus Dryoscopus; species Dryoscopus gambensis. The sequence goes on from WEIT01009326.1 coordinate 29,715, forward strand.
AGTACCCAAACAGGGTGCCTGGCTGCACACCAAGCAGCAGCACCTTGAGACACCACTTTGACAGCGTGAAAGTGAAGGTTTGAAGAAAAGAGCTGGCTTACTTTGCAAGTGCCTGGTTGGAAAGCAGCTGCTTCAGATGCTGAGACAAAAGCTTCTTCTCCAGAGAAAGTCTTATCCAGGCTCGGGCTCGCCCCACATCCGTCTTTATCTCACTCATGTTCTGAACGTGCCTGAAATGTGCGAGGAAGAAAATAAATAGATGAATCATAAAAATTCTACATGCTTCAAATGACAACCTCCAGTGTGATGATGCAGCAGGCAAACTGGAAAATGTCTTCTGGCATAATTTCTAGAGAGATCCCCAGCAGGGCCCCCCAGAACCCTGCACTGTGGGAATGAGATCCCTGGCAGCCCCAGATGGCACGAGGACACGTGGCAGCTTCTCCTGGGCATGGCAGCCCATAGGAGCTGCTCTGTGCTTGCCTGGCCAAGGTGAGGAGGGGTAAACCCGCTTATCCCTGCACTGCCAGGGGTAGATGATCACAGGGACACCGCTAACACTCGAAGCAGCCACCTTGTCACACACAGTTATATCTCAGCTGCCACCTCAAGCTGCTGACTTGAATGGGTGTGTCTGGGAGGACAAACACGTGTCCTGAGAGTTCCTCCAAACCACACTGGCTCTGGAGGCTCTAACAAACCCCTTGAGGGCAGGAGCAATGGCACAGCTGAGAAAGGGAAGACTGCTGAGGCAAAAACAGCAACAGCTGCAGGCAGAATCACATTTTTAGGGCTATAAGAGGCCTTCCTGTAAGTGATAACTTGAACAGCCCTCCATATGTTTCATCTGTAGGAAAGCAGAACTGTTCCATAGGGGCTTTCTGCTATGGTTTTGCTTTTCTTTTTTCTTTTTAAACTTCCCACATTTCAGTTTGGATAATGCCAGAAACTCTAGTTTTAGAGCACAGGGAGTTTTAGAAGAGGAAGAGAACTGCCATGGCAGGGTGAAGCTGCTTCCAAAAACTCCCCACTTGGTTACATAAACAAGAAAAGTAAGTAACAGTTTCCACCAGGGGAAAGAAAAGGCTGCCATTTCTTAATTTTCCTGCACTCTGCATGTGAAATGCACAGGCAATTCAACCCTCCAAACCTCCGTGGCAGGCTCCAAGTACCATCAGCTGAAGTCTGAACTAACCTCAGTCTGAGGTGCAAATTCAGTCTGCAACTTCTGTGACAGCCCTCCACGCATTGCTGAGTGTTGGGGAACGTGGCAATATTTACTCCAAAGGAAATCCAACAAAGTCATGCTGTGACTGATGCTTTTTACGTTGACTACTATAGTCTCACTGTCTCGTGCTTTCCCCCATCTGTTACACCCAAGTGTGTGCTTTGTGTTATATTTAGTCCCTGCATTATTTGAGGAAACAACTCTCTTCTTTATAGAGCCTCTAACAGAGCAGGCCCAGGACCTTTAGGGCAAATTTGCAGAGAACAACGCTGTCTAGAGATACAAATTTGCTCTGCACAAATGAAGAGGATACACAGCCCAGCAGCACTGCTCTGTGCCAGGCTGACCTGCAAAGCTGAAGCCTGGCTCCTGGCATGGGAAACCCCTTCCTGGCTCAGAGCATGGCAGCCAGCATTAGACCTTCCAGCAGAGAGCTGGACATGTGACCCACAGTCCTTGAGAAACAGGATGCATGCTACACTCAACTACATCATGTTGAGACACTCTTCTCAGACATTTCAAGTCTTTTGAGATGGGAAGATCAAAGCACTGACTATCATCTCCCTCCCCTTCCCCCCCGAGTGCTCAGCTTGAATTACATCTAGTATGAAACACTGAGCAGAATATGTTATTTCACTGTGAGAAGATTCAAGTACAGATGGACGCAACCTCATTCCATGCACGCTCTCTGCCTCTTCATTACCTGTTTCTCGTTCAGACCAGATTAGCATTAATTGTGCATTTGGGAAAAATAAAGATCTGCAACCATGAAGCTTGCCAGAGATATTAAAAAGATTCAGTAATCAGTCTTGGTGTCAGCAAAAGTGGAGTGTAACAGAATAGAGCATGCAGGAACCCAAATTTATTTCACTGTCAGTTGTGAGAGTCAGAACAGCTCTATTTTTATCAGTGACCTCAGTGTAAGCACCGTATGCTCACCACTGCACAGCAAATTCTTCTTGTCAGAGCACTGAACAGCCATTTTGATGCAACTCCCCTGGTTCGGACTTGCTTTAAATCCCATTAGTAATAAAGAAAAATCTATTTGCCCTGTCAAATGTAAGCCTGGGGTATGGCGAGACAAACCCTCTTCAAACAGCTGTGCTGACAGCAGAGGTTAGAGCCGCTCAGCACCGCCATGCCCGGAGGATGCTGCGCCTGCTCCCATCCCAGCACAGTCAGGAAAGAGCCTACAGCTCATCCCAGGGAGGCAGCAGGTCTTTGCTCAGCTTTCTTTTTGAACACAGCAGGTTAAGCATCACTGCTGTGGGCCCAGTGCCCAGCTCACAGCCTCCACTGCAAGCTCCCCGCAGAGGGGAGGCACGACATGGGCATGAGAGCAAGCGCTGACAGCAAGGAAGAGCTTGCCCAAAGGGGAAGAATCAGAAACTTGAATCCAGCTGGACCAACGGTTTTGGGGAGGCCTTGATGTTAACTGGTTGGGTTGGATGCTCAGCAATGCTTGAAGGGCGAGGCCATGCTGGAAGCAGGCTGTAGCTGGAAGAAGGGTGGGAGAGATGAGGCAGATCCTTGCCAGGGGAAAGGCTGGAAGGCATACCCCCAGACTGGCTTGTGCCACTGAGATTCCATGCACAGAACCAAAATAAACACCCTGAGCATCTTCCTTACCACATCTGTGATGCCTGGCTTTTAGCGGGGGCAGAGGACAAACCACAGCACCTGTAGCACAGGCTCATGGCACATTCAGAGCGTGATTGTGACTCAGCCCTGCTTTTAAGTTGTTTACATAACCTTGCATGAGCCATTAGAAACAAGCCCTGCTCAAGGCAGTGCTTAATCCTCCAGCCATTAATTCAGTCAGCACCACAAGCCCCGCAATTTAACAATTACCCATCCTTCAACTTTAGCCTGGCTCTGTTCGTGCAAACAAGTATTAGGCAGCATTCCTTCCAAGCAGGAGAAAGTATGCCACGAGATTACAGATGACAAATTCAACTCACCATCTGCCCAGCATTTTCTATGACCAGACATGTTTGTGGACAATCATGAATACCCAAGATACTACAAAAGGTAATGTTCTGCTTCTGTACTTTTTCCCTGAAGAGCAGTAAGAAAGACTTCTGTGATTCAAACAAGAGAGCTCAGATCCATGCTCAGCTTTCATTACTCCGGTGGAAGCTTGTGGAAGACAGAACCCATGCATGCAGCAGTGAGCACACACAGCCTCCTCTGTCAGCAATCCCCTCCCAGCACGGGAGTTTCCGCTCCAGATCCTCCTTCATCCTTCCCTCAGACTGACCCTCTACAGGCCTGTCAGTCTCCCAGGACTGAATTAAGGAGATAGCTGTCACATCCCATGAGAGAGATGCTAAAATGGCAGACACATGTTCCAAATGACCTCTTGACACTACACCCCTAATTACACTGTAATTCTCTCTCCCTCTTTTGAATGTTGTTTTAGCCTTATGAGGCATGTCATATTCTTTGAAATCAGAACAAAAGACTCAAACGACATAGCATCAAACTAAAAGGTTGCCCACTGCAGGTGGGCAGTATAGTGATTTTTTCTTCCCACAGAAATCTGACTAATCTATCAACACAAATAGTAAAAATCACATCACTGTAATCAGGGTTTTAGGTGAACTAAACTACAATGGATCTTATTTTTGCCATTAAGATTTTTTTGCCATATTTTTAGGTGTAAGAAGGACGTGGCATGACAAGAAACAGTACTCATGTTGTCTCACACGTTAAATTGCCAGCAATTGCTCCCAGCTCTTTACAGATGAGGTTACTGCATTACTCCTCCTCTCTTTTCATGGCATGTTTATCCCACTGCAATCCTTAGCCCTGGCAAGGCAAGTGTCAAAACAGTGGCCTGACTTGGCAGTGGCTTGACCAAGGAGATGCCCTGAAGAACTTTGCCTGCTGCTGTCACACCAGTCTCCACCTCTTCTGACTCTCTAATCCTTCTGGTTCCAAACAAACACTGCTTGAAAAGGTCTCCAGAGCCAGGCCATGGTCTGCTGCAGAGAACCTGCTCAACTTCACATCCCAACTTTAAACTCACCCAAATTCTAGGTCTGATTAAATTTCTAAACTTGTATTATTACTATCTGCCATGAAAGGCTAGTTGAAAAGAAAGACTATTGCTCAAGCATTGCAAACAGCAAGCATTTTTATGTCACTTTGCTTTGCCTATAAACACTACTTGCTGGGCCAGTAATTAAAAAATGAAGAAAAGAAATACACTGAAAATACCAAGGATTAACATATCTGCTGTTATTTGTAGAAGTTGGCTTTATTACTGGAAGAACCCCCCCCAGGAAAACAGAAATCCCAGTACCATATGTGTGGTCTTCATTCTCTGTTAGCTAAAATAGATCAAGTGAACACACAAAAAAGTTTTTCAAAACAGAAGGGCAACACGTAGATTTGAATGTGGTCTGAAGAGAAGGTTTAATTCTCCTTAGCCTTTGTAGACCCAAAGCCAGTGAGGATCTTTATTTTATGCTACACAATTAAACCCACAATTAATGCTTTAGAACCAAACTGCATACCTCATATCTTGTATCAGGGAAACCCTCAATGTAGGCAGAGTGATTCCTGTATCAGATTTTCGTCTTTCTGTTCCACCGCCAACTACAGTGGAGAAAATACACAAAGTTAATACAACACTACAGTAACAGTCTGCAATGCATTTGTTTTACATACAGCTGAAAACAAGTGGCTGGTAACTCCAGTGTTTCTGTGCATTGCCATTAACTCTATCCTGGAAATGTAGAAGTAGACAAAATGAAAATTCTGAACATATTTCCTATTCCTTCCTTAATCCAGCACTGAACTTGGAGATTTAGCTTCCTTTTTTGTATGTGAAATACCTTAACTTAAATCTGTACAGCAATGAATTTTATTATCAAGAACATCCTGTGGAAAGCTCACAACTGAGAACAACTCAAATAAAATTAAGCTACAGTAACATATTCAATGCAAAGAATGCCATGCATTTCTGTGCTCTGCTCTGATCAAACCACTTTGTGGTGACACATTTTGCTCTCAGGAATTTGTGCCTGCCAGCCAGATTGTTTAGTGCATTACTCATTGAAGCTTATTAAAAAGTTCTTTCATGGGAGAGACTAGTTTGTGCATAAATGCCTCTTTGAGGACTGATCATACAAGTTCCCATCTGTAGGATCTGAATTGGAGAGTCCTTGCAAGATGACCCACTGAAGTTCAGAGACTTTTACTACAATACCCCAGCCGCTCGGCAGGGAGATCTCAAGGTTATTAGAAAATCTCTCTTAAAACACAGAAGTCATTTAGTGATTGTAAGGGGCCAAGCCAAAGCACAAACTGAGCACCTAGACTGATGGACAGAGATTAATTACAGAATTTCTGAACTGTACCACCCACCAGTATATTCACTGAACATGGAGTTTTTCGTATTGCTATTTGAGAGACTGATTATGCTCACTGAAAGAAAAATGTCATCTGTCTTATTCCCAGCTCCACACTTTCAGCTTCTTCAGAAATCATCTCTTGTGGAGACACTGCTTCTCATACCTCACCGAATGCTCATTAAAAGGGAATGAAGGTAGTGCACATACATCAAGCAATTTTCCAGACAAGGATGGAAACTATGTTCCTTTGCCCCCAGTGACTTCAATCTATTTTGTCCAGACATCAAGACATCCCCACAATGATTATGACAAGTCTCAGAATGTAAATGTGGTATTAGCAAGGAAATACACTAAAAATCCTGCATGGGTTTCATGTGGTTGCACTGTTCCTCCCACAGCCGAGTTCATTTGCTGTGATGGACTCCTCATGGAGTCACCTGCCAAGTACTCACCTGGGGACTCTGCACTGTGCTCTTGCTTCTCTTCTCTCTCCTGGTACTGAAGCAAATGGGACCACAAAGCAGATTTCCCCTGAAAGTGGAATATGTAGTACGTATCTTTAATTAAACCAGGCAAAAGAATTACCAGTAACGACCAATAAACATGGTAGAATAATGGAATGGCATTTGAATGGGTAAAATGTTCAGTAGTAACAACCAATCCTTCTCTCTTAGGCCATGAAACCTCAGGAAGAAAGAGGACCATCCCACTGACTAGCAGTCACACCACCCACCCTGCTCCTTTGTCCTCCCTCTGGGTTTCCCTTGTGAAGGTTGAAAGGGAATAAACCAAATACGTACTTGACAACATCACTGCAATATCCAGAGGGGAAACCCCAAAACAGTCCCCCCCAATAAAACCCCAAACACCCAAAACTCCTCAAACCTTCACAAAATTTGGAATCAGGGACACTGATTCCAAAGACACCTCCTGTTTTATCTTGGAGAACATTGAGTAGCAGCTTAAAAAGCAGAGATGACATAAAGTATTTACCAACCTGCTTGACCTGCAGACCATGGCTCCAGATTCTTTCTAGCAGATCACAGAGACTGGCAATCAGTGTATTTTCCTCCAGACCTGTTATGTTGGCTTCCCCATGTCCCAGCTCAACTGCTTCATGGCCCATTTTCTCTACCAACATGCGTTTAGTCTATAAAAAAAAAAAATCCCAACAGTTTCTAAGAATATTATCCAACAAGAGACAGAATTTACAGATGAGTTTACTTACACGTGCTTAATCTAGAGACCACTGCTAAGAGAGAGAAACTTCAAATCTATTTGCAGAGATTATAAATTAACAAAAATAATTAAAAAAAAAAAGTTTGCTTGATTTCTTCGAATCACAGAGTTGGAAAGGACCCAGAAAGATCAAGTCCAGCTCCTGTGCCTGCACAGGACACCCCAAGAGTCACACCATGTGTTTGAGAGCATTGTCCAAATGCTTCTTGAACTCTGGCAGACTTGGTGCTGCGACCACTTCCCTGAGGAGCCTGTTCCAGCTGTCCTATTTCTATACCCTTTATCTATTGCCCTATTTCTATGCTGTTGATTTATTACCAAGCAGAGTACAGAATACATCTTCAGTCTTACTTAGCTTCTGTTTTAATTCTTGCCACAGCCATTAAAGTTTAACACTCAGGTAAAGCAGTACACCACCAACTGCAACAGACACAAAGAAGGTGTATGTCCATGGCTATAAAAGCTTCTTTAATATTAGGAATTGTTATACCTCTTTTGCTCTGCATAAACAACATGCAAAATCCCCACGTGCTGAATTCTTCCCTTTTGACCAAGGGTCTCCAGGCCACTCTGTTTAGGCTACATGTAAATATGAACAATTAAAGGAAATCCTCCAAAAGATGTCTGATCACGCTGACTCTCTTTCCTGTCCTTTCTACTCGTTCCATCAACTTCAACTGCATAAATGGAGGAGTGACAACACATTCCTTTCTCTTCTAGCTGTTGAAAAACCCCACAGGGATACCCACCCTGCAATAACCAGGTATTCCAACAGAACAATGCCATTCCAGCTGCGAACCAGGAGAACATCTGCCGGTGCTATTTAAGCTCACTGCAGTCAAGGGGAGAGCACACAGGGTATGACCCACCTTCATGCGACATTCCTTCAGCAACCCTTCCACAAATTTCCAGTTGGTCTGTGCAATCACGGCTGGAGAGAGGTCTGACAGTTTGGGCTGCCGTAAATTTTTTCCTAAACTCCTTGCCTCCTGCATGTATTTCTAAAAATAAAGAGAAAATTTTAGGTATTACAGGTCAGAGTGACTCTCCTCATTCTAATCCTAGGCAAGCAAGGTGGTGAAAACAAATGAGCTAGTGTTAATCTAGAAACAAAATCTTGATTTGTCTGATGTTTAGGTGTCAGGCTGGAGAAGTGGAATGATCCCTTTAGAGAACAGAAAAAGCAAGGTCTTTTCCTGAGTGGTACAGAATCAGTCAATAATAGCCAGTGAACTGTGCTGTTAGTCACCAGCATGAAGTTAGGCACAACAAGTGCATAAAGTGTAATACCTTCATCTAGCAATAAAGTCAAAACACCAAGAAAAGTTTCTTTCCACTGTTATTTGATTCTCACTTAAAAAAAAAAAATTAAAAGAATTGTCTCATTTGTGACCAGACTGTACATGAATAGAAAAAAATCCTTTGGAAATAAATTATAAGAAGCAGAAATACACTTAGTGAAGGAGAAAGGGTTCATCCATTGCTTTTCATCTACATAGTTTATGTGGCAAAAGTGAGACCTGATCTTATTCTCAATTAACTTCTTGATTTCAAATGAACTTCATTTTAAACAGAACTGACACTTGGGCTCATTCATGTTTTTACTCTGGTAATTGTTAAGTATGGACAAAAATCAACATACTTTTTAAAAAAAGACCCAAGCTATAATAGAAGACTTTTAAACTTTCCTGCTCCATTTTCTTGTCTTCAGGGGTAGGGTATTTTTTGCTTTGGTCTGGTTTTTTTTTTTTGGTTTGTTTTTTCGTTAAGGAAAAACCCACAAACCAATCAGCAGGTGACCTCTGACACCAGCATCGGTGAGAGAGCCCCATGCTGAGCCACGCTGTGAAGCTGGCCACAACTATCAAAATGTTGTTCAAGCATTATTTATAATTTCTTCTTAAAAAGAGCAAGATAACAGAATGTTGCCAAATGAAACCCTTGAAAAACAGTGCTCATAGCCTGGTGTGGGAATGCTCTGTTTCCATAGTGCGTTTTTGTCCAGTTAATGATGCCTCTCTGGGGGATGGTATGTGACAATGACCACTCTTTCCTGGAAGGAGCAGATGACATCCCTCCAGGGAATTCTTGCTGCTGCTGGCTGGGTTTTCTGTGGAACTGAGAGGTCACTATGGCTCCTGCATCCTCAGAGCTTTCTGTCTGGGCAGAAAATTTATTCCATAGAATCACAGAATGGTTTGGGTTGGAAGGGACCTTAAAGATCACATACTTCCAACAATTCTGCCGTGGCATGGACACCTTCCAGTAGGTTGGGAAAAGCAAAACCAAAATCTAAACATATTGAAGTTAATTGAAATACCTCGTACAGGTTTTCTGACACAATCGGATTTTCTCAACACAGAAATTTGGACAAGAACCACTTGGCATCCCTCCATCAGGTCAGACAAGCATGTAGGGCTCTGCCATGAAAAGCTGTGTTCCACTCAAGTTTTCAGTTAGGTAACTACAGTTTCACCAATATTGTGAGGATTTAAAAATAGTTCAAAAACTACAGGTGGGAATAAAAGAAAAAAGTTACAGATGATGAAAGTGTGTTGTTCAGCAAGCAACCTCACAAGCGACTTCCATCTCAGTGCAAAAATTAACAGCAAAACCAGTGATAAAGTAATACAGGGAATATAAAACTAGAAAAACTAATATTTCTTTTTAAATGTGAAGGGATAAAAAGTGTGGTTATAGTCTGAAGAGTATAAACCAAACATAGATAACCTTACTTTATTCACTGTATATCTTCTTATTATATTAAAATTAAAAAAAATATAAACTCTAAGGTTCCAGCGAAGAATAAGGGTGGACTGAGAGAATCAGCTGATTGCCCTTTGCTTGTTCATCAGCATCCACACACCACTGTCTTCTTGGACACTGGGATGCAACGATCCAGCAGTCAGAATGCAATGCTTTTGGGATTTGACACCCTAAATTGAATTGCCAGGGGAGCAACATGGAAAAAAAAACCCAAAGCAAAACAAAATTGTTGTCTTCTAGCCTTGGAGCCATCGTGTTTTCCAGGGAGCTGGTGTGGAAGCTCCTCTCCATCTACTTTTCCGATTATAACCACACTTCCAAGCACTACAGGGACGTGCTCATACTCTACAAGAATGGGGGAGGTTTGAGATGCAGCGAAGACAGAGGTTCCTCATGCTAACAACATCTCAAAAGCAGCTTTCAACAAGAAAAACTAAAACATACCAGGCAGCATTCAGAGAAGGATTTTTTAGGAGGCCGTGCAGGAGGGGGTGGTCCCTGATCCCACTCCCAGAAGGCCATTGAGTTCTGACGAAGCAAAAGCTCCTCCGATGGCTAAGAGGAGGCAGATGCCCCAATGGCAGAACAGCCAGAAAGAAAGAGGAGACAAAGCAAAAGAAGCATGCATATGATCCACAGCCAAAAAAAGAAGAAAGTAAATACATGACAACGTACTGGAAAGGCTCCGCTGAGATATGCACACATGAGGCACTGTTTAAAATATACTTGCAAAGCCATGTAAGCAAAAATAGCAACAAACATGTACAAGTGCTGTTTTGCCGTGTTTCCATGAAACATCATTCAAAGCTATGGCTGAAGAGTCCTCTCATCCACTCAGGTTCTTTTGGAGGGCAAACTGCAACACTGACCAACATTATTCAGTGAGTTTTACCACAAAACAGCAGGAGTGTTATATTTTTGCTAGTGACATACAAAGGAAGCACATGGACATCAATGGAAAAATGTGGCAGAAATATTTAATGAAAGATGAGGAACTGAAAAGATGGGAAAGAAATGCATGTGTGTGACTGACATTTACAATGTCATGAGAGTTTCCACGCTTTAGGCATAAAAAGGCCCCAAAGTCTTAACCTTTCAAACAGGCATACTCATGTCAGAAATCTATGTAAGAGAAAGGAAAAAAGTTCCTTTAAAAAAGAAAGGAAGAATCCTGCCTCATTTGCTTCTACAGGGCTGACATTTATTCAAGGACTTGACTTTTCCAGACAATTCCACCCCAGCCAGAGTTTGGCAGCTGCATTGCCAGGGCTCTGCTGTCTGTGTGCAGTAACATGGCCAGGGTCTAAATCAGCAAATAAGCCATTTTCCTGATGACACTGGGGCTGTCTTGTTCCCAAAAAGCACTTTATTTATGTTGTGTGCTTTGAAGCTGTAGAACATCTGTGACCAGCAGAGCAGTGTCTAAATGGCCACAGAGACCCAACCAAACCTTACAGCAGCCACAAAACTGCCCCAAGTAACAGGCACATTGTTGTCCAAACCTCCAGCTCCTGGGTCACAGCTTGTGCTGCCCTCAGATGAGATGAGGCCACCCACCTCCCTCATGTCGTTGTCCAGCCCGATGTGCTCCGAGTGCTGCCGCAGGCGGTCCTTCCTCCGCTGCGTGGTGGTGCTGCGGCTGGCCCAGCGGCTGGGAAATCAGAGAGAGAAGACGTGTGTGAGCAGAAGAAAATCAGGAGGGAAAGCCTGGCTCAGGAGCTGAAGGACATTCAATGGGTCTGCAGCAAAAAGAAGACAAAGCCCAAGCTTGGACCTTGCAGTAAACACGGGTGTGAGCTGGTGCTGGGCCTCCCCATGGGAAACCACTCATGACAGGGTGGTGACAGGCCAGCACTCCTCCAAGGGTCAAAAATCCTGATGCAAACATGCCCAGCTGCCTGCCAGGGTCTCCAGTGAGAGCTTCTGGTATCCAAAATGCAGGTCATGCCACAGCAATGATGCCATCACTAGGTAAGTCGCTGTATTCAGTTACCCAAGACCACTGCTGCATTTGATGAGGTTTGACAAGAACCGTGTCTTTAGCAAAAATCAAAATACAATGATCTATTTTGAGTAGCAACGTATATGATTTTGCTCTTTTGTGAGAAGTGCTACTTCTCCTTTCTCCACTTTCTGTGGTACTTCCAGGAATTAGTTGAGAGAAATTACTCACTGCAATATTAACAACTGTTACTGGGTACACCTATGTCTAAAGGTTATAAACAATACTGACATTTCTGGGATTAGTCATACTGCTATTTTCACCATATCTTTCTTCTTGCATTTGGTTTCTAAGTACCACAGAAAGCCTGGGTTTTTTTCCACCTGTTCATGTATGTCCGGTTGAATTTTTTCTCTCTCCACACAGGTGGTATTGGTGAGGACAGCAGTCTCCAGATCCCAAACCCATGTATTTCTGTGTGCTGCCCAAACAGAAGCATATACAAATGAAATCTGGGATCTAACTGTTTGGGCAAGGAGTTTCAGCTGGTGACACAGACAGATGAATGCCTGGGGAGGAAACTCTTGCACAGAGCTGGACTTGGGTTCTGACCTGTCTGGCAAAACACTGGGGATGTGTAGGGAATGGAATCTGACCCAAGAGTAGGGCAGGGATGTGGCCCCTGGTGACCAAAAAACCACCTGTTTCCATAGAGAAGGGCTTTGCAAACATGTCCCTAACTATCTTCACCAGCTCCTCCAGCAAGTCAACCAAAGACTGAATTTTGGCTCACCACACAGATACAAAGGGAAAAAAAGCCACAGGAACTGTTGTTTTAAAAGTCAAACTGAAGTCCCGTCCTACCTCACAAATAACGTCAAGAAAACAAGTACAGAGGAAGAAATCTGGGTCTGCATGCAAGTATAGTTCATCACCTCAGTATCCCAAATGACAACACATTTATTTTTAAAGCAATTTTATTTTTCGTGGCCTCAAGTCTGTGCTAACAAAACAAAAGAGCCCAGTAGGTGTCTGCACAGCAAATGCAGATACCTTCTCAGAGGAACACATCACTGACATAAGTGTCTTTGCACCTCCATAAAAGTCTTAAAAATATTCAGCCCCTGAGTTTAACAAGTCACCATTTCAATTTTTTTTTTCAGAAGCAACAGCCAAAGCCTCATTAGATGACTAAGAGGGGGAAAATAAACACCTACATTTTAATAATCTCAGCAAGCAGAGATGTCACAGAAAAACACTCAGTTGAACAGAGAATAGCAGATATTAATGTGACTTTAGCCACTTGGCTCTGGAGACCTTCCATTTATTGCAAGTCAGGCCCACACTTATGTTTCACACAACAGAATGCCAATAACACATTGGAAATTTAAGTTATAGATCAAATATTACCCCATATCACAGTTTTTCTGCTCCAATTTATATGGTTATTTTCTGAATTCTAGACAGAGCTTGGATCCCTCTCCACCTGCATTGCTGCAGTTACTGAAAGATGAAAGAATTGCTAAAAGTGTCCTTTGAGGGAACACATCTCACCAAAGGTGAAAGCAGAACGAAAGCCACAGAATAATTACAAAATAATACACCACCATTAAAGCATTTTCAGTTCATTCCAGAGCTGTACTTCTTCTGGGAGAAGGCACAGACCATTCTCCAGATTATTAATCAGAGCTGTTGCAATGCTTTAAGCATAAAAAAGTAAAGATCATTGGGTGTTTATGAAAAAAAAAGACTGCTGCTCATTAGCTGGAGTAATTACACACAGTAAGCTGCATGTTCCCTCTTTTCCAAACTGTAAGTTGAGGAAGAGGGGGTGTTGAGTCACTGGGTGAGGTCTGTGCATTCGGATGCTGCTCTGAATCTCTCTGGGAGGTTTTGTGAAGATCTAACAGCAGATAAGCAGGATTAAGCAGCTAAATCTTTTAAAGCCTTTTCTTTACTGGGCCACATAGAATTTTCCCAAAACAATGCCTCAGTATTACAATAACCATTCCCTCTCCACAGCAGTGTGTTTTAAATTGCTCTTCCTCTCCCTGCGATCACTTGAAGTGATTCTAAGGGGGATAAAAGCCCCAGTGGCTGCACCACCTCCCTCGGGCTGCCGAAATCCATGTGGGTGCCTCTGCTGGCCCTGTCATCAGCTGCTGCTCCATTCCAGATGCTGCCAAAGCAGCAAGGAAAGCTGTTCTCCCACCAGCAACCCTTTGCTTGTCGTCAGCCCTTAGACTTGGGCTTTTCAGATAATCACTACTGCCTGTGTCCCTCCCCTCCTCGTCCTGAGGAGACAAAGCCCTCCTGGCTGCTCCCTTGCAGGGATGAGCTCTGAGCTGCCTGGCACCTGAGAGCACACATAGCGCTGCTGCTCAGCCTGGATGCTGCCCAAGTACGCCCTGACCCCCAGAACATCCTCTCCCCTTTATGTTTTGCTGGTAGAGCCATGAGCGTGTACTACTGGCATGTTTCATTTACTCCTCACAGTGAAGGCATTGGCTACAAACACCAGGTCTCTGGGGATGGAGCAGATGCAGCTCGGGTGCGGTGATGCAGGGAGCCCAGGGACAAGCTGCCTCCATGGAGAAGTGAGGAAAGGCTCATTTCAGTGTGTCTGCCTGTATCTAACTCCCACGTCCACAGATGAACGCTCCTCACCTTCAGGGACTGTGGAAAAGCAGTGATATTTCAGAGGAGGGACCAGGGAAGACTGCGCTCAGTTCAATATATGGAAATGAGATAAGGCACCTCCACCTGAGACCTTTGTAACACAAAGGCAGTCAAGTCAGTATCGTTTAGTATCAAATTAGACCCAAAAAGCATAGGAATAGGTTTGCAGAGGTTGGAGGAAATGTAATGGTGACATTTGAAACACCCCATGTTAAGTATCATCTTTTACATTTCTGTAATAAAGAGGTAAGGTAGTCAGCAGCCAAGCTGCACTGTCAGAAACAATCCAGCAAAACAGGACCTCACACCAGGGACTGGCCCCGCTCTACGGAGACCATGTGTATATATCTCTTTCTTCCCCTACCTTTTCCCTGGACCCCCTTTTTAAAGCTCCCTGGAGAAATGAAGAAATTATGTCTTCCCAAATCGGACATGGGTGTAGCAGGCAAGATTTATACTGCAAAACATGAAAATGCTGCTAGAGAACTTCTTTCTCAGATGGATTTAACCAATATTGTCGTCACCACGAAAATCACTATTGTAATTTAGAATCCATTTACATGTGCTAATGGAGAGAAGGAAGGAGACAAAGGCACTTGTCTATAGGACAGAACCTAAATCTGCTCATAAACACCATCTCGTGAGGCAGGCTGCTGTTTTGGGCTGCAAATCATGACAATACCCATTCTACCTATGTAAGTTCATCAAAGGAGTTATCTGACTGAGTTTCTGCATTCACAAATTAGCACAGAGCTGTACTGCACCCTCCACCAAACCTCCCTAGAGCATGCGTACAGTTAACACACACAGACTGCACATGGAAACCCCTTGGGCTCAGATGCAGTTTGTGTGGGACTACACAGAGATTCCAAGTCAAATACATGTCAGACTAAACCAGAAAAGGAATGTTGAAACTGAGCTCCACCTGATCATGGATGGGCTGACAGGAGAGGGGATCCACAGTGTGAATCTGCTCCACAAACACTGCTCCATGGTAAGGAGAATGAAGGCTTAGATGGAGACTTATGCACCTTTTCCATCTCTGCCATAGGATGGGATAGGAAAGCTCTGAAACTGCTCACTGGGTGGACAAAAATTAGTAAAATGCCTTAAAGAGAGTGGCCTTGCACTGACAGACTCTTTCACCCATTTACAT
This sequence comes from Dryoscopus gambensis, assembly GCA_013389985.1. Classification (NCBI taxonomy): domain Eukaryota; kingdom Metazoa; phylum Chordata; class Aves; order Passeriformes; family Malaconotidae; genus Dryoscopus; species Dryoscopus gambensis. Next base: position 45,086 of record WEIT01009326.1, read on the forward strand.
GAAAAGAAGTGATTTTTAAGGGTGGCACACACAACTGTCATCCTCTGCAAGGAACAGCTGCAGTCAATTGCCAGCATCACCTCTTAAGCCCTGAGGAACCACTGTCCTATGAGGTATTTAATTTGCAAGTCCCTTGAGACAGTAGTACTGTTCAGAGGAGAGCAAACAGAATAGAGGATGCAAGGATTCTGTGCACTTTTCCCCCTGTGAGCTTTAATTCTGCACAGCTATGTTAAAATGATGTATTAATGCAAGTTAATGGCACTTTTCCCACCTTGAATCAGTTGAGCGGAGGATCAGCAGCTCAGGAGACTCACTCACCAGGTTCCAAGTCACCACAGCACACATTTCCTGTCTCAGAAACCATCTTTAAGTACAGGTTTTCCGTCACACTTTATTCTTGAAAATGAATGTATTTGAATACAAGTGGTTCATATTTTCATTGCACCCATCAGTGGTTTGCTACATCAGGCTACCTGAAGTACAGTAACTGCTTGTTTCAGATTTTCTTATGTAATACGTGAGCTTTTACTACTCACAAAACTTAAATAAGCTCAGTGCTGTGTATGGATGGCTCACTGCTGTCTCATTTCATGCTCACCTAGATGCGCTGCAGAGATGCTACTCTATATAACTTGAAGTTGTTTGGCTTGATTAAAAAAGAAGATATCTTCATTTAACATAGCCTTAAAACAGTACCCAACAGACAGGGAGGTAGTGAAAGGCCATATAATATGAAACACTCGTTAAAAGAGAAAGGCCATTTCCCATACAAAAAATAATTTAGTTAAAACCAGAACAAATTCTGTCATCACACAGAGATACATCAACCCCTTTGCATTATATATACATCGTATTTCCTTTAAAATCATTACCTGATGTTAAATGCTATCAACAAGCAAACAACAGTCCTGTTTAAAAATGAGGAGAACCATAGCCCCAGGCAGATAAACCCTGGGCAGTTCCCAGCTTGAAGGGGGGAGCTGAAGATGAAGGCCACAGGACAGTGCCCACATTAAGTCATGTTATAAAATGGAGCACAAAAATGAACCCATTTCATACACTCCTAGTGCATGGGTTTTGTAAATAAATACTGACACAGTGGTCAGATCAGCAAAACACAGCTCAGGAACAAATGCCTTGGAGAAAGCAAACAACTTCTGAAATCTGCTTCATGGGTAAGAGCAACACATCACTCAGCAAAAGCCTGAGGTTAGAGGCCAGGTATAGTGGGATCTGTGCTTGAAGACCTGGACTGTGCCCTCCTTTAGGGATTGCTGCAGGTCAGGTAGGACAGACAAAAGCACAAGGCTCACAGGGAGCTGGGATGCAAGTGAGAAGGCTCAGGTGAGAGAAGGGGCCAGGGCAGGAAAGAGGAAACAGGCCGGTCAGGGAAGTAAGCAGGGAGGAAAGCAGGGCTTCGATAAAAAAGTGGGGGAAAGCAGATCTAAACAGAGAGGAAGGCAAAAAAAGGGTAATTAAAGCCATTCTGTAAATGTGTAACAAAGCAAGCCCTTCCTCTGAAAACCAAAAGAAACAAGAAAAAAAATCAGTTCAGTTGTTCTTTGAAGGCATTCAATACAAATCGCCAGAATGCAAATATATTCCCATGCTTGGGAATCACTGTTTTCCTCTGCAATATTTAATCTCATTTATCAAGCTTCTTAGTACAAATTAAGTTACAAGGTAATCAATTAGATTGAAAACACAGCTTGTTTCATTGTTTTAATTTTGCACTGTAAGCATATTCCCCCTAATTTAACAATTAGCTAATCAAAAACCATGAAGTGTTTATGCAGCTTGGCTTTTTGTCATTCAAATTCCACTCCTGGATCATTGCAAATGCATCAGCCAGTGGAGTCCCAGCTACAATTTTAAAGCCTGGCAGAAAATGCACACAGGGAAGAAGGGAACACATAGAAACCACAGTGTGGTGCTGGGGTTTGAGAAAGGAAATGAGGGCTCCGGAAACTGCAGCTCTCATCCAGAATAATAGACAAACTGCCCGAGGGACTGCAGCCTGTTTTCTCCTGGGATGCGTTCTAGGAGGACTTCTGCAGAAGCCACTGCTTTACACGGTTACAGCAGCGTGAAGGGGATGCTTTTGTAGCCAGAGGAAGCTGCAGCTGCTCTCTGTAGATTCAGAAGGTTTTCCCATGATGTGGGGTTTCAAAGGCAAGGAGCAGAGAGGGAGTCCCTCAAGTGGGACACTGCTGCCTGAAGGGAAGGAGGACAGAACTGGGTGGGTTGTTTTGGTTTGGGTTTAGTTTAAATCACATAGAGGATCTAGAACTGAAGCTAGAAGGGTTTGCTGTCTGCATTATATTTGTGATTTAGATACAATATATTACACATACAACATCCCAGTAACTGACAGAGGTATCTTTAGTGCTCCTCCTGCTTACAGGAAGGGAACAGCTAGATAACATTATAAGCTCTGCTTATGTATTTGTTAGCTTATCAGCCCAGAAAGGGAAGCAATAAATCCCTGATTGCTGGCCACTGAGGACATGTTTTTATTAAAACAGCTTTGAACTGGTTTCTTTGCTACTGTCCAGCAACAATTGTTATCCCCAACATGGGACTTATTCCCGCCTTCCCACAAATGCACTTCCATAGAAAACTCAGGACAAAATTGCTATGTAAAACTGAAGCCTGCAAAAACAATTCCCATCTACATAGCAATATCCTTTGCACTGAGTTTGTAATATAAACACACAATAGCTACATCTGAAGAGTCTGGAAATGTAGCTGGAATGTTCTCTTACCCCATACCCATACACAAAGGTCCAGTCCTGTAAGGAAAATGTATCTCCAAGAATCATAAACTGGGAAATTCAAATTAATGGAAGGCCATACTTTAATTGATTTTGTGGTCAGAAGAGTCATGCTGTATTTGCAGAAAGCATGGAAAAGCTGTTCTATATGTGGGTGTAAAATCAGCAGAATTACATGTCTTAAATGGGAGAGAAAGAGTCTTCTCAGCTGCTCACATGAAAACCAAGAAGAAGAAAGATATAAACAGATGGTCTTGAGATTTTCCAATTACAAACCTTTTTGCCAACATACAACTGGAGGAATTCCAAACATTTGTCACTTTGACATCGCTTTGTGGTAAGTAATGGGATTTTGGTACTTACAAATTCTGAAACATGCTGCAATCCAAATCAAAATTACCACTCAAAGAGTTAAAGTCACATTTTAGAACAGGTACCAACCTAACAGAAGCAAACCTCAAAGGGCATAAGGAAAACTATTTTTAAGTGATGCTTATTCATAGATTCACACAGATTTTGCAATAGAGACAGAAGATTTAAGCAACTTTAAGCAGGCTGGGCACATGCACACTGTTGCTGACACTGTAAAACTGAAACCCATCCATAAGGATAAGAGGCAGACTGCTAAATACAGCACCTCACAAGATGAAGAAATCCTCCACTCCTCAAAGGACCACTACCCATAAAATTCTGTGTCCACTGGCAGGAAGACTGAAAACAAAGGAACTTTGAAATATGCGTTCCTCCTTTTTGGTTGGTTTTTTTAAAATTTCTTTTAAAGAATTGCATTTCTTTAAACATTCAGTGCTTAAGGATATCTTATTTTATCACTTGCAATTCTTATTCCTAGCAGGTTATTAAAAAGGGCTTAGATAGGGTATGCACAAAAGGTGTATAAATAGAACTGAGTGGGTACCTCATGCAGAAGCTCAGAGAAGTGTGTGTGCATGCACATGTCTAAAACAAGAAGTATCTTTAACATCTGGACAATTGCAGCCTTTGAAGCTCTTGGATTTACCTGTGCTTCCACATTTTGACTTCCAGAAACTGGAACTGAGGGTTTCAGCTGATAATTTACTAAGTTTGTAATCAACGGCACACAAATATTTCACTTTTGAAGAGGGAGAAACCCCTCCTCATTCACGGGTTTTGAGGGAAGAAAGATTAAAAATAAAGGAACTCACAGCACTTACTTTGTATTATAACTGTACAGGTGTAAAGTGTATCAGTGCTCCAGGTTCCCATTTTACATCAGGTAAATGAACCATTGTAATGGCATGCTAAATTCCACAGCTATAAGTACCCTTACCTTCTTATCAAAGTGCACCACAGAACCTTATCAGACTCAAAAAAGAAACCCAGGTACAGAACCACACACTTTCCACCCTCACCAAGTTATTCTTCCAGGGTATTCCAATGTGGAAACTGAAAGAGAGCTATAAAAATCTCTGGGTCGTGTAATAACAGCTACAGAAAAAAAAAGGAACAGAGTGGACACTTATTTCATTCCACATGATGGTGTGAAGGTTTCAACACCAAAATTTCTTTCAGAATCTGAATTTTGGCTTGAGTTCCCAAATTACTGCATTCAGTGAAAAACAGCTAAATAAATAATCTGAAATTCGTAAAACCAATCACAAAACAAAAAATATGTATGAGAAGACATAGTAATATCACTCAACAGAAAACAGCAGTGAGGAATCTTCCCCAAAACAGAGCTAATGCTTCCTCACATAACCCAAGCTATGGTTATATTTTCAAAAGTCGCAGCTCATACAAACCAGACATGGGAACAGCTGTTGGGTTCATTAGACTGGTTATATGCCACCCAAAATTAGGACTTCTGTCCAATGATGTGAATCATTTGTATGAGAAACCTGCTTTTAAATACAGAAAATAAAACCTGCGCTTACTTGTTATTGGTGGGTCCTGTTGCCAAGACATCCGACTGCAGCTTTGGGAAAAATCCTTGTTCATATTTCCCTTGGCCAATCTTCATATCGAGCAGGTGAGGGTGGATGGCTGTGTGGTCAATCTTCATCAGCCGCTGCTCGATGGACTGGGCTGCAGGTGACAGTCACAGGTGAACAACTGCGTCACCAACACCCGAGGGCACGCACTGTCACACCAGCAGTGCTCATGCTCGTGCCCTGAAAACCCACTAGAAAGTTAAATAGTGACCTTAGACACAGAAATCTGCCACTCACAGAGGTGAGGAGACAGACACTTGTGCTGTAGGTTTTTTAATTTTGCTTTTAGTTTCTTTACCCAACACAACGAGCACTGGTGCAAACGAGTTAGCTTGTTAAGCAAGCAGGTACAGGAGCCTACAAGATGCATTAGGAACTGGCAAGAGCAGTGCAATCTTTCCCTGAAATTCCTTGTTTGATTTTAAGGCTTCTTCAGCAGAACAGAGACTTCCGAGGCCAGCTGCAACCCCTGTGGGGCTGGGCACCTTGCTTAGCCCCAGACACATTCCCTGGGCAGATGCATGGCTGGGGGACACCAGAGTTTTGCAAACACCTGGGACTATAATGATCCTCCTCCTGAAACTGGATATGCCTTTACTGGATGACAGGCCTTCAAAAAGCACAGCTAACTGTAGCAAGATCTGAGCAGCACCAAGAAGATGAACAGATTCTTGGAAACAGGGAAGCCTCTGCTAAGATGGTAGAGGGCTCCCCGGGAATCTCAGCTACACCGAGACTAAAGCGGTTCAATCCTTTGCTTCAAGGACTTGAAGGTTTCAATCTCAAACCTCAAGCAGGGTGAAAATAAAACCTGTCACCCCCCTTAGCTTGTGAAGAACTGGGGAAAGGAGGTGGATGGGGGAGTTCAGCATTTAATTAGCAACTTTAATATTCAACTCTTTCTAGCCCATCTATTAACAGGCAGGCCTGTTCTTTCAGTGTATCACAGCTAGTGAATACATATGCAAAATGTGGAAACCAAATCCGTTTTTCCATTTGTCAAGAACAACACAGAACTCATTTCCTATTTTATAAAGCTGTGATGGGAAAGCAACTGTCACAAGATTTACATACATTATCATTAGAAACTCAGCACGTATTATTTTCCCCTCTAAAAAAAAATAAAAATCACTTTGTATGGCTCCATTTTGGAGAAAAGGAGTGGGTAGTGTGGGGTCAGAGGGTTTGAAGGGTTCCGAAAATAGTTAAACAAACAGGTGCTGGATCAGTGCTGGGGTCACATATACTGTGAATGGTAAAAATGAAGGAAAATTTGTATTACTATCAGTTTGCTGCTTTTCACAAGACAGAAAATGAGGTTCTGGTGCCACAATATCTGCCAAAATTAGACGCTGAATAGACAGCTGACCTGCAAATTAGAATTGGGTTTAGACAGAGAAGGTTAAGCAGACACAGATTTCTATTTCTGACATGTTTATAATAAGTAAAACACTAATGGAGTTAAACCAAAAAAACCCCCTAGCTTGCTAATATGTGTCCCAACAAATTTAAGAGTATAATTTCCCAGTATCACTTAGAAATTAAATAAATACTTACACAAGTATTAAGTAAGAAACTCAAGTATAATTTGAAAATGCATCCTGTGACCGTAATGGAAAAAAATCCAAGCCTTCGGAAGAGTTCACTGTTCATTAACACTGAACATGTACTGCTGGAGGTACTAAATATGCCACACAGGATTACGTCCCCAGCATCCCCTGCTGCTCTAACCAAATGGTGTAAGGCAAAACAACGTCTTTTTATGGGAAGGGGGAGACAAGGCCAGTGGAGCAGACAGTGGGCTTGACTCCTCAGGGTGGCTGGCACTGGTCCCACCACCAGTGTGAAGGAAAGCTCTCCTGGCAATGGAAGAGGAGCTGCGTGAAATGAGAAAGTGTGAGCCAGTTCCATTTGGGTTTGGGTTGAGTTTATTAAAGGTACAAGCCTAGGAGAGCTCAAAGGGAAGCTAAAGGCTCCTGTCATTTCTAGTGTTTAACACCATGCTAAAGTTTTTGCCTTGATGAGATAATGACACTGCTCAGTCCTGCTCAGGTAGCTCTAGGACTTCCTCATCAACTGCAACACTCAGATGACTGAGGACCTATATTTCTCGGTGGCTGACATTGTACTTTTGAATACTTTACCAGCTCGTCTGAACATACCTGCTTCTTTCAAAGTGCTGCATTTCTGGTAGTTGGATGTCCGCAGTGCAGGGGCCCTGACATTATATAGCCTTATTTTCTCAATTCGGGAGTCAAAAACTCGTAGAAAAGGGTCCTTCTCTTCCCACTGGGAGATTATCTTGTTGTCTATGAAGGTTGCAAACATCTGTGTTTCGATGAAGTGTGAAAGGAATGGGAGGTAAGGCTCGGGTTGGTCCGACAGGAAGGAAGCCTGAAAAACAGAACAGCTCATTAGTGCCATGCTCCCGCCCAGCACTGGCGTGCTCAGCCATCCTGTGGCAGAGAACCAATCCAGCAGCCAGCAGGAAGGCTTGGACAAGGCTTCCCCCCTGTAAAAACACCTCTCAGAGAGGTGTGAATCCATCTACAAAGGGACTTGGTTCACAACTGAAAGAAATAAGCAGTCAGGGAGGCTTTGTGAGAGCTGGAACAAAGAGAATATGGAGTTACTGAAGTAGTGCTCGTGCTGCCTGCTTTTTCAAAGCAATCTAGCAGGTATCACCCACAGGAATAAACCCTGTGCAATGCATGGCAGACCATCACATGTGCCAGCTTGGCATCTGCGGTCTGGGCCTCACTGCTTGGAACCAGATCACTCATTAAGGTGTCACACATATCAAGGGGTGTACAGCTCTTCAACTTATGCTCTTCTGTGATGTTACACAGGGCAATTAATCACGAATTTCCAATTAGGACTGAGTGTGTGTCTAAGACTCTAACTGAGCTTTGAAAACCCTAAACTTAACAGCCCATTTTATTGCAGAAGCACTAGCAGAGATTGCTTAAACAACCCCATCCTTTTGAATGCTGCACTGTTTAATCCCTGAATACAAACAAACAAATACACGGCATGGCAGCAATTTTTTTAAATCAAAAGCTGACTCAGATAAGTATTTAGTCTGTTCCTCACTGTTCACCCTTTTAACCCTTTCCTTAGAGAAGGACTTGTATCTAAAAAAGATGATGGCCAAGAATACTATCTACTTTGTAGGGTCACTCAGCAGTTGTGCAAGCTTCCCAACATTTCCCACTCCTTTTGCTATCCTCCCATCTCTTTATATCCCCAATTCTAATCTCGAGGGATTCCTTTCCCTCTTGTGCACACACTACAGTGGAGTCATAACAATACTCTTGAAGTGATAACCTTCAAAGCAACACTACCCGTTACCAAACACCTCTAGTGTGAGATCAGGAAACATGAAAGACTAGATTTGTTTTTTTGTCTCAAGTGTGCACCTCTCCTCTCAACAAACAAAAAAAGAAAGAAAGACAAAAAAAACAAGTCACTTTGCATTGCTACCCTTCCACCAAGCCCACAGGAGCAGCCCCATGAGCTAGGCAGAAGCCTGCCAGCTTGGTTTGTACAAGCCAGGATGGCTCTGAACAGCTCAGTGGACGTGCTCCGATTTACTCTGGCCCTGTGTAATGGAAATGGACAAATCTCTTCATGCGGCAGATGAGGAACAGCAGACTAAAGAGTACCTAGGCTATATATACAAATACAGCTATCCTCCCTCCCACTTTTAGACGGAGACGTGAATACACGGTTATCTTTACTTTGTCAAAGTTTTGCATTTGTTCCCTGTTTGTCAGCCACGACTCCATGTCTGGGGCAGCCTGGATGACAAAAGCCTCGTAGTCTGCAAACATCTGCGTAAAGCGGTTGGCGAAAACCTCGCGGAGCTGCACGTTCAGTTTGTAATCCCTCAGCTCCAGCTCCTCACACGACAACTTCCCATCCTTCTCCTCTGTGAGGGGGGTCGTGATGGTCATTTTCTCCATGGTCACGCCCGTTCTCTTGGCCAGGGCTTGCAGGCGGGCGATCGTCTCATTGCCTTTCAGCAGCTCGTACATGTTGAGGGCATTGCTGGGGATGTTCCCATTCTTCTTGTCGTTCACCAGGTCGCTAAGAACCAAGTTCTTGAGTTTGGTGGCGCTGTCGCTGCAGTGCAGGTTGCCTTCCGGAGGGATCCCGAACTGCAGGAGAACCTCAGATATTTCCTGGATAAACTCCAGCTTGTTGGGGAACTGGGGAAATTCCTCTGGCAGCTCGATGAAATGGTTATCGATGTCTACAAAGCACAAGTTTGCCTGAAATACAAACAGAAGTTTCAAAATGGACACTCAGCACCAAACTGGTTCCTCTGCGATGTAGCCTTTTTTCCCAGGGTGCTTCCAGACAGAAGGGTAAGCGCGCACGTATGCAGGACACTTCAGCTGGGTTGTCTAGCCCGTGACATTCAAGTAAAGCTGAGGGCCAACTGGATGACAAATAAAGGCTCCTGCCCTCTCCTGTTCCCCCAGGACATGCAGACCCCAAACTTTCCACTACAAAGATTTCATAGGCCCTCCCAGAGCACACCACCAAGCAGGAAGTGCAGCACCACTTCTTAGCTCATGTAAATACCCCTTGTGTGAATTACTGCATCTCATGGGCACATTCATTTTACCAGGATCCAACTCCAAGAAGCCTCTGCAGCTGTGCTACCAAGAAATGCGATGTCCAGTGAGAAAGATGATGCTGCTTCAAGCAAAACTACAGAAGGGAGTCCCATGGAAATCCTTTGGGATTATGTCTGAGTACAGCTTGTCCATTAGAGGCCAAGCCCTACTCTCCCACTCCCCTGACCCTCTGTTTCCATGGAGGCTTTTAATATTGGCAATTCCTCTCCTGGAAACTTAAAGAGAGCACTCTTAGCTTTGTAATGAATGGAGATGGATCTCAGCCTGTAAGATTAAAGCTAAGTGAAGACATTAATCTAGCAGAGCAGATACTTTTACTAGGAAAGTGTCGATGGAGGGATGGAAGAACCCCACATAAAAATTAATTACATTGCAAATGCACCCTCAGGAATAACAGCAGAATGAAAAATAGTAATTGATCTTCTGAACGGTGGCTTACATCTGAAATTTGCTGTCTGAGTGCACAGTGCTGAGTAAAATCTTAAACCAGGTCAGATTCCCAAGGTGCTGAGCTCTGATGGGTTTTATCCTGGCATAAAACGGCAGAACAGGAGATGCAAAAAACTCACAGGGCAGCAGCAGGTCTTTGTTAGCCTGACTTGGCCATTAGCACAGCTCCTCTGCCTTCTCCCAGGCACTTTTCGTGTTCTTCTTACCAAATGCCCCAGACTAATCTTCAGATTATGTGAAGATAAATAATTTATTTTCCTTTTTTTTTGAAAAAGTTAATTTTCAGCAGGACAATATATTCCACAGCAAACATGTTTATAATATATTGGATATTTCAGGGACATGTTTATTAACATTAATCACCTTTCACATAGATACTTTAAAGGGTATTAGGATTCATCCAGTAAAGCAGAAGTATTAGCTTTTTTCGTATTAAATTTAGTCTGTACAAAGAAAAGCATCTCTTCATACAAAACGATTTGCTTTATTTAACTATGCAGCTATTACGGAGTTGTGGTATGTGTCAGTACCATTCTTTAGCTCAGGGACTGCCTTCTTATCTATCAATATTTCATTTCAAAGGCTTTTTAATTTCAGCTCTGCATATCATTTACAAAATTTGAAAAATGAGATTTGGATTCAGAAAACCCTTCGAGAATTGGTCTCACTTCTCTCTTCAAAAACATCTGATGATTAAAGTTAATGCAGGGAGATTAGTAACCTTAAGACAGCATGATGGCCAGTTGTTAGAATTTTTATCTCTAACAAACAAATGGTTTATATTTAGAGCAAGAGCTTGAAAAGCTAGCCCCTGGCCTGAACAATAAAGGAATGCTAAAATGAGCAGAGCTTCATCACTGCTCACATGCTGAGGGGGTTTTTATTTTTTATTGTCTAGAGGAATTTGAGATTCAAGATCTTCCCTGTTCAATATGCTTGCTTTCTTTCTTTCCCTCTCCCACAGTTACTGGACCTGTGGTATTCATAAATGCTGATATTTTTCACTCATTTGTTAAACATCATGGAGGGGGCAGATTCCACCCCACTAATACTCTTCTCTCCCTGGTGATATTTGTTATTCCAGAGATACTGCAATATTAAATACTGCCGCATTAAAATTTTAATTTAAGGAAAATGACAGCTTAATCTGCTAACCAAAAGCATGTAACTAATAATTTAAAAAATCACAGTAATTATGTAATATTAGCATGGTTTTACTGAGGAGCATAGCTAGATAGCAGCTTTGCTTCCATACCAGTGCAGATTTCATGCGCTCTGGTCACTGTATCCCTGAGGTAAAACTTGATTTGCAGTTCCACGCCACCGAGGCTGACTCAGTCGCCTTCATGCAATACTTAAAACAGACCTTTACTAAAAATTGTATTACTCTGCCCTGTGTGTATCCCTCCACTTCCACACAAAACCTCCAACTCCTGCATATTCTCCTCTGCTGCTGCTCCCACCTGCATTCTCAGAGCAGGTATTTGGAAGGCTTAAGGACTCCATCCCCAGGAGAAGTCTCCTCAGCACAGCCACTGTCAGGAGGTGTTACTGCTGTATGAACAGATACTCTTGGGGTTCCCACCGATTTTAAGAAGAAACCTAAGTTAAAAAGCACATGGCATGGTCTGGTTCCAGCCACCATCTGGAATGCAGACAGGTGAGCCGTATCTCAAAGACTTTGCTGTACGGCCAGGTTAAAATGTGAAGCAGTTTTAAACACTTTCATCAAATTTTGAGGAGAAAAATCTCCATTTCACTCTCCATCACCACCAAGGATTTAACTCTTAGATTAAGAGGATGACCTCTCCTTCCTTTTTTTTTTTCCTCTCTAAGTGGTTCACAGGCACTGTATTAATGCAAACATGGCTTGTTTGAGGCCAGGATGCTGGTCTAATAATAGATCAGGCACACATGGGCTCAACCAAGGATGGGATGGGGCTGGCAGGATAAGGCGCACTCTTCAGCAGCAGGGGGACAGGGACAGGTTTACACCATCTAGCAACTGCACCTGAGATCCAGATCCATCAAGGTCCTCCTCGAATGAAATGCTCTTTAGCCTTGTTTAGCCCCTCTGTCAGCCCTCTGTAACGCTGACAGAGTAACAAAACCTGGTGAAGTGTGTGATGTAGGGAAAGCCGAGAAACTTTCAGCTTTGTCACAACAAATGGCAGACGGAGAAGCATTTAGAAATCAAAACAGTAAGTGGAACTCATTAAATTCAGAAATGGACCAAGACAGGCTGTGGAGACTTCCCTACTATCTCACTCCTGCTGGCAATCAGTCTCTGCAGTGCCAGACAAGCCTCCTAACACCAGGCATTGTTTTCCAGCAGTAATTAACACAAATATTAACAAGGCATTTCAGGACAGTAACCCCAAAGGCAGACACTGACCTCCTGAGGCAGCTCCAGCTTGGAGCGGTCGGTTCCCTCCTTAGACTGCAGCCCCATCAGGTAGGGAACAGGAGCATCCAGAAAATGCAGGAGAGAGGCAGGAAGGATGGGGACGTACACATGCTGCCACTGAAACGGGAACAGCAGCGTTGTGATTCCCTCTGCCACCGTCATCAGACGCTGATAATCTAAACATGGGGGAGAGAAAGACAGATATTGAATTATCTCCCTGTGTTCTGCTTCTGAGATCTGTTTGGCAAGGGCATCAGTGACAAAACAAGACAGAAACCATGTTTATATGATAAGATGTTGTTTGGAAAATAAGACAGAACTTAAAAACCTTAAACATTCTTTAATTCATTGAAACTCCTCCCTCCCACACAGAAACTGCTGAGCATAGATATTCATGCCTTATCTAGATCTATTCTGTCATTAAATTAATTTATTAAAAGGATACCAAAAGTTCTGTCTGTAGCACAGGAGAATAATACTCTAATTTCATAAAAAAACATGTATTTTTAGATGGGAAGAAGAGGAGAAAGAAGTGAACTTCAAGGAAACGTTGTGGTTTCTTGCTTGCTCCTGCCTGCCTGTTTCTGCTCCACTTGCTACTATTTCCAAGGCTGAGTGTACTTTCCAGAAGACTTGTCTTGGCCACATACCAGCAGAAGTTTATAATCCCTAAGTATATAAAAGCAGTGCTTTTAAGTTAAATCCAAACAGAAGCCTAATATAAATTTAGTTCTCAAATATATTCTGTGTAGCTAGTATATTTATATCATGTTACTTTCCCAAATTTGCATTTAATCCACTAGTTCATTGCTTTGCAATATTTTGATTCTAGTAAGCACATTGTGCATTCTTTTTTAAATTAAAATTTATTTTGGTCCAGCTGAGCTGGATGTTTCAGAATTTGGGTAAGAGCAAATTATTTATCAAATATCCAGCTGGCATGATGCAATACTACAAGCTATTTATTAATATAAATGAGGGGATAAATTGAGAATCAATTTTTAAAATAAATAAATAACTAAATAAATCACATATTGGTATTAAAGAGATGGTCATCCTTACAGCAAATCTCAAACTGCCGACAATCCATCTGGAAACAGGTAAAGACCCCTGGGTTTGTAAGCTCCATGGCTGTATTCAAACCCAAGTCTCATCAGTGCCAGGCGAGTCTCACGAGCTCTGGCTTGAGCAACCAAAAGATTTCCCCTCTCTCCGAGGCCAGACCCAGATCCTGGGTAACACTTGGGTTGTTGCCCATCTCTCCTAATCCTCTCTGCCCTGCTCCAGGAAATTAAAGACATGTATGAACACCCTGGTTCTGAGTCAGGTGAGAAGGCTTTTTCCTACAGCCCCATTGCCTGCTTTTGCCTGGAGAGGAGCATAACCTGACCCTTCCCGTTTCCTGAATATCCCAGCCCGAGATCTTGGCAGATACCAACAACAGCAAAAGCGCTGTCATCTGACACTGCTCAGCTATTAGGAGGTCACTGGGAAGATGCTCGTGAATAAATACGCAAATTACAACAACAAATTGCATAAGCCATTCTCCTTGCTAGCACCTCTCTCTGGAAAACCAGCCATGATCTGCAGAAGGTCAGTTGGCAGCGCAAAAACATTTTTCATCTTGCCTTACTAATAGCTGTTCAGTCAGTCTTCAAAATTATTTTCATGCATACAAGTCAGTCTCAAGGTTACACCTCCAAATCGCTCCCAGCTACAGATCAGTCACTTACGAGTCCCTGCCCATGCAATGGTCCATAATTATACATGTGCATTCGCTGTCTTGTTGAGGAGCACTTGCACAAACTCAAGTTATCATAACTACTGGCAAAACTTAGGAGTCTCATAACACTTCATAACTCAGAAAGCTTTAAAGATTAAAAAAAAAATCAAATAGAGAAAGCATGTCTTAGTATGCGAGACGCCTTCAAAGTCAGTTGTGATCTACATAGCCACATAAAGAAACAGGTCTTGGCAGGAAAGTTGCAAGGATCTTTTTGGATTAGGACATTCAGCTCTGGAAATGCATGCTGACTTTTCCCTGGTGCTAGTGAAAATATTTAACATGGTCACTAGCAAAATTTTGTAACCAATTTACTATGAAAAAGCTGGTTTTTTTAAAAAAAACCAACTAGTGATGACTAACTTATTAGTCTATTACCATCTAGCAATGCTTGTCAGTGATTAGCACATAAAAAAGTTTTATGTACCCAGCAGTCTTGACTGAAGAGAGGGAAGTTCCAGTTTCCTCCAGAAAAATAATATTCAAAAATCTGTTAGTGTTCTTTTTTGTTATCTGTTTAAAGAAGGCAGAAACTCTAGTTACTTTTTATGTACTTTCAAGCCTGTACAAGGTTAGACACCTATCATGTAAAGCCTGAAATAATTTTTGATGGAGACATTCTTGCACCTATCATCATCTGGGGAAGCCTCCATGGTTACTGAGGACAACCTGGAAACAAAGGATGGAGGAAATGGCCTCAAGTTGTGCCTGGGAGGTTTACATCGGGTATTACGAAAAATTTCTTCACTCAAAGGGTTGCTGAGCATTGCAGCAGGCTGTCCATGGAAGGGCTTGACTCACCATGCCTGGAGGCATCTAAAAGACATGTAAATGTGGCAATTAGAAACATGATTTAATGGTGGGTTTGGCAGTGTTAGGTTTACAGCTGGACTTGATGATCTTAAAGGTCTTTTCCAACCAAAACTATTCTATGACTCTTCATGTTCAAAGCTCAATCTCTAGTTCATTCACAGAAGGTTTTCCAAGACAAACTGCTCAAGGAGGATAACCCCAGGGCAGAGTGGTCCCCGGGGCTTCTACTGCAACCACTGCCTCCTAACAGCTTAGCTGGATTTGGTGCAGTGTTGTGTCTCACACTCAACCTTTTCACTAAGCAAAGGAGAGGGTAACAGAGTTAAGCTCAAAAGACTCTGGGTCCACCTCCCTTTTCTGGCACCATCTGCCGGGGGCCCTTGGCTGAGTATCTCAATTCCCTGTGCAGGACACGCAGTGGCTGCAGGGACCTGCTCCACTGCAGGTTTGTAGTTCTGCTGCTCAACACCATGTTCAGCCATGCTTTACCAAGGCCTGGCAACATTCACATGGCTCACAAGGTATAGCACTTAAAATGCAAATCCTGAGATATTCCTGTAGAATTATGAATCACTATTTTCTGCTGGAGATGGAAAAAGTTCAGCATTTGAACATTAATTCCCCATAAATGTTTTTCTGAGAGAGGACAAAACTTGACAATTATTTTGTATTGATGTTGATTCTCTGTAACACACTAACAGGACAATAACCAATCAGAAATATCTATCCCAAAGAGCTTAAAGTTCAAACACAGGCAGTGACTGAGAAAATAAAACAAAATAATCTTCTTTTCATTTTACAGACTGGGTATAGAAGCTCTGAGATGTTAAGCAATTCACAAAGCTCAACATAAAAATTACTTTTGCTGCCACAAAGGAGTGTGTTATCTCAAAATCCTTCCCATGCTGCAGCAAAGCAAAACCAAGATCCTTTCAGAAGGGAAAAAGACATCAGTGTTATCTCTGCCCCAAAGAGCTAAGACCTCATCCAGGTTCTACCCCCAAAACAGATTCAAATCTTTGGTCATCATCAAACAGAAGAGAATTTCACCTGGGAGCTTCTCAGCAAGTGCCCAATCACAGGAATTTTGTGTATAAGGCATATGTAAGAGCACACACGCTCATTGTACCCAGAAACGGCGTTCCTGCTGGGAACAGTGTACTGTTATTCCAGTTTCAACACCTCCAGCCTTCCCGATGAAAGCACAACTTGGCCACTGCCCAACTCCCTGTTCCAGTAACCTACCAAAGGTAGGGCAGAAAGCCTATCACAGAGCTGGAGTCACAGCCTGGATCCTCTAAATCAGTCCAAGACTTTAAAAATAGACTGTGCTTCTTTGTTTTCCTTTTGAAGTCTCACTTTACATACAATATGAAAGCACTTTGAAGCATTTGAAAAGATAAGTTACCTGGACACCACTTCCTTTCTTCTACTGCTTTTAGAACACACATAAAGGATTACTGCAGCTTTGCAAAGCCACATATTTAAAAATGTGTCCTGGAAAATAATAATCAGATGATGCTCTCAAAGAGTACCTTATCAATATGCACAAAAAAAATTGTCTTTGAACAAAATAAACCAAACCAACAACAGCGGGAAAAAAACCACCAATGAATCTGAATGAATTAAAGCTAATTCTTTAGAGTGAAACACCTGAAAAGGCTTTAAAACATTCCTGTGACCAATAGTTTTTCTACCTGCTACCTCTTGAAAGTATGATAAGCAATTGTTATTCAATTGCCTTTTTTTTTTTTTTTGGTAACAAGATATGAATTAGATGAGCCAGGTATATTGGAAAAACTGGCAAATAAAAATATTTTGCTTTGAGCTCTGAGTCAGGAACAGCACATAACCAGACCTGTCTTGGGTCTGGGTACCTTCAGATCTGTAATGTTTATATATAGCACACCGCAGATGAAAAACGAAATCTGAAATTCACATCGGAGACAAAAATTGTTTATGAAAGCAAAGCTTTTCAAATCAGATCTCAATAGCTCCACAGAAGCAGCACACACAAGTGCTGCAGACATCAAAGTGCCCTGGAAGCTTCCACCTTTCATCTGCTTTGTGTGCTGGCAGCTGTGACGACTGACAAGCCAGTCCAGGTGACTTTCAAGAGATGTTCAGATAAAACACACAAAAATGGTGCAGGAAATGTTTATTCACTGTAGAAATCACCGTGCAGCAGTGCTGCATTCAGGGAACCTGGACAGGTGCAGTGATATGGGGATGTAACCAGCAGACTGCCCCAAGGAAATGACCCCTGGCATCTCAATGCCCTTCATCCCCAATGGACGGGTGGATTTACCAGTGAGCGTCGTAGCACATGAGTTACACGATAGAAGTAGAGTGGCAATTCATGCAAATATGAAAATACGTATTTTCTTAAACAGAAGGGTCAAGACTAGCCTGCATGTAATTGCCTGAAGTAAGAATTAGCCTCTCAAATTGGGGGTCAGCTCTGCCCCAAGTGAAGCATCCCAAGGCTAATATCCACCAAGGCCAATTTTTACCCTTTTTCCTTGTGGACCAACACTTAATGTAAAAAGCTTCTGCGTCAGTACATTTCCATTTATATAATTTAACTATGTCACAGCCTGCCATCAGCGGTTCAGCATAAATTAATTTATGATTAAGAGCCACCTCAAGAATTAGCTCCCATTACCAGCATGTATAAGACCACTTTAGACTACTATGTTATTTATCTGGCATTTGCCATAACTGCAATGTAAAGGCCTATTTTAACTTTCTTCCCCTCATTTTTAAAAGGTAGAGATGTTTCATCATGGAAAAAAAATGAGATCCAATTGAAAGAAGAAGTGGAGAGGTTGTGGTGTGTGTGTGCACAGTGTTAGAAGCAGTGGCCCAATCTCCCTTTACAGCTCACTGTGAACACAAACAGAAGTGGGGCTGTGGCACACACCTGAACCAGCTCCTTCTCCTTTTTTCCTGGTGCTTTAAAACCTTCACTTTTCAGGTCATACTGACTTTGGCTAACAAAAGTGAGCAACTTCTAATTAAAAAACAATTTTGTCTTTTCACGTAAGTTAAAAAGGAAGACTATATGTAATTCTCTGATCATTCTACCCAATTACTTGGCTTTTTTTCCCAGGGAAACACGTACTGCAGCCTCCCCTGAGTGTGGTTCTAACTGAGGCCCTAAACTCAGGTCTCTTCCGCAGCATAGACAGATGTTGTCCCCATATATATTGTTCTCTGCAATAACTTCCCACTGATTTTGATGAATATTAGCGTGGAGGGCAACTGTTTACATAATGAGCAGAAGAGCAAAGGTTTTCTATGTAACTATTTGGTGTAAAAATTCTATAAAAGGCAAGCACATTATGCATGTATTAGTTTTTAAAAATCTCCCCCAAAACAGACTTCATAAGAAAGATCTTTCAGACACAACGTTTTCTAGGCAATGACTTTACATATGCACAGTCATTTGTATTATAATTTCTAAGATCAAAAAAAAAATAATGCAAAGAATATTTCAATATTGGAAGAGCAATTACTCAAGCCCTTGGAAAAATAACCTGGAAAACGCTCAAAATTATAATGAGTAGTAACAGCCTAAGCTCTAAGAAGTTTATCTCTGTCTCATCCACACGTTCCCTCTCATGCTTAAATCCCTAGAAAGGCACATACAAAATGGATTGCTGAGGTTTCCACAGAGCTCACAGTTTAATTCATCTCTCTCCAGCAGGAATCTCACACCAGTGGTGTTTTGTTACTTATCCTTTGGAAACTGTAGTAGCTATTGCAGAGTGGACATAAACAAGACCTTACACCTGCGCAGTTGCACGGGAGAGCTGTGCTCTGAATAAAGGGCACTTAACAAGAGCCCCGCAAAGACTGCACCCTGAAGAATTGCAGGGAAAACATACCTAATCCCTCCCCTTGGTTTTCAAAGCCCAAATGTTGAAAACTTGCCCTATTTAATCTTAAAAATATGCTCTATATGCAGGGAGATGTAACCTGAAGCTGCAGGAATTCAGGCACAGTGAAAGAGATTTCAGGTACAGCTTTCCATACCGCCTTTGCAGACCAAAGTTGGCACTTCCCACCAGCAGTGGTTGTGATTAACTCCCTGGAAGTCCACACTGTCTCCAGGAACACTAAGGGCTGATCTTTTCAGTCTTGCCACTGAGGTGCAAGCACAGGTCTCTGCCAGTTACCCAGCTATGCAGTCCAAAATGTACGGGAACAAAGCAGCTGAAAAAATGAGCTCATCTTTCTTTGCTGTCAGTCTCTTCCGCCCTCTGCTTGACCACCACAGCCGTAAAGTGAAGTAACAGTCCACCACAATCCCTGCGTTTTCCCAAGTGATGGGACACCAGTCATCCCTAAGACACCATCAACCCTGCAGCTGGATACCCAAAGATGACTGTAGCAGCCATGCTACAAACAGCCACTCGTTGGTCCTGTCCCCACGGCAGAGCTGTGCCAGACACTCTCCCATCATGCTGGGAACACGTCCAGGGCAAGCTGGGTAAAGTCACCCAACACCCTCACCTCTTCATTGACTTAAATGCCTTTTTTCAGGCAGCTGGAAACATTATGCCTCAGCTATGGGGTTAAAAATAAACTTTTTCATCCTCCACTCCTCGTTCCCCTGAGAAAAACCACTCCAGAAAAGCCAGTACAGTCTCTGTGCAACCTTCCTGCCAGTCTTTCACTGCTGTTATCACCAGCTAGGCTCACTGTATGGTCAGGGCTGTGCAACAATTTATATTTACACTCAACTTTCCAAAAGAAACCTTTATTCTATAGAAGAAGAACTAAATGTTTGGCAAGCTTGAATGAAAAGCGTCCTTCCAACAGGTCCAGGAGAACCACAGAAAAGTCAGCTTACATTTCCCATACATGTTAATAGCAGCTCTCTCACTGAAATAGTTCAGTGAACTGAAGCAGGTTTTGGTCCAGCTCTGAGTTCTTAAATATTACAGGATTATGTCAGTGAATTGTGATTTTGTGTAAATAATGCTGTCTTGCTTGAAACTGCAACCGGTGGATCTTCTACTAATCTCTTGTAGAGTTTGGGTAGGTTGCAGCAAGGCCAGGCCTCTGGAAACACAGTTCAATGAGTCCCTCTCCTCTTTAAAGCAGAAAGGCAAAGAAGGACAAACTTGCTAAATCCCTCTCCCATTTGTTATTTTGGAACAAGAGATACGTCAGCCAAAACCTTTTCATCTTTTGCCTTGAAAGAACTTGGGAGTTTAAAAAGTGTTTCTCCCCGATGGATCTTGAAGCTGAAGAGAGCAGATTTCAGTACCATCTAGGCTGGTTATATCTCAAATAGTAAAATAGCTGCTGTTTTCTTTTTCAGGGATTGCAAGACTGACATTTAAAAGAAGCCTCAGTGCACAATTAGCCAAGCACTCAGCTATCAGGGTATGCCAAAACTGAGGCTTTGCACTTGCCCTCCACTCCACATTCCTCACCTCTGGGAACCAGCATTATGCTGCTATTTACATAATCACAGAATTTCCCTAATACAGCTATATACTTTCCCCCATGCACCATCAATTGGTGTCTGTATTAGACAGGCAAGTAAAAGTCATGTCAAGGACATCCCTAGATTCACAAATAGAAGAGAAGAGAATAGAGGGGAAAGAAATTAATTCTGAAATTTGAAGGGTGGAAAGAATTACTTTTCATGATCTCATTTTTCTTAAAAAAAACCCCCACACAATGAAACCAAACAAAACAAGTAAAACCTTAAATTACAACCAGTATCTGAAAGAACAACAGTTATTTATCTAACTTCCGGTGGACAAGAAGGCTGAGTCAAAAGTATTTAGTGGATATTTTGTATCTGTCTCAGTGACTACTACAAAAGTAATGCATATACAGGCTGCTCTCCACACGCACAAAATACTACTGAAGTGTGATCTGACAAGCACATTTCTCCTAATGCTACTACCTTTCAGTGGGAAAGAAAAAAGAAAAAAAAATTCTCAGTTCTCAGCGAGTCCATAACCAGGGACCAGGGTGGGATTGATGAGCAGGGATGGGTGAGAGGCATTTCAGTGGTGGTGCTGGTTAATATCAAACCCCAGTGTAAAGTGGCAAAGGCAGCACGATTCAAACGAGGAAGAAAGGGGATAAGTGCACACACACACACACACACACACACACACACAGAGAGAAGCAGGAGGGAGGGGAAAAGCAGCCTAATCAAAACTAACAGCAGGATTTCTGCTCACACTTCAAACTGAGAGAAGATAAAACCTTTCATTTTCAGTTCTTGAAAGTAAAACCCCGGAGTCCATGTGGAGAAGAGCTCTGCAAAGAACTATCAATCCTTTGAATTCAGCCATTTGCAGAAGAACTACCTTCTTTCCACCTCCCTGAACATTTTTCCCCATTCTCAGTCATTTAGTTACTAGCATTACCGTTACACACTTCCTGACCTTTTCTTTTATATGACAAACCCAAGTGATCCCTTCTGGAGCCTGAAGGTTCATTATCCATACTCATTTTAGACGATTTCCCATCCTCTCTCCCTGCTCCATTTCAAGCTGTATGCTGCCCGAACCACTTCTCTTGAAAAGTCTAGGTATTCAGCATCTTTTCCTCTTTTCACTAAAAGGTATGTGTACCTCCTGGCTCCAGGTTTTTCGTTCCACTCTGATGAAACCACTCCCCCTACCCTCAAAAATTTTCCCCGATGCACATTTCCCTAATTTAGGGTCAGAAACACAGATGCCATTTGGGAACCCAAATAATGTGGACATGCTTCCAGTGAGACTTAGAGGAACACCTAGAAAGTCTGAACATCCCCTTGAAAGTCAGAAGGAAAACCTGAACTTGACATGTTGGGCATCCAAATTATCACCAGGGCCACACTCCCAGGAATCAACATCGTATGGGAAACAGTAATAGGGGTGTAAAATCCCAGAGCATGCCCAGTGCTAAGTCAGGATTCCCCAAACCTGCAGCAGAGCATTGCACTATTACAGAATGACACAAGCATAAGAGAAAAGGTTTTCAAAACTAGATTTTCCAAAGCTTGCTAGCACACTTCAACATGGACAGGCTCTGTGTAAGCAACTTCTGCCAGTGTTTGGCCAATTGCCATCTTAGTGTCACAAAAAGAAGTACCAGCATCCTTGCCAGCAAAGTTCCCAGATATCTCAAGCAGAACTAAAAAGGAATGACCTGTAACTCCACTCAGTTTCAAGCCACCATTAAATCTTTAGCCTTCAAGTGCTAAAAGACTCTCAGTGTTTTAACAAGAACATATCCATCATACAGGAGGCAGGAAATTTCACCAGACTTCAATGTGCTGCTGAAATCTGAAAAACAAAGTAGTAGCAAGAGTGTCTTCTGCAAGATGTATTACTCTCTGATTATATTTTTGAAGAAGATAGGATTAATTTCATGCTGTCTTGCATGATCAAGGGCAGTGTGAGGATAATAATCAAATGTATTCTACTGCTAGCTGCCACAAGTGATAAATACAATGCATAATTAAAAAAGCAGCACCTAGACTGCCTGGAGGAAACAATTATTTAGTGCTTTCATTAGGACACACTCATTTCTCTCATTTTTCCAGTGCATTCTCACATTTCAAAAATCAACCTTAGCTCCATGTAACATTAAATTCTATGAGCTCCTGTGGCTGCAGCTGCCCAGGAACTGCCTGCTGGAAACAGGCATTGCTGGGTGAGTGCCCACCTTGTGAGTACAGAAGGATCTGCATCTCCAGAAGAACACAGGTGAAAACCTGGACCAGGTTCTCCAGGCCCAGCAGCTCGAAGACCTCCCTCAGAGGGTAATCAGAGAGCGGCAGCTCGTTGGGCCCAGGTCTCTGGCAAATTATGGGCTCGTAAACCCCATAAAACTTGAGCGACCTGCCCGGGGGAGGCAGGGGCACCTCGTAGAGGATGTTGTGGATGTAGCTCTCTAGGGGCAGAGGGGGTGGCTGCTGGGAGGTCACTGCTTTGTAGAGCTGGATCAGGAACTTCTTGCAGGCTTGCATGAAGGGCAGAGGGGTGATGAGGCATATGCACTTGGAGACGTAGAGCGTGTCCCTGCTGATGTCGTAGGAATTGTAGCGCTGGAGCTTGGCGAGGGACGTGGCGTCGCCCTCGTCGATGCTGCTGGCCAGGGAGTCCATGCTGCAGGAGGAGGAGGCGCAGACGCTGCTGTACTGCTCTGCGTTGTGCATCTGGTACAGCGTCTGCATGGCTGTGCAGATCTGCTTGCTCGTGACCTCCTCGTAGAACGTGAGCACGAAGCCGTACGTGCGGGAGCCATCCTCCCTGGTGATGATGAACGAGTGCAGCTGCGGGTCCCTGTTATCTGCCTGTGTCCTGAAAGACAGCCCCTTGGGCATGCACAGCTAAGAAGGGAGAAAGGAAATAGAGTTACTTAAGACAAAATGTTGGGTTTTTAAAATTTTTGCTGTGCAGGCACATTCTTTTTATCTGCTGCACCACAACAAGCCATTTACCTTTAAACATAAAAATTATCCAAGAACAAACAGCCTAAAACTGATGCTACTTAAAAGGGAGACATGAGTGAAAAAGGAAAGCACTCTCCAGAATAACCCATCCATTAAGTCATTACGACTCATTTTTGTTACTTGCTGAAACTGCTTTCACTACTGAATAGTCTTTGTGTTATTTACTTAAGCATCATAAAGAAACATCCAGTTTTGCTCTCATTTGCATATATCATGCCTACAGTACTGTAAAATCAGAGAGCCAAGGAAGCATCTTATACCGCTGAATTTAAATTACATAGACTTCTTGGAATTCTTTGATCTTCCCTAATTTTCTGGGAAAAAAACCCAGCAAACAAACCAAACCCCAACTGACTGGCAGCTATTACATTTACTTTCTTCTCTAAGTGCTACCAAATAGCTTAGACTGGAAAAAAGGCGGGGCAGGGAGGGAAACACCCAAAATCTATGAAAGCCTTGTTTTTGATTTACCACTCAGCAAAATCCCTTGCAGTGATTCTACTACACTGGGTGTTTCTCTGAAATATGGCCCTTGTGATAAATCAAGGCATTTTTCCAGACATTCTTTGGGAATGCTATCAGCCATCTAATACAAAATAACAAACATCCAGCAAAACTTGTTTGAATGTGCATCAGCAGGAAACTCCTCATGTTCTAGCTAAATAAGTATGTTTATAAACAAAGAACTAAAGCTTTATGTGTACCATCTGAAGAAATAAAATGAAAGAAGAGAAGGAGAACCTTCAAAGTATTCCTTTTCAAAAAAGGCAACAGTAGAAGCCAACTTTATCACGGGGTGTGAATCCACTCATAGCTGAGTGCCTCCTCTAATGTCTCACCTTGACCAGAAGGAAACTCTTCTGATGCTGGAAGAGGATAAATAATTATATATTTTCAGGCACATCCTACCCTGAACTTCAGCAGTGCACCGTGCAGAGACCATTCAACAGCCTGATAGAGCTGGGAATTAGGCAAGTGCTCCAGACTCACTTCACAACAGGCTATCAGGCCCCTAAATTATCTAGGACAGCTCTTATATATTGCTCAAAAAGGTAATGCATAAGTAGCCTGGAGTTGGCAGAAGAATTTAATTGAATTGATGGACTTTGCTGACACAAACCATGAAATTGCAGCTTGAACCATTTCTAAAGGGCAGCCACATTTTTATTCAAAATCTTTATAGTTTTTATTGAAGCATTAACAGCAGTGCCATGGTTAAGGCTTCTGCAATAAAGATGTAGTAAAAAATCCTTGTTTTACACTTTATTTAAATTTATTCTGCACAATAAAGATCTCTCAACCTCATTTTTTGGCAGGCTTGCTTAATAAAAATTTATTTCTAGAATGTGGGCTTTCAATGGTGGCTATAAGACTTATCAAAGCCAACCAGACTGAAATCATAGGCTTAAATCTCAATGCTATCAGAGATTATATTTTCTTCACTTTACAGAAAAATAGCCGGACAAGCAAATTAGATCTACTATTACAACCAGGCACAGACAGGCATTAGGGAAATTCAGATCAGCTGAAACAGTTTCAGAAGGCTGTTTAAATAAATTTCCTCCAAGCCTTAATTACTATTCCCTCATCCTTTATATATTGGGTAAACACACACAAAGGGATTCCCATCCATTAAGTTTCAGCCACAACTTGACACTTGCAGAGTACTGACCTTTTAAGACCCTGGCTGCAAACCTTGGCCCAGAGACTACTGCTGCTGTTATACCCATAAGAGGACACAGGAAAAAGCAGAGGAAAAAAAAAAGAAGATGGGAAGAACCGAGGCAGGAGGAATGACCAGGAGCCACTTAAGAAGCTAAGATCAAAAGGAAGAGCCTGTACTCATTTTCCAGCAGTACAGAAAGCTTTGAATTTGCGGTTAATGCATGAAAACTTTCATCTTAGGGCCTCGGACATCAATCACTTCCCATCTCATCTGTGTCACACATGCCACAGGAGAGTGTTGGAGAGCAGCTTGGGATGTGCTAAGGGGGGTGAAATCTTAGGCTGCTGGTGTGAATCTGGCCCACTATTGCTGAGAACACAGTCAGTCACCTGCATTGCATCTTTGTATAAACACTGAAATCTATCCAAGGTTACTGGTTTTGGTTTCCAGAGCACTTCACTATTTATATTTAAACATATCCATCAGCAGAAAACCGTGGAATTACACCATATTTGCAATAAGGCTTATAACCAAGATGGTTTGTAAGAACAAAAGGAAGCTGCACCAGGATAGATAAAAAGGTATCAACTAACCCAAACCCGTTTCTGGAAGTCATGAGTAGGAGATACCCCTCCCAAGTACAGAGGCAGGACACACAAACACACCATAATCCCTCCCTCCTTCTTCTCCCAGCCATCATCATTTGCAGGTATTTCTGAACCAAAGGTCCCCCCTGGACCACTGCCCACTAGTGCTGGTTCACCTCTTTTCCATGAGATCCTGCGTTCCACTTTTTAAGCCTCTACATATTTCTCATGTTCACAACACGCAGTGGCAGCAAGCTCCATACCCAAATTGCACTGTGGGTGAGGGGGTGGAGAGAAAGATGCTTTTGTTTGTGTTAAAGCCCGCTCCTTCACATTCCACCAGGGAACCTTTAATTCTTTTATTTTAGTACACGAGACATTAAACAGATAATGCTTCCCTGAGCTTCAGAAATGCAGGCAAAGATTTATATACCTTGATGAATCAGAGGGCTAAAATAGGAGGCTCATTGCCTAAAAATTCCTGTTTCTCTCTGCTGAGAACTTTAGTTTGGTACAACACTTGCTTGCAGAATGGCCACAGAAGATAGTATGTGAGGTTAGGCAGGAATAACCACAAAATGCAGTGGGGGGAAAGACACAACTCCCTATTAAAGAGAACTCTGTACTTTGACACATACTTTGAAACAGAGAGAAAACATGACTCTTTGGCAGCTTGACTGCTTGGGACTTCAGGGGGCTATTTTTAAAGCGACAGCGGATGGTTCCAGAAGGCAATTGAAATTCCTTAGGCATCCAGCAAAGCCAGAGTTCTCACAAGTTAACCTTCAAGGATTTATGCATTTTCTTCTCTGAGGAAAATTGCTTCTGGAAGCTCACATAAAGCAAACACATAAGCAGAACTAATGCAGCAAGGCAAGATCAGAAAGGCCAATAATTGCCTCAAGGGATTCTGTGGAGGTGGATATTACTTTAAATGATGTTTCAGATCGAAACAATAAAGAAGTTTTCCAAAAGATAATTTAAAAGATCATTAAATACTGCTGCTGTTAGTGAACGCTTTTTTTTTCTCCAAGACACACTGCAAATGAAAGATGTGTTCTTCAGATATTTGATTTTAGTTGAATGCAGCTCAGTTCAATTATTTTAATAGGTCTCTTGCTGGTTTTAGCATTCCATTTTTGTCTGATACTACGATCACACTTCATGAATATTAGACATTCTCAACTGTAACGTGAGAGACAAATAACACAGCATTTCCAGCTGCTTTATTCCTGCTGCACACCCCTCATCACTTTGTCCTGGAACACCCCCAATTCAAAGGCAGAACTAAAAGGCATAAATAGCCTTGGCAGTTGAGCTATTACCATCTTAACTGCTGACGAAGCATGGCTCCGAGTCCTTCGTGCCTTCTGTATAAGCAAAGTGATGTGGAGACCTGCCCAAATACCACCCCAGCTCCAGCAGTGCACATTTGGAAGCAGAAGACAGAAACCCCCAGCTGTCAGTAGGCAGAGGGAGTGACCGGGCTCATCTCTGCCTTTCTATGCAAGTGCAGTGCCACAGTATCAGCTCTCAGTGTCACTACTTCCAGCTCTTGGTGTCACTGCTACTTCCAGCTCCTGTGCTTTCGTGTTAAATATTTGGCAGAACACTAAAAATAAAATTCAGCGGAAACTGAGATGAACTCCAGATTTCTACATCTTCATGACTGCAGGGAAGTTCCTAATGCATTTCTGCATTTGCAAAAAGCCAGTTTAATGTGGGTTTCATGTATTCCCCACCTCTCTATCTGCTGGGTGAGGGCCAGGAGATTCTCCTGACTTCACACCTGCACCATACAATGAGGTCAGTTCTGTTTTGAAGCAGGTAGTGTGCTGTCCTACCTTCCTCAAATGCAAAGCACATCTAAACCAGACTGGGAGAAGGTGCTCCCTAATTTTCCAGTATTGTGTTAGACCCAATACATATTTTTGAAAACAGCTAGAAGCAGTAATATTGTTTAATGTTATTGTTACAACAAGTGGTTACTTTTAAATTAAGAAACTAAACGGCATTTTCTGTACTGGGAAGCTCAAATACCAGTAATCTGTTGTCTTTGTCAGGTTATGGTCTTAACAAGTGCTTTGGTGACTTTGGAATCATCCTTTAATTACCAGCTCTTCAGAAAAATTCCCAGGGGATCATCAGTCTTTCAGCTGCCACTGCCCCCACTCCAGGAACTGTTTTCTCCTCCCTTCCCAGCCCATGGGACTCAGCCACACAGATGCTCACATCAAATATAACTGAGAGGAAAGACATGTACAGGAGACGTACTGGTGCGGAGGTGCCATTAAAAGTGATGACCCAGCAAAAGCTGTGGTTTAGGTAAGTTCCAGCTTCTGTGTAAACATTACTCTTTCCTTGCTGTCTGCAGAACCAAGGTGCTTTGTATTCAAAATCTTCACACAGATATCAGTATCTTACAAATTCCTTGGTTCGCCTCCTTCCTACCTGTGGATAGGTATCCCAGGTGACCACACCCCTTCTCACCCAGTCCCTGGGATGGTGGTTAGACTTGTTTCATCACACAGCAGACTTAGAACTAACGAGGGAAATGCAGCACTTCGGTTTCGTTGTGCCTGAAAGTATCCTGTGTTTTCACAATACCTCTTCCTCTGCAGCTTTTCAAGCAGCATGCCCAGTGAGTGCTCTCAGTCCCGGCAGAAGCACCACAATCACAAAATCACAAGAGCATCACAAGGGTTGGCTGTAAACAGCCCAGGAACCTCTACAGAGCTGACACTTTCAGGTAACAATTTGAGAAGAGAGTTTTTCTCTACCTACCATGTTGACGGCATCTTGGTCAAAGGGGTTCCACTCGATGTTCTGAGGATAATGGGCCAAAACTTTGGACTTGAAGGTTCTTCTTAGGGGACTCTGGTCAAAATTCTCTCCTGAAACAAATGAATAAATAATGACTTGAAACAGCAGTGAGGCTTCAGAGAGAGCTGGCTTGGGGTTATTTTTTTGGTTTTGTTGGTTTTTTTGGTGAAATCTGATGGACATTTTAGCTCTCAACAGAGGTATTACTCTTAAAAGAGAAACAGAAAAGATTCCCATTCAGTGTGACCTCACCCTCCTTTCCCAAAAATCTTACAGCAGTTGCAACACGGCTTCCAGTTTAGTATTTACAGAATGGAAATATATTGTCAAGAGAAAAATCACTGCTGAAATTTTAGAGAAAAACACCTTGCAATCAACTGGATTCTTGACCTTCCCCTATAGCCTGAGTATCTAGAGATGGCTTTACTTAGTCACTGAAAGAGCACTTTCCCTCAAGCTTGATAGAAGCTGTCTTTAAGGTCAATAAAAAATATGAGCACCTCTTAGCTATTATAAATTATTCAAGGATTCATTACAGATGATCTTTTTTATATTACAAGTCCTATGTGAAAATTAAACACTTTTTTTTCTACATCAAATTTCAAGGACAGACTTCCATCACACCAAGAATTCAGCAAGTGCAAAGAGGAAGACTGAAATTAGACATCAAGCAAAAATGCATCCAGTTATCAGCATACAAATTATCTCGCAGTGATATTGTTAATGCGCTTCCCCTCACTGGATTGTCTACAGCATGCAAAACAGTAGACACATTGCAGCATCACGGGGCTGGAATTACCACCCTGGAAGTGTTCAAAAAACATGTGG
>WEIT01009331.1:1849-45112 GCA_013389985.1 Dryoscopus gambensis
TGAGGAACACAGCGCGCGTTGTTGTCGTGTTTCAGTATTGCTGTGAGGGGCTGGGGGCTAGGCGAGGCACCCCTGTCTTGTTCCTATTTGTTTTAATAAAAACTGGATAACTCTTGAACATCAAAAAGAGTCTGAGCCCGTTTTTAACACAGGGAGGTTTGGAGTCCCCACCCCTGAAGGTGTCCAAGGAATGGCTGGATGTGGCCAAAGAGGGCATAACAAACCCCAAAGTTTTAAACTACGATCAGACTAATGCCTGGATTTGGGGAGCTGTTCAGAGTCAGATTTTTTGATTCATTACATCTGCAACACATCAGGAGTACAGCAGGTCCGCTTTTCTCCCTCTGTAGAGGGTCACCACTGCAGCCACCCTCAAACCTGCACTGCCCTCTGGTACCGACCCAGCTCTCCACTGTCCACAACCGCACCGGAGCAGTCTGATCTCTCATAGTGCTGAGGAAAAAGCGAGGTTTAATTTCCAGTTGATTTTTATAATCATTTGGAAGTAAATGATACTTGCACTTGAATTATTTCACAGCCATAAGCCAGTGCATTTCAGTGACCACTGATGCCATTTGTGTATTTGATGACTTGTTATGAGACACTGATGGCTGTTTAATATGTCCTAAAAATAACCTTGAGACAACAGGAGCTCAAAGCATTCCATAATTATACTCCCCAGTAGGAAGCAAGTTCCACAGCTGACATGTGGAGAGACCAAACCTTTCTTTCATTCAAAACAGACAAAAAATATTCTCATTCTTTTAACTGTTAACTATTGAATATTTCAACTGTTTCACTGTGAAGCACTCAGTGAGTTTCTAAAGAGCACTCTGTAACTCCCTCCTCACTTTTAAAAGCGCTCAGGAGAGGGAGAGGAGCACAGAACTACAGAAGTGAGGCCACGATGAGAAAAACCTCAGCATCCTAAAGACACCTCATAATCGCCTCACAATTACTACCCAGCATCGTTAAAAATGGGGTAAATAATTCAGCCTGCCGCCAGATGGGACCTTGATGTGCTTTATCATCACCTCCCGGCCACAACCTTCCTGAAACCCCCTCAGTTAAATACTCCAAGTGAGTTCAGCTTGCAGGGACCCTTCAGGATGGGCTAAACCTCTCCTCTAAAACCCACCTGGCTGCTTTGTCATAGAGATCTCCTGAGCTTGTGGAGGTTTCAGGAATAAATGGGGACTTGTGGCTCAAGCAGCATAAAGGACAAATCTCGACAGCTCAGGAGAGAAATACCAACACTCGCATATGCTCAGACAGCCATAAATCAGCGAGATTGCCCCGAGCTTCGCTTCTGAGACTGTACTCAAATTCATAGGCTGTCCCTTCCAGAAGAGCAGGGAAAAAAAATTCTAAGCCCAGGAAAGGAGCTGTAGAAGCCCAGCAGATTTCCAGAGCCAGCAGCCAGCTGTCAGTGTAAAAGTCGTCAGCTTCCTCATCAGTCTGCGTCCACACAGGAGAAATAAAGAAAAAAACAAAGGAACAGCAAAATCCAGCCCCTGTGACAACGTTTTAACAGCAGTGGTTAGGATTAAAGGTAATCTCCAGACCCTCCCAGCCTCTAAAATACACACTTTTATTCCTAAGGTGTCCTTTCATCCCATTTCCCGTGTTTTGCTGTTGTTCAAATCAGCATTGCAAAGGACATTTCTGTGGCACTTAAGAGGATTTGGGGGACATCAGAAATACCCTGCACATCGGCTTTAGGCTGCTAAACCCGCTCCAAGTGCAGGGGATTTCTTCCCTGCTTTTCTGCTCCGGTCTGCGGGGAAAGCCGAGGTGATGGGTCAGGCGCGTCTCGCACCTGAGTCGCGGTCAACGAGCTCATAAGCGCGGCTTAAACCGCTCTCAACGCCCGGGTAAAGCTGGAAATCCCCAGGGAATGGCTAAAAAACAAAGTCTAAGCAGGTCATTTTCTGAGAGTCAAAGAGTCTGGGGGGGGGGGTAAGCCCGAGGGCCTGGAAAGTTGAATTTTAAAAGAGTCAAGTAAGAGAGAAACGGGGAGCTCAAAACATTTTTCAAAGGAGAGGAGCAACTCCGGCAGGTCCCTTCCAACCTGAGATATTCCATGATTTCCACCCCTTTCGTAAGACGACAGAAAGCACGCAGAAGTTGAGATGGAGGAGATGCAAACATAACACCCAAGGTGAAAGCTGTCCCCTCCAGCTGCATCTGCCACCTCACCAGATGGACACAGCGCCATGGCAGACCATGCAGATTTCTCCAAGAACTCAGGAAATCCAAGGAAATCCAGGCTTTTTTCCCGGAGGGATTCACTTTCCCAACCCACCTTCCAGGCATTATTTTCATGCGATTGCAAAAAAAATGACCAAAAAGCCTCCACAAAACCCACCACATACATAAATAAACAAACACACACCAGGAAGAAGGTAAAATATCAATTTTTGTGAGTTTCTAGTGGAAGGAGAAGCCTCAGCCCAAGTCCAGCCAGCTGAGGAGCATCTACCTCTTTCACATCCTCATGCATTATGTAGTTTAAATTATTAAGCAGAACACTAATGATAACTTTATCCTCCCGCTGATCACCTCTCTTGGGCAGCTCGATATTAACACGAGCTTGTTCTTCCCAGCTCGTTTAGTAAGCAGGAGCTCATTTAAATCAGCATATCCTTCAGGAACAATCCACGTGAATAATGATCCCCAGCTCGCTTTCGTACAGCAGCGGTGATTTATTCGGTGGTTTAGAGTTTTGGAAAGCGGCACAGTGCTCAGTGCCCTGCCTGGGAACAGCATGGCAGTGCCAGCCCCTCCTGTCCGGGGGGTTTTGGGGGCTTGTTGTGCACCACCTCCCCGACACGCGTGGGAGGGAGCCCAGACAGCCAGAGAATGCCTCGGAACAATTCTTACTCAGGCCTCCTGTGAGACGCTTTCCCTTCGTTTGTCCTTCTCAGACGAGCAAGTGTTGTTCTTTTTATTCGCTCTGCAGGCGAGAGCCCTGAAGAGGCAGGGGCTGCAATGGGAACGTGCAGCCGGAATGTGGGAACGGCGCTGCTCCCGCTTCCCCCACCTTCAGCATTTATTTATCATCTCGTTGTACTGATCCTGTTGGGGCTCAGTGCTGAGCACCATCAGGTCCTTCACCAATCCCCAAAACAGGGGGGCTGACCCCCACAGCTGGTCCCACTTCGCCCACCTTCAGCATTTATTTATCATCTCGTTGTACTGATCCTGTTGGGGCTCAGTGCTGGGCACCATCAGGTCCTTCACCAATCCCCAAAACAGGGGGGCTGACCCCCACAGGTGGTCCCACTTCTCCCAATTTCAGCATTTATTTATCGTCTCGTTGTACTGATCCTGTTGGGGCTCAGTGCTGGGCACCATCAGATCCCTCAGCAATCCCCAAAACAGGGGGGCTGACCCTCACAGGTGGTCCCACTTTGCCCACTTTCAGCATTTATTTATCATCTTCTTGTACTGATCCTGTTGGGGCTCAGTGCTGAGCACCATCAGATCCCTCAGCAATCCCCAAAATGGGGGGCTTACACTCACCGGTGACCCCCAGCTCAGCCTACCTGGATTCCCGGGCACAGCTCCCACCGTGGCTTCCCTTGGAATGTCCAGCTCGTCCTTCTGTCCCTCAGGAACAGCACAGATGCTCCTGTCCCTCAGACCTCGGCGCTCCACGGCTCCCTCATGGAGCATCTGAGGAAGGAATGGCCCTCAATGAGCTCATTAAGGGCTCCAACCCCTCAATCAACCCCACTGTCCGCTCTGGACCAGCCCCTTCCATCTTCCTCTCTCTTCCAGCCCATCCTGCCCTTTGCCAGCCTTTTTTCATAACAAAGTTTCATTTTAAAGCCGTCAGGAACCAACCCTTTTTCTATTGTCCCCTTTTTCTCCTGTAAAGTCCCTCTACCAGGGAGCTGGAGAGGGATCTTCAACAGCAGAATGCAGTTCCAGGACAAGGGGGAATGGCCCCACAGTGACAGAGAGGAGGTTTAGATGGGATATTGGGAAGGAATTGCTCCCTGTGAGGGTGGGGAGGCCCTGGCACAGGGTGCCCAGATAAGCTGTGGCTGCCCCATCCCTGGAAACTGTCCAAGGCCAGGCTGGACAGGGCTTGGAGCAACCAAAAATTTAAGATTCCCCCAAATCCCTTCAAGATCTATTTTACATCACAGCTCCTCTGGCAAAACATGCATTTCCGTAGAAATTCCAGTTTTCCCCAATTTTCTTCCCAGTGAAAAATTAGCAAGTACATCCATGATGTTTTTCCCACTCCCATCTGTAGCTTGCTACGGGCTCCAGCCTGCGTAAATAATGTCACGAGCCCATTTTATACCATCATCCATAAAATGTGCCAGCAGAAGAGATCCTGTGGGCACAAACAGTTGTTGCACTGAGAGATTCCATAAAGCCAAACCCTTGGGATGCGCAGTCTGCCTGGAGCACTTTGCATTAGCACTCCGACTTTTTCCAGACATAATGACCTTGGTCATTATTTAAATGACTGCTGCTCAGATTTTCATCTCGGCTGTTCCAGGAGCAGTTTTGAAGTGATGTTTCTGTCTTTTCAGACTCCTGCTGTGGCTCTGGAAGGGGTTTCTAATCCCTGTGAGCAGCCCCAGTTAATGACAGCAGATCTCGTGGACAGGTGAAGTGACACCAACGCCTGCCTGAACATCACAGGCACCCTGAGAGAAAAGCTCTGGACACTGGACTCAGTCTGAGACGTGCTTTAAAAGGGAAGGAGGAATGATCTGTCTGACCTTTTGTGCTTGCTTTTGCTTCTTCTCCGAACTTTGTGCCCCAGCAGTGCTGGGCTGCTGTCACGACCTCCCCTCCCCAGCTGAGCAAGCCAAGCATCTCCTGCCAGAGCTCTCCAGGTTGTTTTAGTCCACCCTAGCAGGGCTGGCCAAGGTCTAGTCCCTGTTTTAGTTCACCCTAGCAGGGCTGGCCAAGGTCTAGTCCCTGCTTTAGTCCACCCTAGCTGGGCTAGCCAAGGTTTTAAACGCTTTCTGCAAATTCAACTCATATCAGCACAACCCCTCCACACAGCCATCAGTGGCATAGTGGATGCTGACCAAGGAGAGAACAGAGGCCACCTGTGCTCAGCTCTGGAACCCCAAAGATCAGAAGGACAAGGACCTGCTGGGCCGAGTCCAGAGGAGGCCATGAAGATGATCAGAGGGCTGAAAACAGGCTGAGAATGTTCGGGTTGTTCATCCTGAAGAAGAGATGGCACCAGGGAGACCTCAGAGCCCTTTTCGGGTTCTTAAAGGGGCTCCAGGAGAGCTGGAGAGGGACTTTGGGCAAGGGATGGAGGGACAGGACACAGGGAATGGCTTCCCACTGCCAGAGGGCAGGGATGGGTGGGACATTGGGAAGGAATTCTTCCCTGTGAGTTCTCTTTTTTGGACGTTTTTCTCAGCTGCACAAGGCTGGTTCAAAGCCTTTTCCCAGCTACAGCTGCAGACCTCACCCCTCACCCTGGGAACTTTCTCCTTCCAGTGCCCGGGTTGGGATGAGGGGCTCCCAGGGAAAACTCTTTCATACCATGGTGCCCAAATCCTAGATGGTTTTGCCTCTAGGCTGGCCTAGGACTGGTTTCAAGACATCTCCCTCTGCCTCTTAACTTCACATGAAGTTCAAGTGAACACTGAATTTTGCTTGGGGAACATTTCAGGAACATTCTGTAAAAAGCAGGGCTGGACAGATGGAGGGAAATACAGAATATTTCCCTTTTTTCCCTGCAAGCTCTGTGCAATATTGTGATCAAATGATTTCTGCCTCTCGTTAGATCCCGAGCAAGATGGAGAAAGGGTCAGTACCTGACATTTCCGAGTGCAGCAGCACTGACCACTTTATCTTCAGAGGGACTTGAGGCAGATTGCTGTGCCATTGGGTTACCTTGGTAACACCAGACAGCTTGGAGACTCACAAATAATTATGTCACCTTGCCAATCGGCCTCTGCACCTCCCAGGGATGCGGAACAAGCAATCAGTTCCCGGGATATCACTCCAGTTCACTGGCCATGCATGGCAGAGAAGCAGTGCTGCTTTGCTTATGGAATTAGCTTCATTTCGGTGGGAATTCCCACAGCTTTTAATAGGATTTTTTTTTTTTCCCACTAAAAAAACCCCCAAGTCTTACAAAACCTGGTTGTTTATTGCTTCTGAAGGCACTTTGCATAAATGATATGACATGGCCTCAAAACAATATTGTCCTGATTTTCTTCAGATTAGATACACATAATTTTCAGGTGGGAATTACTTGCTGGAGCAGCAGGGTTTGGAAAACTGGAATCTGGTGAACCTTGCATAGACAAAGAAGGGAAATGCTTTTCTCATAGATGAAAACTATGGATGATGGTGAAAACCAAGCTTAATATTCTTTATTCTGCAAGCAAAAGGAAGTCCGAATGAAGCCTCCTAAAGAGTTATTTCCTAAAAAAAAAATTATTTTCTCCGGGCAACCTCTGCCAGGGCCTCATCACCCTCACAGGGAACAATTTCTTCCCTGTATCCAATCTGAATTTACACATTTGTTATAGTTCTGCTTCTGGGATCACCTTTTTTCAAAAGAAAGTTTTTTTCTCTTTTCATGGCTTGATTCTCATGTATATGGTAAATCTCTTGTCTTGACAGTACAGTGGGGAAAAAATCAGGAAAGTTTTTCTGAAGCTCGTTTCTTTAATTAACACTTAACAATAATAAGTACTAAATGACACTCCTGACTTTTAGGGAAGACTCTTTCACACCATAGTGCCCAAATCCTAAACTGTTTTGCCTCCAGGCTGGCCCAGGACTGGTTGCAAGACACTTTCCTCTGCCCTGTTCCCTTAACTTCACAAAAAGTTCAAGTGAACAC
Organism: Dryoscopus gambensis; assembly: GCA_013389985.1. Taxonomy (NCBI): domain Eukaryota; kingdom Metazoa; phylum Chordata; class Aves; order Passeriformes; family Malaconotidae; genus Dryoscopus; species Dryoscopus gambensis. The sequence goes on from WEIT01009331.1 coordinate 8,697, forward strand.
TGAATTTTGCTTGGGGAACATTTCATTTTCCTGCAAAAAGCAGGGCTGGACAGATGGAGGGAAATACAGAATATTTCCCTTTTTTCCCTGCAAGCTCTGTGCAATATTGTGATCAAATGATTTCTGCCTCTCGTTAGATCCCGCGTAAGATGGAGAAAGGGTCAGCATCCACCCCTAAACCAGCCCTGTCCCACAGAATCATGGAATCATTCCAGGTGGGAAAGCCTTCCAAGATCACTGAATCCACCACCAAACCACGTCCTCAAGCACCACACCCACACATTATTTCCAGGGATGGTGATTCCATCCCTCTCTGGACGGCCACTTCCAATGTTTTACACCCCTTCCAGTGAAGAAATCTTTCCTAATATCCGATTTACAAACCATGACTAATTCCTCACAGCTTTTCAGCACCCAGGCCTGACCAAGAATGGGGTTCAGGTCCTCAGGCAGCACCTCGGGAAGCTGTAAGGGATTTTCCAGGAGCTGTGGTTTTGGGCTCAGCGTCAGAAGAAATGCTCAGCATCCCGTGGTGCCCTGGGTTCAATGAGGGGATAAAGATTTTTTACCACTCTGGATGTTAAACCCCCCACAGAAACCTGGCCACAAGTGCTGAAGTGGGAGCTAAGGCTGCAGGTTTGTGTTTCTCTCCTCAAAAACATTGCAAGCAGCTGGATTTTCATCTGGTAGCCCCGTTGCAGTCCCAACGAGGACAATGCAATTATCCACCTGAGTGCTAATTGCAGGAGTCAGACTGTTGTGCACAAACGTGGATATTTATTACCCATAATAGATGGTTCTGGATCCCCAGTCCATGCCAAGCAGCTGTTTGTTTTCCAGGAGACAGCTGTTATTGGGATTCAGTTCCTGATTTTTTTCAAATGCCACGGGAAGAAGCATGGCATGTTAGCTCACAGTTGCATCAACTGCTCCCTAGAATTAATAACACTTCGGAAAACCACACACGGATTTGCATTATTAGTGAGGATTACTCATTACCATCTCGCTGTTTTACGCTGTGACCTGACAAAAACTACATTAAATAATGACTTGGAGCCAGCACAGGGCTGTTTTTTTACTTTTAATGTTCATGTTATTGGAAGCTCTGCAGTAAGTCTCAACTATAAGGCAGATTCTGCCTCATTCAAAAGTATCTTTAATTCCAAACAGGTACTTCTTGCTCGGTGTTACAGCAATAAAAGTTTAACTGGGGTAACAACCCCATTTTACAAGGTCCAAAGACAAAGAGAGAGACAAGCAAAATAAATTAAAATACCAGCCTAGAGCAAGGGCAGGTAACACTCCTGTTCCTACATGGCAAATAAATAAATAAATAAAATAATCTTTTTTTTCCAAATGCAACTCTTTTCTTTCTCATTGAAAGCAGTGATTAATGCCTTTGAAAGCACCATGGCACAACTCTGCCAAACCAAAGTCTGAGCTTTTCAGAAAAGATGTGAAAATTTGGGCTCTAAATCATCTCAGCTTTGCCCAGGTCAGAGGAGATCACGGAAAGATCAAATCCCTTTTTCAGTGGGTCAGGAACGAGCTTTTCTCCCTGCCTGGTCCTCATTTAGATTGTACCATAACAGCTGAGTTTTCAAATTTTAACTCATGATATATTGGAGCAGCACTTTTAAACTTGATATGGCTTCACAATAGTTTAATAAACCCCCAAGAGGACAAATGATTTCCTTGCCATTATGCCAACCCTGCCTTCTTAAAAAAAAAAATCTTTGTTTTAATAAAAAATAATGAAATGAGACCACATAAATAGCAGAGGGGACACATTCCACTGTCCCAAGGTGCTCCATACCCTGCCCAGCCTGGCCTTGGGCACTGCCAGGGGCAGCCACAGCTTCTCTGGGCACCCTGTGCCAGGGCCTGCCCACCCTCCCCGGGAAAAATTCCTTCTCCAAAATCTCATCTAAACCCGTTTTCTCTCACTTTGAAGTCACCCTCCCTTGTTTTATCCTCACAGTCCCTCTCCAGCTTCCAATGCTGCTCTGAGGTTTCCCCACAACCTCCTTTTCTCCGGGCTGAATGGCCCCAGCTGCCTGAGCCTGGAAGGATCACCAGCCATGGATCATCCCTTGGAACCACCTTGTCCCACTGGGAGGACTGGGAAGGAATCCGGCCTCCCCTGGGAATGGGAGCCTGAAATCAGCCATTGTCACGGGCCAGTTGCCCAGACATGTGTTGCCCAGCTATNACCAATGTATTTGTGCCACCGTCACAGCATAACATGGAGGACAGAGAAGAAGAAGAAAGAAGCAAAGGACAGCAAGGGCACCGTCCCAAATCCTCCATCTTGACAGCCCCAAATTCCACATTTTTTCACCCTGTGATAATTATATTGCTATCTTTTTTACAGTTTCGTAGCCTGTAATTCTTCCCGTAACGTCGGTAATTTTTCCCACGGGCTAAGGTCAAAAGCTGTGCTTTTTTGGGCTGTCAGCCCAGGTCTTAGACCCTCCTGCCGGGGTGTTTGACCCCCCAGGGCAGCCACGGGGGTGTTCTGGGTCCCAACAAGCCATGGGAGGAAAGGCTGCCTGACTGAGGGCATCAGCTGGGCTGGATCCAGGGAAAGGTGGAGCAAGGGGAAAGAATCACCTGGAAATAAGTCCTGCTGTAAAACATAAAATAGAAGTTCTTAAAATGACTTTAGGACACTTTAAATATCCTGTTGCCTCATACATTAAAATAAGATAATTGTTTGAGCCTGTTCCAATGAACTATGAACTTTAAGCATTTTTACTTCTGGCTACAGCTCCTTCCTTCGACATAAAGAGTGACAGATCTGTGACTTCTATTTTTAGCCAGAATTTTAACTTTGAAATAGCAAAAACAAGGAGCAGTGTGAATACCAGCAGTGAAAAGAGGTTTCCTGCTTCCATCCCACTCACACTTCATGGGTTAATACTTTGTTAGCATCAGCGCTGAAGGGGAAATCAGCAGCACAAGGAGGATGGAAATATTAATGTCTCCATTTGGGAGCATTTTCAACGTGATTACTTTTAAGTGATATTGCTCTAAAGGGTCACTTAAATGCATGTATTTACATATAGAATAGAGATAATATTTTTGGCATGGATTTCCATGGCATAAATGGACGATATTTTTGCTGCCCTATAAAGCTGTGGTTCAAACTGAGCGTGTGAAGTTAAATGTTGGCAAAAGCTGTGGCAGCAGCTTTAGTGTGTGCTGCAGTCAGGTGTTCCTACAGGCCAACCTTTGAGCCTGGCGCAGGCAGGAATATAGATCTGATCCCAGATATGCACTTACTAATGGGATAAGTTGGAACCTAATTACCTGCTTGTACTTTCAATTACCTGACTGAGCACGTGAGCGCGGGATTTTATGCACCCAGGAGCTCAGGGAGTCCTGGGAAGGATGCAGCTGCAAAGCAGCAGGTGAAAACACACACTGGCGTGGCCAATCTCCCCTTCTAGTTCCCAAAAATCTAATCATTTCAGAAAAAAAAAAAAGGCATTTAATACCTCTTCCAATTTTTGTGGCTCATATTTTACAGGACGATTTTGGGACTGAGGCACCGAATGAGTTCAGTTCAGCTCTGGGTTTTGCTCCAGACTGCTCGTGTCACATCAGGGAAGTCATTTAACCTCATGCTGCCTCAGGTCCCATCTGTGCTGTGGGAGAAACACAACCTGCCCGAGAGAGACCGCGAGGAGGCGAGGGAGCCTGAGGAGAGCGTCAGACACAACAGCAGTGTGCCCTGGAGAAGTACCCATGCTGGAAACAGGTTTGCACTCCCCTCTGTTGGTAATTCACAGGTGGCTACTGCATCACCTTGAGCTCCAAAGGATAATTCACAGCAGCGCGAGGAGGAATTAAACATCAGTACCTTAATTCTGGAGCGCTTTATACACGGCTCGCTTCGAGAGGCTGTTGGTCTAAAAAGCCACAAAAACGCAAAGCAGCAGGGAAGAAGATCCTTTGCTTTTAACTAATTCAGTAGAAATGCTTAATTCCTAGCACTCCAAAAGGCCCTTTTCCTCTTAAATCCACTGCTTTTAGCTTTAAAACCTGGCAAAACATGCAAAGTAAATAGGTAATAGCATGTCTGGGCTGTATTCACTGTTGGCATCACTCAGGAGAGCACAGGCTTTTCTGAAGGAGTTTTTAACTTGCAGACCATGCTGGAAACCCTCCATGCCTGGCTTTTGGAGTGCTTCATCTTCCCTGATAACCCAGCAGCACCTTGGCCTGCTCATCAACGGATTCAACTCAATAAGGCAGAGGCAAGAGGGCATTCATTAGAGGCAAAGGTGCGTCGGGTCAATCTGCACTGCACTGAAACAGGAAACCCCAAAGGGAACATACAGACCTGGTTACTGCCTCTGGGTCACAGGGTGGCTGCTACCCATGGCCTGCCCGGTGACCCAGCTGCCCCCACGCTGGAATGATTAAGGCTGGAAAACATCTCCAAGGTCAGCAAGTCCCACCATGAACCCGGCACCGCCGTGTTCACCACAGAACCCCGTCCCCCAGTGCCACATCCAGCCTTTGGAGCACTTCCAGGGACAGAGATTCCACCACTGCCCTGGGCAGTTGTGCCAGTGCCCGATCACCTTCTTAAGAGAAGAAATTTCCCGTAATATCCAATCTGAACTTTGCCCTGGCCCAGCCTGAGGCCGTTCCCTCTCCTCCTGTCCCTGTTCCCTGCGAGCAGAGCCCGACCCCCCCGGCTGCCCCCTCCTGTCAGGGACTTGTGCAGAGCCACAAGGGCCCCCCTGATCCCCCTTTTCTCCAGGCTGAGCCCCTTTCCCAGCTCCCTCAGCCTCTCCTGGGGCTCCAGCCCCTTCCCAGCTCCGTTCCCTGCCCTGGATGTGCCCCAGCCCCTCAATAATCCATATTACAAATAAAGCCCATCTGCTCTAATTCCAAGTGAACGGGAACCAAACAATGTTTTCCAGGTCCAGGAATTCACTCAGTGATTTTTCAGCTCTGCCAAGCAGAATCCTCCAGTCTGGAGCAAGGGAAGGAACCAGAGAGCTCTTCCCATTCCAAAGCTCTGTTCCCTTCCCTGGATATGCTCCAGCCCCTCACGGGGAAGCCCAAAAACCAGTGCTCATCTTTTGGCCATTAACTGGTGAAACTCATCTGGGCAGTGCCCAGGAGCAGACGAAGAAGGGCCACAGATGTCTCCAACCCTCACAAGGAAACAGCAGCCACCAGCTGGGCCCTGATAAGAACTGGGCAGATTCCCAGGGATATGATGGAGCTCATATCCATGGGGTTCCTCTTTGTGGTGGGAAATTCCTGATTAAATGAGGATAGAGGAAGGATGGACGGGACACAACGCTGGGCTGTCACCTCAGTCTGCCTCTCCTGTCCCCGACCAGTGCTGGCTGGAAGAAGGGATGGGCCCAGATGTGAAAGACAAGAAGCAGACAAGGAAAGAACTGGGGGGCTGAGAGTTTGTGGAGGGTTTCAACCCAGAAGCCAAAAAGAAGTCGAAATAAACCCGGTAAAAGAAGTGAAAACGCAGATTTTTCTCAGCCAATGCTCACTGGTGTTGGAGCCACAGCTCCTTCTGCAGAACCCACAGGGAGACTCGGGGTGGTGCCTCCAGAGCCACAGCCCGGATTAAAAGGAAAGCCTAAACATCAGCATCAAAAATAGTCTAACAAATACCTGACTCAAACTGGGAGATGTAATGAGGCATCCTTTGTAACACACACAGAGCACTGCAGGAACTTGTGTTTATGGAGTTCTGTGGGAATGTTGTGATTTAAATTTTATACATTACTCGGGTTTTTCTGCATTTATCTCAGCCTGCAAACAGCAGCGCTTTGGACTTTGTTCCCGTCTTCATACGAAATGCACGTCGGATTTCTGCTTCTAATGAATTATTCTAATTAAAGCCATTGTTTTTATTTGTTAGCCTGGGTTGCTGTCACGTCGTCGGGTTTTGGCTTTGTTGAAATAACATAAACGGTCGAGCTGATCCAATTTATCGCTCTTAAAATTTAATCACAGTTACTCAGAACTTGCAACAACAACTAACGAGAGAGCAACTTTTCCCACACTCCAGCCCTCAACCCCACATGCACAAACATTTTTTCCTTGATGTCACCAGAAGATTTTTCAAGAGCAGAGCGATTTTAAGCTGGAATAGCTGAATTTTAAGAGGATTTTTCCTATAGCTGGCACAGAGCCTGAAATACTCAGGGGTGAATATTGGGGAGAAGGAAAAGGAGCCGTAGGGAGAGACTGGAGCAGGGGTGGGCTGGTGGGAAAGGAGATGGGAGAGGGGAGCCAGCAGTGAAATTTGGGAGAGCAGCACAGAAGAGGCTGCAGGGTTTGCTGGCAAAACCTGACCCAAAGAAGTGTTTCTGATTCAAACAGAGGAGTGGAGACAATTTATTGTTATTGTTATATTTAATAAGTGCATTGTGGAGGGAGCCAGAGGAGAGAGGAATGGAGACAGCTGCAGGGCTGATTTACAGTGACATTTGAGAAGGAGAGAATACTGAGAAAACAGCAATTCTGCTGGGGGAAAAAAACAAGGAAAGACAGAAGGAGAAAGTGAAAAAAACAAGATTTGAAGATTATGAACAAGAATTTCTGTACTTTATAACTAAAGCAGAGGAGATTCATGACCTCAAGTACCTGCTGTGCAGTGTTCTGTAGTAAACTAGAGAGAAATATCTTTGCTCTTCACGAGTTTTAAAAGATAACGTGGAATAAATTAACATTTTAAGTCTGGATTTAGCAACTCCTTAAATGCATTGCATGTACAATCTGAATCTCCAGTACAGGCACCCTTTTCCCCAGGTTTTTATCCTTTCTAAGCAAAATTCGGATTTCTGTTGCAGCATTTTTCCTCTTTTTTATCCTTTCTATGCCAAACACGGAGTTCTAGAACAACAATGGAGACTGATCATTGTGATCCCAAATTTCTGTCTTATATCAACCTATAGTTAAGTTCCTTCCACTAAGGATCAGGCTATGAAGTTTTCATATTTTATAGGAAATATTTCTTATTTTAGGCTGCTACTGGTGTTTCTCTGATTGGTTATAAAAACATGTACCCAAAAGACAATTATATACAGTAAGGAAGGAATGTAATTACACATAACTATGGCAAAAAATGGATTTTTTTAATGGTTCTCTACCACCTTGGATATTTCAGACAGAATTCACCTTGTTAACTGCAAACACAAAGGTTGGACTTAATGATCTTGAAAATCTTCTCCAGCCTTAATGATTCTCTGGTTCTAAAGACTTGTGGTCAGGTGTGACTAAAATCCTCATTCTTCAGCCCACAAATTACAAAATAGTCTCCAGAGGTTTTTGTTCTGAGAGTTTTACCTTCCCTGGATCCCAAAAGGAAGAAAAACAATCGCTTGTATATTACCACTGACACAACTACTGCAATATGTTCCTCCAGAGAGATAAATTATTTTTACCCTAATGATACGGCAAAAAAAAAAAGGGAAAAATTGGCGAATTTCACCCAAACGAAATCAGGAAATAGAACACAGCAAGTAGAGACATTAGAGATGTGAATGAGAATGAACTCAAATGCTTCAAAATAACATAGCTTTGGAGAAAAAAATAATTGAAAGCACATTAATGGGGAGGAAGGAGATGTAAATGTGGGTGTGCTGGAGCAATGAGCACGGGCTGATGGAATATTCCCAAGCTGGGGCAGCAAGCACGAGGCTCTGCCAGCAAAGGGCCACCAGTGCTCAGCTAAATGAGCCAAAACCCAAAATGCCGGGCCCCAGAAATCAAGCTTTCACATCTGCAGCAATTCTCACAGTTCTGTTACCGGTTCTGCGCGCACAGTTTATGACAGCAGTAAAAAATGAGGAGAAACATAATTTTACTTGAAAACATTTCCAGCAACGCTGACGAATTCAAGGTTCCTTTTCTTAGCGCAGAGTAATAAAGGATGGCATCGAGTGGGGTTTTATGCACTGCATCTTTTAAGATAAGCACTGCTCAGGGCACAAACTATTCCCTGATAAAAATCAGGTGACCACAGAGTACCCAAACTATTTGACAGGATGCAGGAATAATTACAAAAAATACCTTTTTTTTGTGGGTACACATGGTTGGTCAGCGCCTTAAGACAGAGAAATATTAATATTAAAGCACTCTAACATTTATAATTTGCTCCCACTTCAGTTTTCCTCAGCCTCCTCCGAACTGTCTCAGCCACAAGATTTGTCTCACACACTTTGAAGCTGCTGTGAAAAAATTGCTTTTTATTTCATCCTAAGGAGTTGCTCAACTTGGTGTCGTGCTAATATTTGATTTCTGGGGTGGGAAATATTTCAGGAGACATGAGAAGCAACTTGTTGGTAGAAATTCAACACGTTGTGGGTTTGAGGCACTGATGATTTGTGTTATTTGGAGGGACATCGTTTTGATTCCTCTCCAAACAAGCTGGCAGCAGCGATCGTTCAGCACAGTGGAGAAAATACATATTTACTGACACAGAACTAGATATGTTTATTAGAAAAGTCATCTACCAGAGTGGGGTTTTTTTCAGTTTGAGGGTTGGAGATTGAAAATTAATTAAGGGCAGCATCAGTCATTGCTTCACTAGCAGCGAGACCAAGATTTGGGGAGAGGGCTAAAGAAATATAAAAACTTGGTGGATTTAAGTGAAATTCAAAGGTTAATTCTCCTGGACAATCATCAGGATCTGCCAGACTTGACAGAAGGGCCGTGGAATTGCAAAAGTGAAAAATGGAAACGTGAAACGAGACAAATTCTGCCCCGCTGCTCTCTGAGCTCACATGTTTACTCATTTCCAGATCTGTCTTCTCCTCATTTGTCACTAAATTTTATTGCAGTGCAAATGTAAGAAAAAAAAAATCAGATGTGTTCTGGTTTCTGGGTCAGAAATTTTGCTCAGAGCCCAGAAGAACCTTCAGTGTGACCCCAAATGCTGCATGATGATGATTTTAGCCACGGTTCAACAAGCAAGACTTAATTTAAGATGCTTCATGGGTTGTTTTTTTTTTTTTTTATAAATAGATCCTAACTGCAACAATCCAAAACTCACAGTGCTCATTAAAATGACAACTTCAAAGAGCAGCGTTTAACTTGCAATGAAATCAGACCTTGAAGGAGGGCAGAAACTGAGAAGGAGCCTCAGCAAACATGGAAATCCTTCCATGAGCCGGGCTGCGTTTGGGATGGGGAAGGCTGGGAGCTCGGTGGGATGCACAGTCCCTGCAATGTGACACAACCACGCCCAGGAATGGTCTTGGTTCAAAAAGACAGGTGTCAGCTTAAGGAAGGCAGGAGCCTCCCTTGAAATGGAAAATGTAAACCCCCTCCCTCCGAATTATTAGAATTTTGAAATTAAGGAGCCCTCAGGCAAAGATAAATGGGAATAGGAATAACAGTTCTTTACTAGGAAGTTTGAACAAGAACACATGCAATAGTACAAAACAAAACAAAACAAAACCAAAACCACTGACAGAGTCAGAAGAATACAACCTGACACCCTGTTGGTCAGAGAGTTGGGAGCAGTCCGATTAAACGGTGGCTGCAGACCTCCTGTGGTGGTAGGTGCAGTCCTGTTGAAGCAGTGATCCTGTAGAAGGATGGAATTTTCCTCTGGGGACCCAGTAGAGAAGAAAGCTGCTCCTCCAGGAAATCCAGTGGAAGTGGGCTGCTCTGGTGTTTGAGATCTCAGCTTCTATTGAGCATGGAATGCCTGGTTCCTCCCTCTGGGTGGGACATCTCACAATGGGATGATGAGTCATGGGCAAGGCGCTGATGGGCCATTAACAGGAGATAGTCCAGGAGTGAGTTATCCATGGGTCATGCACAAGGCCTTGATGGGCCCATGAACAGGAGATTGTCCAGGAGCGAGTTATCCATGAGTCATGCACAAGGCCTTGATGGGCCCATGAACAGGAGATTGTCCAGGAGCGAGTTATCCATGAGTCATGCACAAGGCCTTGATGGGCCCATTAACAGGAGATAGTCCAGGAGCAGTTATCTGTGATTCATGCAGGAGGCATTCATGGACCCATTCACAGGAGCACAGCCACACCTGGTCTCAACAGATGGTGATAGAATACAAGCTCCCAGGCACATCCCACCCTGCACCCCAGGACAATGAGGCAGAAAATGAAGCATTTTTCACCTTGGAAAGGGAGCACAGAAAGGAAAAGCAAAGGCCTTTGCAGAGCTGACGAAAAGGAGGGGATGTTGATGGTAGCAATAAAGAGCTCAAATTCTGCTCTGAATAAACTCGGTTTCAGATGATATCAGCAACAACAAGAAAAAAAACCTAAAACATCTATTTTACAGTCCTATAACAATTGTTTTTCACCTCTGCTCAGGAGGCTCAACCTCCTTGACTGATGCAGACTGATGAGCAAACACTGTGGTAAATGCATGGACTGAATTTAGATTTTCACTGAAAAATATCAATTTCTTTTGTCTCCGAGCAAAAGATCCTAAATGAGATTTTACTTAGGCTCCTGTAACACATTTGTCTGTGGGATGTGATAGAAATAATGTTTCTGGAGCATGGAAATGTATTCTTGGTTAAATATGCAGGTGCATAATTTACTCTCTGTCTTAAGACTATACTTATAATTTATAACTCTAATAAAATTAGGCACTTACAGGTCATTAAAAATAAATTTAAAATGTATTTTCTTGTATTATCAGAAAAAAAGTCATCAGAACAGTGTGGGGTTTTTAGCTCCTCCCTTACATGGCAGTATCTTATCAATTGCTGAACATTTATTATCAGCTTTTGTTAATTATTATCAGTATTTGCTCACAAAATAAAGGCGTTTCCTCAGATAAGGCAATGATTTGCACTGGAAAAGGTCAATATTTCACTGAAAAAAGGATTCTGTGCAAGCACCAGGTCTGGGAGCTGCAGAAGTTTTCCTGCTGGTTTGAGGCAGGTGAGTGTGAATTCCAAGATGGCATTTCTGGATCATCCAAAATGTGATCTCATATCTCTTTCATGGGATTTGCTGATTTTTTTTTTTCCCCCTAGTTGGTTTGATTTTTAATCTCTTTTTTTTCCCCTCAGGATAAGATGGTTTCCCATGTGGTATTTTTGAACGGAATTTTGAATTAAATGGAATTGAGAGAATCACAGAATGCTTTGGATGGGAAGGGACCTTAGCAGCAGCCAGTTCCACCCCCTGCTACCACGGGCAGGCACAAAATGTCCTCCAAGAATTTTCTATTCCAACCTCACTTTTCCAAGGCTGAGGGTGACGGTGGAGGAAGAATTGCAAGATGAGACCTCAAAAAAAAAAGATATTTCCAAAGTGCCCAAGGGGAAAAACCCCTCCATTCAAATTATTAAATAACTTGTATGTCCAAAAGTTCTATTTGAATTTCATTTCTGACAGCCCTGTTCCCAGCCGAGGCGACCACATCCTTTTCAAAGCACCAGCAGGAATTTGGGACAACGCTGTGGGATTGCACACAGAAATAGCTCAAGAGAAAAAAGAATGTTAATAACTAAAATTTAGGTTTACGTGACTCAAAATTTGAAAGATAACTCAGCAAGTCACCGTTACTCACTGTTAATTACCATAAAACACTGATTCAGGAGAAGTCTTGAGATAAATATCATGATTATAAGCACTTTTCAAGATTCATAGCACAGCAAATCTCTGCATTTTGTGTATCTCATTAATAATAAAAAAATATTTTGGCTGTGCTCAGCTATTTATTTCAAGGGCTCTCCTTATGTTTCTTAAATGTTTAATAAAAAAAATAAATTTAAAATGAACTAAGAAAAGAAGAGAAGAATGACTTGGTTTCTGCATGAACACAGAACCTAAAGAGTCACAAGGACATTGAGGGCCTTGTTGCTGTGAAAATCAGCATTTTTCAACAGTTTTAGGAGGGCATAAAATAACAGGAATTGAGACAACAATGCAATAAAAATCTGCCTGTGTTTTATGCCCTATATTTTAATATACACATTCATTTGATACCTTTCCTATAAATTAAAAAATACATATTGAAAAGTGTATTATTTATCAAATTGGAAGATCTGTCACCTAATCTTCAAAACATCAAGAGCGGACCAAGATGAAACAAGAGGTTTAAATAAATTTTAGTATTAGTTAGATTCAGTATTTGGTTAGATAAAACAAGATATAAAATCAAAAGATTTGGCTTCAGTAAAGGGTAGGAGTGAGTATGAACAGCTTAAATAAAGGCCTGGAAAATCAGAACAAGGCTGTGAAAAATGGCATCTAAGGAACTGAAAATGTAGGGAGGAAAATGAGCAAGAGGAAACAACATCAGGGAAAGCAAGCAAGGAAAAGGACTGGAAAAAGGATGGGGGGAAAAAGCAGCTTCGAAGATTTATGCACAGACAAATATAGGTGAAGCCATCAACATTAAAGCTCAGGGAATAAACAAGGTGGAAAAAATCCCAGAAGGTGGAAATCCACCTCTTGAAAAACAGTTGGTTTTATGGCCTTATCTGATAATGAAACTTAATCCATTAAAAATTGACAGTGGTAACCTTTTTGTGTATTCCTGTAAGGATTTCACCATTAATTTCAGCGTATTTCCAATTAGAAGTCGGATTAATTTTTAATCACAGCTTAATGCAATTTCATATTCCAACAGCAGTTCTGTCTTCCTTTCTCCTGAGCAGCTCCTGGTGAAATCCCCACAACTGCAAACCCAACATGGGCTGTGCCTGGTTTTCCTGTGAAAGGGAATATTTTCTTAGCATTCTGGCTCTAAGTGAGTTAAAGCGTTCCTGTGGCCCTGTGGTGGAGCGAAGTGTGGCTAATTAGTTATTTGTGCTCTCACTAAATGATCTTGGGGAGGCGAGAATTGCCCTGAGTGTGCGTTAACTTCAGGACAGCCCCTGCAAACGGCCTGGAGAAGCCATGGATTCGATGGCAAATATTCCATTTGTGCATTTCCTGAGCTGATCCTGCTTTAGCCATCGCTGGGGTCACCCCGTGCCGGGCTGGGGAGCTGCTCTCACTCAAACACCTCAGTTCATTAACAAAGCTCCTCAATGCTTTGATTTCTTGTTTTCCTTAATGAAGCTAATTGTATTCCTAAATACTGAAATGTTTTCGCACACCTGAATAGAAATATCTGGTTTAGAATCATTACTTCCTCCTCAAAATAAGATCCACACTGGCCTCCGAACAAGGGAATAAACCATGAACTGAGATCATCCCTGGAAGATTCGAAGGGAAAGGAAAGGATGGAGGATTCTCCCTCGCACTGCCCGATCCTTGACCAAGTAAATCCACCCCTGGCACTCAGAGGAGTGGGCAGAGGAGCCCCAGGGCCAGCCTGGTGCCCACTGCCAGGACAGACCTCACTCAGGGATGCTTCAACCCTGCCCAATTTACCCACCCTACCCCAAACCCCACCAATTTATCCACCTCTGAGAGTTCAGATAAACCAGATCTGCAGAGCATTAATCCATCGAGACAATCTGTGAACAAACTGGAATCTACATTCGAAGTGTTAGAGCTGTTTCCACCAACATCCGCAGTTTCAGTCCTCTGCTGCCTCACTTCCCAGCCAAAGCTGGAAAGATTAAATCCAAGTTTCAAATTAGGATCAAAGTTGAACTTGAGTCGTTCCCAGCCAGGAAGGACAATGCCAAGGTGCTGCCCAGCTCCTGCAGAGTTATTTTGCAGTGGTCACAGTGGCTGGGCTGAGGCACACTAGGGGAAAGTGGTTAAAAGAAACACATTTTTCCTAATATTTTGGAATTCAGCAGGCACCAAGGATGCTACAGCTCAAGAAACAGTTGGATAAAGCTCTCAGGGATGCACTGGCTGGGGTTGTTGAGGTGTTTATGCAGGGCCTGGAGTTGGACTCCATGATCCTTGTGGGTCCCTTCCAGCTGGGGATATTCCCCGATAATTCCACAACCATCCATCCCCCTCTGGGGCACACTGGCACTGCCCACCTGATTTGAGGTGTAGCACAAATGCACAGCTCCACGCACATCCCACAGCGAGCTGCGCTGGAGAGCCAGAATATATATTTAGCTCTTATCTCGTGGAGTGACTTTTAATGACATTTAGAAGTGCTAAGGCACTTGGAGGCTCAGACTCTTTATTGGTCCCAGTGTTTCCCTGCAAGCAGTTGCTCAGATATTAAACGTTCCCTCTGCCAGGGCTTGTAAAGCAAACACTGAGCCCACTTGATGATACGAGGCAAATGTTTGATGTAATTCTGTGTCAATTAGTTTATTCTTGTCAGCCTTACACGTTTATCTGCATCCAAACCTTCATGGTGCAGCAATTATTCACTTCATCTGCTAATTAATAAGTGCTGAGTCTTGAGGAAATGGTTCAGTTTCTGTTCTACCTCTGCTCTGGAGCCAGGCTGGGAGAGCTCGGAATGCTCAGCCTGGAGAAGAGAAGGTTCCAAGGAGACCTTGAAGTCCCTTCCAGTGCCTAAAAGGGCTCCAGAAGAGCTGGAGAGGGACTTTGGGCAAGGGCCTGGAATGTGCTTTCAGCTTCCCTACCAAGACAAAGACTTAAGAAGAGGGAACCCAAAATTCTTCATCCCCTCAGGTTCAATAACAAAAAGAGAGTTGGTGCTTCATTGAGAAATCTCAGAAAACCACCGTAAGTGCTTCGACTTCAAAAAGAAAACCTTAAATGACTTCTCCGAGAGTTTTTCCTACAGAAAATGTTCATCTTAGCCCACCTCCCTGGGAAACCAGTAACCCCCATATGAACTCTGTCCTCTGCTGGAAACATCCAAGCCTCCAGCTCCCGGCTCATCTCCTTCCCGCTCCTGACCAGCGGCACAGCCCCAGCCAGGGATCCATCACTTCAATATTTGCCCATCACTTTCTTCTCCGAGGAGTCTCAATGTTGAGAAAACTGAGGCACTTCTAAGAGGACAGAGTGCTCACCTTGCTGTCGTGTGCTTCCTGCTGAGAGGCCTTTGGTGTTTTGCTTGGGAATGAGCCAAAAAAGGTGACAGCAGTGCCTCGTTTCAGCCGGGGAAGCTTCACGTGGACATTTTTACTACGCTGTTCCTCAAGACCTGATTTTATTGTTGAAAGAGCTGATAAATTCCCAGCTAACTGAGCTACCACTCATTCCCATCTGCCCATAAAGTCAGCTTTTAACACCAAGGAAACTCAGTATTCATCCCGAATACTGCAGCCTAAACACAGAACCTGGAAAGGTGGGAATCTGGTGTGTGGGGAAGCCAATTATTTTCCTCTTGCAAGATGATTTATATTATAATTCAAAATGCAAACACAATAATTCCAGCACTCTTTCTTCCAGAAGAAATACAGATAACAGGATAATGCAGGGAGGATTCATTTCCTACAAGCTGCCTTTGTGTTGTTTATTGAGCTAAATAAAAATGAGGGATGTGCGATAATCACAAAGCATCTTCCTGTAGCAAGAGAACTGAGAGTGGTGGGGGGTTGCTTTAGTCTTAAAACAAGGATTAGAGAAAAATAAGAAAACAGAACAAAACCAACTTGGAATTGTCCTTAATTTGTTTCCTCACCAGTTTTGCAGGGCAGGCTGTGCCCAGGTGCCTCTCAGCAGAGATTAAATCAGTATTTCTCAATTTGGGCTTGCTCAGAGCTGACTGATAATTTACCTTTAATTGTTATTCATGCCAGCCACTCTTTCTCTGTGCCTATCAACAGTTAATGTGTTTATACAATTAATTAGCCATTATTAAAGTCCCTACTGTAACCAGCCGGTGGCCCCAGGAATTTATGACTGGAAATTCACAACTTAGAGTGGGATTTGCTGGGCAGTGAAGTTCTGCAGCTCTGTTGGTTCCAAATATGTGGAATCAGAGGGCTCCCGAAGGCCAGATGTGAAGAATCCTGTTAGAAAATCCCAGGAAAAGCCAGTGCTGCTGGATCCCATCGGATCTTGGGCATCCAGACTTAGTTTCCTTTCACCTCCTGCTCTCCTGCCCGCCTGACACCGCCTGGGCTGGAGGCACAGGGTACAGAAGGATTTGGGGCTGGATGTTGGTCTGAGCTGGATTATGATTTTCTTGTCTCTCTGAATGCCCCAAGATGCAATTCCCAACTCAGCCCAGGAATAAAGCAGGGATTTTCCAGCCTGGGCATGGAGCTGCCACCCTCCACCTCAAGATTGTTCCCTATCAGCACAATCCTGTTAAGGTAGGACCAGATTATGTCCCTGTCTTCTGTGGGAGCAGCCAGCAATTTGCAATGAAAATAGCTCCCAGTTTGCTAAAACGTTTCCTATCTCCCTTTAAATTCACCTTCTGCCCCAGTTGCAGAATCCCCTAATTCCAAAAGACTTTGTAAAATAAAGGATGTTGTCCTGTGTCTTTATATGACACCGGCAAGGAAACACGCCTATTAAAACTTCCCTGCAGCGGCAAATAATCCAAACACTCCTGCAAGCCTAAGAAGAAAAATACTCAGTGTTTCTCCAAGCTCTGAAGTGCTGGAGATCTTCAGAGTTTTGCAGGAAAAGCAGCAGATATTTGCAGGCCATGGATCTTCCTGCAAGCCCCTAATAATGACCAAATTGTGATGGATAATCTCGATTTGGGAGCAGAGCTGCCACCAGCACCTCCCATGGCAACCAGAGGTGCCTTGCTCAGGCTCTCCCACTTGTGCCCTGAATATTGGAATAATGATGGAACTGCCTGGAAAGGATTCTGGTATTCCAGCGGAACTCAGAGCCCGGAGGAAATAAATTTCTGGCTCTGTGTGGAAATTGGGGCACGCTCAGAGATGACTCCCCCAAAGCTGCAATACCCTTCAGGCCATCCAAACCTGAGTGGGGAATTTCCACCCTCTCAGATGGTTCATTAGTCCTCAGCACCAAATTCCAGAAGTCAGTAGGATACTTCAGTGCCCATTAGATGGAAAACTCCTCTCAGTGGACGAGGCACAAACACAAATCAACACCGGATTTGTTTCCTTTTTTTCTGATCTTGAGCATGTCTGTAACAACACGTCTGGGGAAAGCCACAACTCCATCCTCAATTGTGTCACAAAATTAAGACATTTCCCCTAACATTCCCCCATTCTCATCATCCGGATGATGAAATGTCATTTCTGAGGACAGAGGATAAAACAGGAATACGGGAGGAATTTACAAGTGGCGTTTTTGGGGTATCTATTTCCTTATGAGCTTCCCAGGGAAATGAGCACTGTAAAGTCCATGCTGAAGAGAAAGGTCACGGCTCAGGGTACAGAAAAGGCTACTCCTGAACAGAATCATCACGGAAAAATTCCGAGCAGGTACAACTGCAAATGGGATTTCACAGTTGCTCTGCAGTAACATTTTTCTCCATTTTCAGTACATTTCCTGGAGAAAGGCTTATAAATACTACAGCAGGACTGAGAAATAATTATCCATTCTTCCCATGAGTGTCCATAAATATTCTGCTGCTCTGTTTGGGACTGAAGCACGGCCTGACCTATAGCAGGGCACAGGAGGGACTGGGAGAGGAGATGTTTATTATTTTCCTGCTGAGTCCCAGCTGTGAGATCAATTGCAAGGAGGAAAACCTCCTCTTGCACGGGCAGGAGCAGACATTTGCCAGCATTTCCACATCTATCAGCACCCTCAGAAATCTGACATGAACTCATAACCACAATTTTCTCCCTCATGGTGTGTTCTTTGGGCATTGCAAAGGTTTGATTTGCACAGGAGGTCGCGGCGCAGGATGAGCCTTGTTCACCCGAGCTCCCCAAACCAGCAGAGAGCCCCTCGTGCGACACAGGAGACACGGCCCTTGCAGAAGGACCACTTGGAATGAAAAAAATCAGGAAATTTTTACTGCATTGAATGTCATTATCCACAAACCAGACCATACTTTAATATGTGAGCTACTGCATGACACTAAAACAATTTAACGTCACCTTGAATAAGGCCACTTTGAAATTACTCTTCAACCCTTTAAAATACACCCAAGGCTCATTTTTTACATAGTTACGTGCAGATTCAGCTTTAAAAAACTCCTTTTCAACATTTCTGGATGACTCGAAATTGCCAAGAATGCCAGGAACTCCAAAGGAAGTTTCTAATATCTTTTCTAGAAGGTGGCAGCTGCCCTGACCCTCTGCAGCAGTTGGATCTTGGTGTTTTTCTGGAACATTCTCATCTGCTGGACTGATTCACTCCCTCCATTAAGTAGGAAACTTTAAAGCTGACATTTGTAATTGTTTCAGCTCTGTTCACTCAAAGGTGTTTAACACCAGCAGTGTTTTCTGACCAGGCCCTTTTGAGCCCTCTCACAGAGGAGAGTTTGCTCTGCTAAAGTGAAAATAAACACACACCACAACTCCTGGTAGACACTGAAGTGCTCAGAATTAACCTTTTGCTCAAGAAGAAACAGAAGTGAGTAGGTCGGAGCCAGCTTCTTGGTAACAGAGGGGAAAGAGGAGGTTCCTTGTGGAATGAGCAGCTGGAAGGAGCACGAAGCCAGCCTTGGCAGAGCCACCATCGTCCCACTCTCGTAGCGAGGAGCACGAGAGATTTAATCCAGTGCTCTGTGAATATAATCAGATTCCAGCTGTGCCAGGAGAGTGAGAGACAAGGGAGGTGTGGGAATCACTGCATGGATATTCAGGCATTCTCAGCATCTCCAGCAAGGCCTTAACCTGGTGTGAAATAAAACCACGTTTATGCTCTGTAACAAGGGGTTATCGGCACGCAGTGCTCGGTCAGGACTTTTAAATCATCCAGCATTGCTGCTGCTTCCCTTCCCACCTCCTGCTCTGGGGTTATCCTGCAGTTTACCTGCTTGAAGCTCTCATTCTCATCCTGGAAATTTCAACCAGTCTTTTTTATCGCTCACAGAAGGGTTTGGATGGGAAGGGACCCTAAAGCCCACCCAGTTCCACCCCCTGCCCTGGGCAGGGACACCTCCCACTGCCCCAGGCTGCTCCCAGCCCCGTCCAGCCTGGCCTTGGACACTGCCAGGGAAATCTTTTGTAAATGGGATCTATTTTAAATTTTAATTTTATGTTTAATTATTATTATTAATGTTAATTATATTAAATTAATTATTATTAATGTTACTTATGTTAAAATGTTAATTTGCTCTGCCCAGGCCAGGAGCAGCAGCAGCAACACAACCTGCGCTGCTGAGCTGCGCTACCCACATTACACACAGATATCTTCCTGCCAAGTTTTTGTCTCAGGTCTCAAGAAAACTTTCATTTTTATTGCAGCTGCGCTCTCTCATTGAAACACAGCTTTATGGAACATCTCACGTTGAGACACTCAACTTCAGGTCCTTTTTCTGGTCATTTTTTTCACTCCATTTTCCTTTGTAATAAAACTCTCCCAGCCAAACCTCCCTATTGATTGATATATGTGAGACTTCTCTCCATGTCAATAATAGCCCAAAGCAAGAATCAGTGGCTCTTTGCTGTTATTTATACATAAAGAGCTTTATTGAGCTAAACTGGTGTTCAGTTTAGCCTCTCACAGTTTATCATTTTATTTTTTTACGAATTGTCCTTCTTAACTCTGTTGGAGTCTCCTGCCAGCTAAACCAGGCCGGAGAAAGCTTAACGAGTGAATGACAACCATAATTCAGTGTTTATGGCTCCAAACCTTGGTCTCGCCATTCCAGCAGCAAAACTCCTGCTATATTTTGAGATTAGCTTTCTGTGGCGTCGCGAGGAGCAATATGCAAGGAACAAGGCAAGGAGTGGATTAAAGGGAGCAGGGAATTGATGATGAGCCCAGCAGAAATCCATCGGCTGCGACTGGGGCCCAGGCACAGGTACAAATATCATTTCACACTATGCTGCACAGTTTCTTCCCAGCTTCATCAATTGCCTCCCAAGACAATGTAATATTGAAGGAAATAAACAGAGCTAAATCACTGAAGAGATGATTATTTGTTCATCACTTAAGACTGCGGGTTTCGATTGGCATAAAAATATGACTAAAAGCAAACATTCCCTGCTTGGGCTCACTAATTAACTCTGCATCTCAGCTGGCCTTTTGTTTTTGCTCCACCTCAGAATCCTAGAATTAGAAGTGTAAAAACAAAATATCTGGGTTTCGAGGCTCATGCCTGTATCAGTTCCCTATAAAATCTTGTTTCTGGGATATTCCTCCCTTTTTTCCAGTCTTGATAGGAAATTATAGAATTATAGGATTTTGGTTGGAAGGGATCTTAAAGCCCATCCAGTGCCACCCCCTGCCATGGGCAGAGATTGATGATTCACGAGGTAAAAAGTCCACATTCTTTTTTTTAGATTACAATCTGATTTCACTTATTCTTGATTTTATTATCTAAAAAATGTTTAGCTATAATTATGAAGGCTATTATGATGAATAATCGTGATCTACTATTTAAAAACTCCAAATTAGTACAAAACTGTGGCAGTGACTGCTGGTGTTCAGGAGCCAAAGTGCTCAGACACATCCCCACATTTCCATGCCAAGAGTGAGCGCAGTGACTTTTGTAGAAAAACCCACACCTCCCCCAAAAAGTGCATTTTCCCTCTTTAAAAGGTTGCCCCTCAATTCTACTGGATGTTTAAAGACTTCAAAGAAACCCTGCCAGCGTTGTAAACACTTCCAAAGCTGTGCCCAGAACAATTCTGTGCTCTCAAAAGCTGCCAGGGATTTAAAATTTCAGTGTCAGACTCAATCTCAAACCCTACCTGGGGTAGAGGTAACACGTGTAAGAATAAGAATTTTCAAAAAGGGTGAAAAAAACCTTTTTTTAAATTAAGGGGGGAAACCACGCCCTCAGGGGAGTTTCCACCTGCGGCCGTCAGCTCACGTTTGGTGATCCTGGCGGTTTCAATCCCAAAACCAGGATGATTTCTCCTCTGCATTGTGATTTTCAGCAATAAATCTTGATCTCATTATCACCATGAATGTAATATAAACCCTTTTTTATCCCTCTGAGCATTTGGGTTTAACATTATCTAGGGGTGCAAAGCTCCCAGGAGTTAATTGCACATCGTGTGGGATAACTCTCGCGGCTCGCTCCGTGTTACCTTCCCGTTAAATTCCGTGTTCCATGCAAAGGCATCAGCAGGAGCAGCTGATAAACCTTCCCTGCGCTATCCATTACTTTGTAGGGTTTGCTTTTCCCTCTCCTAACTGCCCAGCCTGCCCTCTTCCCAGGCATTATTCTTCCCTGGGAGCGGGGAGAGGCACAGGCTTCCCAGAGAATCTGTGGCTGCCCCATCCCTGAAAATATTCAGGGAGAAGTTGGAGCAGCCTGGGACAGTGGGAGGTGTCCCTGCCCATGGCAGGGGTGGGGCTGGGTGGGCCTTAGGGTCCCTGCCAACCCAAATCCTACAGTTCTATGATTTCCTGCACCAGGGTTCTTTAAATGCCATTTTTTTCCCTGTGAGATCTTCCCAAAGCAGAGAGCCAAGGAAATCGAGGCACTGCGCAAGAGGAATGAACATGGAACAACCTCCACAGCATCTCCAACATTCACTATGAAGTTAATGCCACATTTTAGAAGGCAGAGAGAGGCAAAGCAGCACCATCTGCACTGCGCCATGAGCCTGCTCCAAACTCCAGAGCCACTGCCCTCTTGTCTGTCTTCTAAAAAATGAATTTTTATACCTGTCCAGACCATCCTACCCCAGAGGTGCTCAAAGGAGTGGCTGTGAGCACATAGGGCTTCAGTTTAATTTATAAAAAGTAAAATATAGTGTTTAAAATGATCAGTTCTCTGGAGCTGAGCTGCAGAAGAGTAAAATAGAGCATGAATTTACCCGTAATTTATGGGTGGGTAAAGACCTCGATCATTTGTACAATTGTGTTTTTACAATTGCGTTATTACAATTGTTTAATCCAAGCGCAAGGTGCAGATTATATATGAAATTTATAACAGAACTGGTCAATAACATAAACTGTTGTTTCCTTTAACTGGTAGACTAGAAAGGGTGATTTTACCATGTTACAGTAGAAGGATAAAGAAAATTATTTTATATTGTTATTTTCATCTTCTATTGTCAATCTGAAAGCCTTGATCCTCCCATTCCAAGTGTGCTTTTGGGACAGCAGGATCTTTGTGATGATATTCCCTCTGCCATTGCTGCTCTACTCAATTACTACTGGATAAAAAAATCCTGAAAGGACAAATCTGGGGACACCGCAGAGCAGACCAGGTACCACATCCGGGGGCCACGGACCACTCCAAACCCTGACTTTCTGCACTTTACAGGGTGATTGTAAAGAAAAAAAAGAAGGTCAGAGACTGAACCTGCAGCATTTCAGCCAAGGAGTCACCTATCCTGCAGGATTTAAAGCCAACATCTCTGTAGTGCCCAGGAACAAAGCCTGGCAAGGAAAAATCAGACAAAAACCACCCCCCCAAACTGGTTTACCCAAGTTGCTTTTTTTTCCCTTCTGCTGCTGTTATTTCTTAAGTGAATTTTCACCCTTTAATGAGAAACTTTCTTGATTCTCCCTAGTGGAGAAGTAATTAATTGATGTGGAAATCAGATTAATCATTTCCAGAGTTTAACTTCGGGCTTTGCTGGGACCCTCCACATATTCAGTGTCATTGTGCCTGTCCCTGCCCACAGCAGGGGGTTGGAATGGCATCACTTTAAGGTCCCTTCCACCCCAAACCACTCTGTGATCCTCCCACAGGCTGTGAACTGCTATATGGGCAAAGAGTTTTATTCAACTTCTCGAAAGTTTAAATTATCAGAGGGTCAGGGTAAAGGACAGGGAGGAAAATGTTATTTATGGGTGATATTTGAAACTATCAGAACTCGACAGAAAACATGAAGAGCTCATCTCATTCCAGGGTCACAGGAGGCTCCTGCCCTGTTCAGCCCCAAAACCAGCGACAGAAGCACCACCACATCTCGGGGATATATCACTGTCTTGCACAAAGGTATCCTTATTTATTTATTTAAAACATAATCTTAACTCCTTGTTTAAAATACCCAAACAGTGTGATTAGGGCTGTCTGTTCCCAAAGAAAACGTGTCTAAAGCACCGGAAACAAGCGGTGCCAGGTTGGTTGCAAACTCTATATTTCATTTTCTCCTCTCGAGCGAGTCCCGGTGGTTCCTGCGGTGAATAATTGGCTGCACCTTGTAAAACACGAAGTGAAACATGCACAGAGAGTCTGTTCTGTCCACCCAGATGTGCCTGTGGAATAATAAAGACCTAAAGATTGCAGCTGGCCTTGGCAGGCTTCAGAATCCAGGCTTGTAAAGACACTGGGATCATCTTTATGGATTCACGTGGGGTAAGCAAGTATAATTAAAGGATGGAGACACCAAGATCTGTCTGTGCTGACAGCTTCAGACCTGGGATCCACTCTCAGTTTAACGAGCCAATTAAGAAAAATTAACAGAGTGGTACCCTGCTTCCGTGTCCAGAAGGTAAAATCCCAAAGGGATGAACAGCAGTCCAAGGGAACTTGTACTGCCCGGGAGATTATTCAGGCACTGGGAGCTGCTGGCCTGAAAGAAAAGAGGTGACCCTTCCTGATTTCACGCAGCAGGATTGGCTTTTTGAGACAGAAGAGACAGAAATTGCATTCAAAACCCCCAGGGAAGGTGGGATGTTTTCCCCCCAGTTCTCTCACTGCAGCTGCTCGTGGTGTGCATCATTTCAGCTCCACTGAGCCCGAGTCCTACAGCACATCTTGGGAAAGCCACTTTTAAACGGGAAATAAACTCGGTTACACACTGAAAACACCCTCAGCAGATCACACTTGTTCATCAGAAAACTTCAGCAGAGGGCTGGGACTCCCGGGTGCAGAATATTTCTCTAAATATGGGGGCTAAACTTCCGTAATAATTTATTTTTATAGGTTTCTAAAAGCTCCACCTTCCAATCCCTTATTCTTACTCTGTAGCGGTGGATGTGCTCATCTCGCACCCAGGTTTTATGGGTTTTTTGGTGCTCCGATAGCTGCACAACCAACATTTAAATTTAAGGGGCACGGAGCAACGTGCTGCTGGTGCTCAAGAAGTTCCTACGTTTGATCTGTTGGTGCAAGGCCTGCAGTTACCTCTGGCCAAAACACACATTCCCTTAGAGCACAGTTAACATTTAGTGAGTGGGGAAAGAAAAAAGCTGCCTGAATTAAGCACTTAAATAGTTCAACCTTCAAAGGTTTCAGTTTAAAGCCTCCCTCTCCAGCCAGTCTGGAATAAAGAGCGGTGATGTCCCGAGTGCCTAGCAAAGTGTGGATTATCAGAGCCATATTCCTGCTCCTTGTTCTGATTCTGGGGCTGGCAGCTTTCATCGCCCATTCCCTGTTCTCCCAGGAAATGCTGGGGAGCAGCCCATCCACATCTGATTGCAGCAGAGCTGGTCGTTACCCCCTCACACGGAGCAGCTCAAAGTTTTGAGGAGAATTAATTTTACACAGCACCGTTCTACTGAAGGCCATAAATTCCTCATAAACAAAGCAGCAAGAGGCAGCATTTTGTTTAGGCAATATTCGCCTTTACCAGTTCAAAGTAAAGAAAAACCCCTTTTTTTGATTAGTCGGTGAAATTGCGTGTTTCTTAAAATTCTCTTTCACCGAGCAGAGAAACATAAAGAAAGCTACATTAATACCTCCTGAGGAAAATAAGTAAACAAATAAAGCTTCTGGTCGGCTTAAGCATATTTATAAAAGGGCTGTCTATCCCATAGATGTGGTTTTTTGGCTACCGCGCATAACTGGGTCCGCCCAGTTTAGGAAAACATCTGGATGGCGATAACACAAACCAGGCCAGGGGAATAATCATGAATTTATCTTCAGAAGGAGGCACCTTCCAAACAAGCACTGGGACAAACAACCTCCTTGGGGTTGCTTAGAGTGCTGCAGCTGATGAACTCCCTGGTTTTGGGGCTTTGCTCTGCCCAGCTCTCCCCATCCCCAGCAGGTTCTAGAGCCTCTTTCCTTTGTCCCGTGCCGAGGAGGTGTGATTGGAATGAGGAAATTGGAGCATCCTTCTGCTGCTCCTGCAGCCAGAGTCGAAAGGAGGAGAGAAAAGGATGAACCCAGCGCCTTCAGAGCTGTGCAATCTCAAAGCAGCAGAGTTTTGGGGCCTTGTGCCTCGGCAAGCAAGAAATGAGCATTTTCTTGCTGGAGAAAATTCTTCGGGAATCAAATGCAGCATCTGCCTTGGCTGGTAATTACTCACTGCCTGCGCCTGTCTCATTCTGGGAGCTTGTTATGCCCATGTTTACTTAGAGGCAAAAGTTGCACCTGGAAATTATTTAAGACTCTGAGAATTAAATATTGGCAGGCCTGACAAGAGACGAGGATGAATTAAATATGTAAAAAAAAAAAAAATTAAAAAAAAAAAAAAGGAGGGGGGATTAGATTTTTCAAAGCCTGAAAAAACCCACCTGGAAGACAATTTATGTGTTAAATCAAATTCCTAATATCAGCTCTCCAACAGACAAACATCATAAAAGCAGGAGTTTTAAGAAGTCAAAGATTTGCGGTAGCTAAAGAAAGAAACAGCCAAACAACAAAACCCCCAGCTTCAGCAGGTTCTTTATACCCCCTTTAGATGTAGAGGAAAAGAAGTATATTTCTCTTATACTTTCCATAAGTTGTATTAAACTGAAGAGCATCCTCAGGACAAGTCTTACCCCTTGGATAACGGACAGAAGATTTCTTTCCTTTGTCCAGCAGTTGGATGGGATGAAGAGAAGATAAATGCTTGAATTCCTCTCTCCTAGCAGGAAGCACCTTCCTTCCTTTGGGCAAAGGGAACACCCAACCCATACCCCAAACCTTCGGTACTCCTGCTCTTCCTGCTTTTATAAACCCCAGCAGCTGCTTCCACCTGAGTGTTTGCCCTCCTCCAACCCTTTCCAGCTGCCCAGGGATGGAGCCCCTGCATTTGCTTGGTTAAAATACTAACTACGAGCCCGTGGGTTGACTGGGGACATCTGCTCCAGGTCACCTCCAGCAGGACCAGTGGTGGGTGCCCGGGGTGGAGAAAAATAAAATTGTTCAGATTAGAGGTTAGGAAGATGATTGGTAATGATGAACGAGCTGAACTGGAAGTAATTCGATTGGATGTTAGGAAGGAATTGTTCCCTGGGAGGGCGGGCAGGCCCTGGCACAGGGTGCCCAGAGCAGCTGTGGCTGCCCCTGGATCCCTGGCAGTGCCCAAGGCCAGGCTGGACGGGGTTGGAGCAGCCTGGGACAGTGGGAGGTGTCCCTGCCATGGGGATTAGATGATCTGTAAAGGTCCTTTCCGACCCAAACCATTCTGGGATTCCAGGAATCAAGCTTGCATTGGGAACTCCAAAATGAAGCAGCTGGCAGGATGTTCGGACTTTCGGTGCTTTTAAAAATCTCATTTTTAGCCCTGAAGTCTGAAATGGATTTAGGCAGAATTCACACACCTAAATCTGCCAGCCACATCCTGAAAATCTCCGCTCAGCTGCATTACCCTGGAAACAAGAGAATTTTTCTGGAGTTTGTAGCAAAGTTGGTGGCAAAAGCGGCTGCTGGCACCCCTTGGAGAGGGGCTGGGGGTCAGTGGGAAACTCCTTTCTCCCCCAAATCTGGGAAAGCAAGGAGTCCCCCCACTCCTTTGGACCCAGCCCTAAATATCCAGGCTTAGACCCCTTCTCTGGGAAACAGCGACCACAAGTTGCAGAGTCCATCAGCACAATCAGATTTATGGCCCCATCCTCTTATCTGCATTTAGCTTTGGCTTCCCTGGAGCCGGAGTTCTCCAGGCAGGAGTTCCCAGCAGGAATTCATTGTCATTCCCCATCGGGAGCCCCTCAAAGGGCCCTCCCTCATCAGCATTCCCGCCGTGCCCAGCCCAGCAGCGCTCTGCCTCAGGAGAGGATGGGATGGAACCAGAAGGGATCAATACCAAAAAGTTTGCACGAACCCAGCCTGGCAGGATAATATTGACGGATGGAGATCTCCCTCGGCAGCACGTGGGAAAATCAGAGGGTTTAGGAATGTGGAACTCTGAGTTTCATGCAGTGGGCTTCAAAATATTTAAGAATCTGTTGTATTTTCCCTGATAAAAGTAATATTTCCCTAAATAATAAGAATTATGGAAATTCATCATGATTGTTACAGATCTTAGGGATAAACGATAAGAATGATGAAATATTTTTAGGTATAACCGCTCTCCCACTAAATAAATTTATTGGGAAATGCTGTTCTAGTGAAAATAATTCTGAGTTTTGTGGTTTCAGGTGAAGGAAGGAAGGAGGAGAGGATGGGTGGAGCGGGGAGAAGGAGGTTTTGGGGCATCAGGAGTTGGCTCCTTCCACCCCACAGCCACTGCTCAGCTGGGAAGAGGGGGAATTTTGCAGGAGGATCATAAGTGTGTGGTATTTAAGGAACTCATGGAATTAATTCCATTTGCTTTCCAAGCTGGGAGTTCAACAGGAAATGTGGATGAAGAATTGCACATTATAAAACAGGCAGTTTGGGGTATTCTAATATAAATTTGGAATAAGATATCTCAGACACAGCCAGAACTCTCAAGGAATTCTATTTCATCCTTACATCTTTCCTTCCTTGAGGGAATTTGATATAACAGGAATAATTTCTAGGCTGTAAAGACTCAAGACCAGGCATTTTTTTGGCCTGCCAGGTTCGCATCAGTGATATAAAAATTAAATCATCATGAGGAGGAGAGTGGGAAGAGAAACAGCCCTGAGGGAACTATTTCCTTAATATTTTTGTCCACTTCCTAGTCAATTAAAAAAATACCAATTCTGATTGATTTCCAGCAATAGCACTTGTGGGTTTCATTGGTTTTTTTTCTTTAATTTTACATTTCACTGAGGAAAGAGGGCACAAAGGAAAATAAAGGAATTGTCACTACTTTTCCTCATGTGGCACAAACCTTTGTCTCCACTCTGTGCCTCCAAAGAGTCCAGCTTAAAACTCTAAAAACCATTTCCAGCTCGCAGAGATTGGATGGGGTTTTTCTGTCCTCAGTGCAAAAGTTGGGCGAAAATTGATTATTTTTAGAAAGAAGAATGATTTATCCAATAATGTCATCAAGGTGATTTTTTGTTCATTTAATAAATAAAATAAAGACTAAAAATAAATCCTTTCAACTAGCTGTGAGGATACTCAGGGAGAAACCTGGGTTTTTTTAGATTTTCTCTGGAAATATCATAGCAAAATTAAGTAAAATTAATAAAAACACGACAACTACAGCCAGTGTAATTTGCATTTTTTAATGGTTCCTTGGCCTCAGTCCCCGCTCTCAAATTTCAGGATCCCAAATCACAAGGTAACTACAGTCTCTCTATATTTATATTTATTTATGGCCTCTACTCCTGACGATCTCAGTGAGTTTTTCCAGTCTTAACAATTCCATGATTCCATAATATAAATATGCATTCCTGTGGAGTGTGAGCAACACCCTGGCTTTTCATGTCAAAAAAAACTTCAGGACCCTATTAGTGCCTGTTGTGTACCAACTCTAGCAGCTGAACCTTTGTGAGTGAGATGTGACTGTGACATTAAAATGCTCCCAAGCTCTGCGTAGGGAAGTGTTTCATGAGTAACTGCTAATATTGCACAGCCACAGCTGTCAAGATGAAACAGGACAAAAGTGGCAGGAAAATCGTGTTCTCATCTTTTAAGAGATTAAAAAACCCAGCCTGAGGAAAAGCAGATTAACCAGTGCAAAAAGCACTTGGCAGTGGCCACCCTGGCTCATTCTGATATTTGTCTGAATGATTTCCAGACTCGTGTTTGGTGTGAGGGGGTTCAAACACATTCAACAAATAAAAAGATGAGTTTTCACTCCATGGCCTTCGACCGCAACAAATTTGAAAGAAGCCTTAATGTCATCACCTCTTTCTGATAAAGCAGGAGCAAAACACGTGTTTTTTAAAGGCTCGGGATTCATCCTGGATAAATCAGGAGCAGAGAGGGGAACAAGACAGCTCTTGTGGAAGCAAATCCTGCACGTCCCTGGCGCTGCTGCTGCGACTCCTCCACGCTCTGAATACCTCAGCAGCAGCCCCACGAACCTGGAGCGTCACATCCCCTTCCTCGGAGCTCTCTGACCAGCCCATAAATCTGATTTTCTGCAAATGTTTGGGAGCACGTTAGTTGATGCGCAAGACAGAAGCGGAATGCTAATGACTTTTGGCTGCAAATGCAGCAGATGAAAACTCCTTCAATCCAAGGCAAAGTGTCGACTTTAATAAAGCAATGTCATGCCAGGCCTCCCCCACCGCTGGCCTGTGGTGACGTGAAAAATTATAATGGGGGAAATGCAGAACTTTGCAGATATAAATAACTGGAGACTCTGAGAGAAAATTTCCAACTGGGGCGGTGGAAAAGTGTAAACATTTATTAAGGAGCTGCAGTGAAGGAGATTATTGCCACCTATTGACAACAGCACTAAAACAATCCGGCCTGTCTGCTCGTGGTGCACAGGAATTCCTCCCCGGGAGCTTTGCAGCAGGCTGTTCCTGTTGGAGTTGTGTGCCAGGGGGTGCAGGGATTGGGAATAGCAGAGGATTTGATGGACAGGACCCCATCTGAGGGAAATTTTGAACTAATCCAAGCCTTTAGAGAGGTGGTTTAACTGTAATTGAATGCTTGGCAAACCAGGCTGGAGCGTGTGGTGCCGCTGGACCGAGAGGGGTGGAGCAGGCACAGAGTGGGGGGATGGGGTAAATCCATGGAGTGAATGCTGTCATCTCCCAGCAGCAGTGCTGTTTCTTCCATGGCATTTGTCCCCGGAGCTCCTGGATGGATCCCACTGCTGCCTGTGGCTCCTGCTCTGGAAGTGCCCAGCTGGAGACAACTCAGACACTGCCTGAAACGTCCTTAAAACCTGGGTTAGAGAATGAACACAACCGCAAATCCATCAAAAATAAGCAGCGTTCAGCCATACAAGGTGTGAAAAGTGGGTAATTCCTTTGCCAGGAATGCCAGTCCTGCCATCAGGCTGATTGAGCCCAGCTCCTCAGGACAGGCTCCGTGGGATGATCTCCCTTCCTTCCTGGTGTCCTTTTAGCGCTTCAGCTCTGAAGCCCCCTCTCCCCTCTGCCTGTCCCGGACTCAGTTTATTATGAGGTACACCCAGCGTGATTCACTGCTGACAGCCCGCTGATTTCTGATCTCATTTGGGTCAGGCAGTGCAGATGGAGACCAGAGCCCTGCCCTGTCTTACCCAATCCCCAAATTCATTTGCTATTCGGTGGAAATCCAAGCCCAGAAATTTTTATCTTTCACTTGTCTCTCAAGAACTCCCTCTCTGGACCACATGCACTTAACTCTGTTGGACAGCTTGCTGAAAACAAGCTTGGAACACTTTCCTGCCACAGAGCATGATCTGCACAGCCTTTGCTGTGGGTATTAAAAAACATTCATTCTTATTTAGGTGTTCTTTAGGAGTTCCGTTTCTGGAATAGGATAAAATGAGTGTTGAAAAAATATTCATTATTATTTAGGTGTTCTTTAGGAGTTCTATATCTGGAATAGGTTAAAATGAACGTTGTTTGAATAATCTGTGTCGTGGGAACAGATTTGAGGTTTGTGATTCACATTCTGCTTCCTGGGGAAAGGTCAGATTCACTGCTCAGCGTCTTGCGCAGTTGCATCAATTTTGGTTTTATTTTTTAAAAGCATGAGCTGAATATAAACAATACTTGGATTACAGTGTCCAAAAGGAAGATTTTCTCTGGTGTAAAGATAATATCCAGATAATTCAGGTCTCAGGCCCTGCTGCACACAGATTTTGGCTTTTCCTTTGAGGCCCCTGATCCATAAGCATTGAAGATCTTTTACTCCTGAGGTAGAAAAGAACCAATACCAATTTTATTATAAAATGCTGCTCTTTTTACCTTCTCCTCATCCAATTGTTTCATCTTAAATAGGTTCTCTCTATTGATTTTATCATCCCAGCCATGCCAGAATTCCTGCTGGGGCTCCCTAACATGAAGTGAGTCTTTGGCTTACAACTGAGTCATTCCAGTTCCCCTTCCTCGATACTCTCTCTGCATAAGCAATTTGATTTTTAATTTCCTTTTCTTATCCTTTGCTTTTTTCATTTTGTTTTCCAAAATGAGACATTTTGGAGGAGAAATGGCTGCTCCTTTTTGACTCTTTTCCATTTATTTCAAGGACTGGTTGGATGGGGCCTCTCATTTTTCTAAAGCCAAGTCACAGTTCCTTTGATCATGGAATCACAGCATGCTTGGGGTTGGAAGGGATCTCCCTACGTAATTCCAACTCCTCTGCCATGGGCAGGGATGTCCTACTTCCTCCCAAAACTTAGGACCTGCCCAACTTCCAAAATTATGTGTGATTTTTAACTTTTTTTTTTTTAATTAATATTTTTCAATGGCTTTAATTTCCGTCCTGAAGAACAACAGCGATTTTTATTACTCTTTCTTCACACAGGGTTAACTTCCTAGGGGAAAAAAAAAAGTAATTTTTAAGGGCTGTGACATCAAAAATTACTAATTTTCTATTGTAGACTTGAATTTCTACAAAACTTAGAGGAATCCCAGAAGCTGCAAGAACCCCAAGCAATTCTCTTCCACCCCCCACAGCAGTTGTAGGACAAGAAGTCACTTGGTTTACTTGGTTCAGTTTAGATTATTTTGGCACTTCGGAGAAAAAATGGCTCTAAAGTGGTTGTCAGTGCTTTTAAAAAATGTAATTTCTGGTTCTTGGCTTTCTGTGACCTTTGCCGACTCTCTGCCAGGGTAATTGAAGCCTTTCATTGCTGTTCCTTTTTAACTTCAACGTGTTTCTAATTTTTGTGATCTTTTCAGTAACAGACCTTATTCCTCCCTTATTTAGCCTCAAGTTTCTATATTTAGCAGTTATTTTCATGTCTTTTTTCATCTGTGTTCAATTCCTGCATTCTAAATCTCTGCAGTTCCCAAACACACTTTTCTACCACTCATTTTACCCTCATAATAATTTCGCATTGATTGTTACAATAACAGCACAATAACATTACTGACTTTGTGGATCTTTGGGGTTTTTCCCAAAAAACCTACAAAGGAACAGAATATCTGACATCTTAGATCTAATTCATGCAGGAAAGTCTGTTTTAGTCCAAGTTTGTGTGCTGGGAAAGGAACAGCTCCTGAAAGATGGAGATGCTGCAAAGAGCAGAATCAGCTCCTTCACTGACATTCTTGACATAATTTTTAAAAATTGCTTTGAAAACCAAGTCAAGAATTGCCTAAACTTCTCAAGAACTCAGGATAGTGCTGGTCAGAATCCAAAAAAAACCCAAAAAACCCCAAACCAACCAACCAACCAATGAAATCCCAACAAAACTCAAACTTCCTTTAATTCTTTATATACAATTCTTTTAAAAATTGCTTTGGAAACCAAGTTAAGAATTGCCTGAACTTCCCAAGAACCCAGGATGGTCAGAGTCCAAAAAAACCCCAAAACACCCAAAAACCCCCAAACCAACCAACCAACCAATGAAATCCTAACAAAACTCAAACTTCCTTTAATTCTTTATATNATTATTATTTAGGTGTTCTTTAGGAGTTCTATATCTGGAATAGGTTAAAATGAACGTTGTTTGAATAATCTGTGTCGTGGGAACAGATTTGAGGTTTGTGATTCACATTCTGCTTCCTGGGGAAAGGTCAGATTCACTGCTCAGCGTCTTGCGCAGTTGCATCAATTTTGGTTTTATTTTTTAAAAGCATGAGCTGAATATAAACAATACTTGGATTACAGTGTCCAAAAGGAAGATTTTCTCTGGTGTAAAGATAATATCCAGATAATTCAGGTCTCAGGCCCTGCTGCACACAGATTTTGGCTTTTCCTTTGAGGCCCCTGATCCATAAGCATTGAAGATCTTTTACTCCTGAGGTAGAAAAGAACCAATACCAATTTTATTATAAAATGCTACTCTTTTTACCTTCTCCTCATCCAATTGTTTCATCTTAAATAGGTTCTCTCTATTGATTTTATCATCCCAGCCATGCCAGAATTCCTGCTGGGGCTCCCTAACATGAAGTGAGTCTTTGGCTTACAACTGAGTCATTCCAGTTCCCCTTCCTCGATACTCTCTCTGCATAAGCAATTTGATTTTTAATTTCCTTTTCTTATCCTTTGCTTTTTTCATTTTGTTTTCCAAAATGAGACATTTTGGAGGAGAAATGGCTGCTCCTTTTTGACTCTTTTCCATTTATTTCAAGGACTGGTTGGATGGGGCCTCTCATTTTTCTAAAGCCAAGTCACAGTTCCTTTGATCATGGAATCACAGCATGCTTGGGGTTGGAAGGGATCTCCCTACGTAATTCCAACTCCTCTGCCATGGGCAGGGATGTCCTA
This sequence comes from Dryoscopus gambensis, assembly GCA_013389985.1. NCBI lineage: Eukaryota > Metazoa > Chordata > Aves > Passeriformes > Malaconotidae > Dryoscopus > Dryoscopus gambensis. Next base: position 41,937 of record WEIT01009331.1, read on the forward strand.
CTTCCTCCCAAAACTTAGGACCTGCCCAACTTCCAAAATTATGTGTGATTTTTAACTTTTTTTTTTTTAATTAATATTTTTCAATGGCTTTAATTTCCGTCCTGAAGAACAACAGCGATTTTTATTACTCTTTCTTCACACAGGGTTAACTTCCTAGGGGAAAAAAAAAAGTAATTTTTAAGGGCTGTGACATCAAAAATTACTAATTTTCTATTGTAGACTTGAATTTCTACAAAACTTAGAGGAATCCCAGAAGCTGCAAGAACCCCAAGCAATTCTCTTCCACCCCCCACAGCAGTTGTAGGACAAGAAGTCACTTGGTTTACTTGGTTCAGTTTAGATTATTTTGGCACTTCGGAGAAAAAATGGCTCTAAAGTGGTTGTCAGTGCTTTTAAAAAATGTAATTTCTGGTTCTTGGCTTTCTGTGACCTTTGCCGACTCTCTGCCAGGGTAATTGAAGCCTTTCATTGCTGTTCCTTTTTAACTTCAACGTGTTTCTAATTTTTGTGATCTTTTCAGTAACAGACCTTATTCCTCCCTTATTTAGCCTCAAGTTTCTATATTTAGCAGTTATTTTCATGTCTTTTTTCATCTGTGTTCAATTCCTGCATTCTAAATCTCTGCAGTTCCCAAACACACTTTTCTACCACTCATTTTACCCTCATAATAATTTCGCATTGATTGTTACAATAACAGCACAATAACATTACTGACTTTGTGGATCTTTGGGGTTTTTCCCAAAAAACCTACAAAGGAACAGAATATCTGACATCTTAGATCTAATTCATGCAGGAAAGTCTGTTTTAGTCCAAGTTTGTGTGCTGGGAAAGGAACAGCTCCTGAAAGATGGAGATGCTGCAAAGAGCAGAATCAGCTCCTTCACTGACATTCTTGACATAATTTTTAAAAATTGCTTTGAAAACCAAGTCAAGAATTGCCTAAACTTCTCAAGAACTCAGGATAGTGCTGGTCAGAATCCAAAAAAAACCCAAAAAACCCCAAACCAACCAACCAACCAATGAAATCCCAACAAAACTCAAACTTCCTTTAATTCTTTATATACAATTCTTTTAAAAATTGCTTTGGAAACCAAGTTAAGAATTGCCTGAACTTCCCAAGAACCCAGGATGGTCAGAGTCCAAAAAAACCCCAAAACACCCAAAAACCCCCAAACCAACCAACCAACCAATGAAATCCTAACAAAACTCAAACTTCCTTTAATTCTTTATATGCAATTTTATTGAATGGGAACATGACCAAACGCTAACTAAAATTATAGAGTTTGGTCTGGTGTGTAATTGGAGAATCTTGGAATTGTCAAGGGTGGAAGAGATCCTCAAAGTCATCAAGTGAAACCTTTGACCAAAGACGACCCTGCCAACGAAACCACATCAGAAAGTGCCACGTCCTCTCATTCCATGACCGCAGATACTTGATGAAAGGAGGAAAAAAAAAAGCTAAACAGTAAAATCCATATTTTTACTGCTGGATATTTTGGAGAAGTAACTTTAAACTAAGAACTCAGCAAGGTTTGACTCTGAATCCACTCACCTCCCAAGTTACTCTCTGTATCTCCAACTTTGTGTGCTAAATTTGAAAGGAAGAGCCCTCAAAAGAAGGTTTTTCCTTAAAGAGCAACGCAGATGGCGGCGATGAGAGCAAAAATAAAGCAGATGAGCAAATCAGAGTTTCACACAGCAAATCCTGAGCCTCAAGTCCATGGGAACGGGATCTGCACTTCTGTGCAATCCTATAACTTCTTAATTGGCCTCCTCTATTTGCCTGAAAATTTCTGGTCAACAAAAAATCAAAGGGAATGGTGGAATAATTGCAGCGCAGCCTAATTAATTGACTTTGCTGGTGGCTATAAAATGCTACAAAACTTTCCCGAGCAGAATTTCGGAGCTGCTAATAAGTGATGGCAGGTGCTGAAGGTGACATTGACAGCCATTTGTCTGCAGCCAGGCAAGAAATACGGCCACGCACGCTGGCATTATTGGGTATTAGAGGTTCTGCCTTCCAAATGTCATATTTTAAATGTCATTGTATTTGCAGAGAGGGGAAAAAAATAAAATTTTAATGCTATTTTAGCCGTCTACCTCTCATTGAGCCTTAAAATAATGTCAATTTTTACGAACACTTTTAATAGTATGCAAAAGTAATTATCTGCAGTCTCTGAGGCTCAGTATCCTTTAATAATGAACTGAGTCATCCCATATCCCAGATTTATAGGCGTAGGCATCAGACCTACATCGGAATAGTCAAGGCCTGCAAAATTCTGTGAGAAGTAGCTGATTCAGATTAATTTATCTATAAATTATGAGTTGCATTTACCAGTCCTGAAGCTAAATTTGACCAAAACGTCCATTCTGGGTCCGGTAACATTTAATAGGGGGTTTGGTGGGGTTTAAGCAACCATATAACCCTGATTTCACAGCCAGCTTTAATTTCATGGTGTCAAAACCTGTTAGGCTAAGACATTAGTGATGGTTTAGTCTTTACTGTAAATATTTAAGATATAAGATGAGCCTTGTTCGTGCTGGTAGGTCACACAGAGGGTGGTGAATCAGAGTGGGTGATTCAAACCTTCTTGAACCAACCATCCCGGGGTCATACCTGGTCATTTCATACACCTAGCAATTTCAAACAACACCAGGACAAATATTTTCTACTCAACATCCAAAGAATAACTCCCTAGTCTTGTGAAGCGCAAGAAGGGAAATCGAATCTCAGATTGGAAAGAGTATAAAAATTAATAGTCGATATTCAAAAACGAGAGGGGGTCTAATCAGAATCCCTTATCACACATTTTTGTTTTCTTATTAGTTGTGATTTGGGCAAAAGGTGATGATCTGAGGGTTTCAACATCCTCTGGAACAGCAGCAGCAGCTGCAAAGCAGCCTTTAGGAGAGGAAAGAGGAGTTTTGCCCAGTTCCTCACCCCCATCCTGTGCACCACGGCACTCCTCGGATCACCCCTGTTTGAACCTCACTTCCAATCATCGCTTTGTGTCCTCCCTCTCATAATTTCCTGTGGGCTCCCTGCTTAGCTGTCCTGGGGTGCAGGGTGGGATGTGCCTGGGAGCTTGTATTCTATCGCCATCTGTTGAGCCCAGGTGTGGCTGTGCTCCTGTGAATGGGTCCATGAATGCCTCCTGCATGAATCACAGATAACT
>WEIT01009331.1:45232-65843 GCA_013389985.1 Dryoscopus gambensis
CAGAGGAAAATTACATCCTTCTACAGGATCACTGCTTCAACAGGACTGCACCTACCACCACAGGAGGTCTGCAGCCACCGTTTAATTGGACTGCTCCCAACTCTCTGACCAACAGGGGGTCAGGTTGTATTCTTCTGACTCTGTCAGTGGTTTTGGTTTTGTTTTGTTTTGTACTATTGCATTTGTTCTTGTTCAAACTTCCTAGTAAAGAACTGTTATTCCTATTCCCATTTTTCTTTGCCTGAGAGCTCCTTAATTTCAAAATTCTAATAATTTGGAGGGAGGGGGTTTACAGTTTCCATTTCAAGGGAGGCTCCTGCCTCCCTTAAGCTGACACCTGTCTTTTCAAACCAAGACATTAGCAAAGCCCTGCTTACAAAACCATCACCCTGGTGCTGTGCTTTTCCGGGGCTGCTCTGGCTCCCAGCTCCTCCAGGTTGGGATTCCAACCACGAGCAGCACAGGATTCAGCTGCGCAGCCCAAACACAGCAATGGGAAGCTGGCTCAGGGAGCAATTAGGGAACAGAATGAATGGAAATGGCTTTTGAAAAAAGACAATGAGCCAATTGGTGTTATTATCCCGCTCTGGCAGGATTCAGGTTGTTTGGCAGCAAGCCAGAGGGATGGGTTTGGTTCCTTTCTCTCTTTGATTGCCTTCAGACATCAGGCCCAATAAAACAATTTCACTTACTCCACCACCACTTGCCAAACCAATGTGTTCCAGCCCCTCTGGATATTCTTAACCCCCTCGTCAGGGGCTGAGCCCACAGCACCATCTCATATCTGACCACCAAGAAATAAATTCTTAGAATGATTCCAGTTTAAATTCCTGTGTTCTACCTCTGGCTGTCACCTCTTGTCATCGTGAGTCTCAATTGTTGTGTTTGACCCCTGGCTGTCACCTCTTGTCACAGCACTGGGTCCATCTTTTCTCCACCCCCACCATAATTCCATGAGGTTCCGTAGCTTCCCTGCAGCATGGTGGGCTCAGAACTGTGCAGTTTGGGATTTCCCCCTTCCCTGAACCCCGGAAAGAGTGAAACTCCTACATTCTATTTTTACATCACCTGCAATTGCATTTCGGAAATGATTGCTTCTTAAAAATGGGCTCATTTACCAGAAAACTAGATTGATGGTTGTGAAATAGGATACCAGCTTCAAATCAAAACATTTAAATCACGTGACAGAAATATCTAATTTCTCCACAGATATTTCATGTCGTTATTTCGTCTTTTCACTGGCCTAAATCAGCCCTGGACTCTGTAGAACATCAGTGGTTAATAAAAAGCGAGTTGTTAATTTTTAGTTTGCAGATTTGGGTCGCTGAGTCACAGCCCTTATTCTGTGCCCCAGTCAAGATTTTTTTCTGTGAAGGATCCAATTTATTACTAAAAAATTGTTGGTATTTTGTGTTACTGTGAGAAAGATCCTTATCCCACCTTGATCCCCTGATCCTTTAAATGAAAGCAAAACCCTCTGCCCTTGGGTTTTACCCTGCTCAGTCTCTCCTCACACCAGGAACATTGGACATTGTCTGAAGGGCATTTCATGCCAAAATACGTAATTTCAGCATGAAATCTTCCAGCCATCGACAATATTTTCTTTAACATAAAGGGAAGGAGAATCTAAATATCTTGTAAGCCATTTAAGATGCATTCCGCTGAGCAGCTGACCTGCTTTGGGAGGTACAAAATGATTACAGTCATTATCACAACTAAATTAAATGTTCACATCTTAAGAATTGACCAGATCCTTCTTTACTCATTGCTTCCCTTGCTCTGCAGAACCTACTCACAACAACAACAACAACAAATCCCATTTTTTCAGGACTATATAATGGTTTTGTCAAACAAAACTACACCAATAATTTATTCATCATAATTGAAGGAAACATTTTGTACGTTCTTCCTATAGAACAGTAATTTACTCTCCTGAAGCCACTTCCAAGACCTGAATTAATGACCAGTGAGAAGCACATTAGTGGATTAGGATGAACTCTCATTCTGCTTCCCGAGTTAATTGACTTTCAAGCCAAGACTGTGGCCTTATTTCTGTTTGCATCTTCAAAAAATCTGCCCTGGTCAAGTGCAAACAGCCCTGGCCAAGCTCCTCCTGTTGTGCCACACAAAACTCAGTGGCAGCAGAGACAAAAGTGAGCTGAACAAGATGTTAATTCTTGTAGGTTTGGGGTTTTTTTTCCTCTTGTTGTTTTTTTTGGGGGGGTGTGAGTTAATGCACAAAATGTTGACACTATTCCAATTACTTAAATACAGAGTTATCTTGATTTTATATATAATTTTATTAATTGTAGATGTCCTGTCATGGATCAGATTTTGTCCAAAGCACCCAAAATACGAATCATGGTACATGATGATCATATCAATGATTATGTGAAGAAAGGTGGATTATTGCCATCATTATCCATGAAAACACTGTATGGACACCAAAATTCACTGATTAGACGTCATTTTTCCAGCTTTTTCACGTTCCAGGATGCAAGCAGGATTATGGGATGTGCCAGATATCTGGGATAGGAGAGCCTTCCCCAAGTGCCATGCACACAAGGATTGAAGCTGAAGGCTTTGTAGTGTTAAATCTTATTTTACCCTTTTAATTACTGGTAAATTACTATAATAATTTTCCAGAGTAGATTACTCAGTGCAGTTTTAGCTTCCCAAACCAGAAGGTTGATCTCACTTCCTTTGCAGAGCTGTTCCCACAGCCCAATAAATTTCTGTCAAGGTGGAATTTTTTCCCCCCTGCTATAAAGCTGAAATCTTTCTTGCCCTTTTTTTCAGCCTATTACCTCTCCTAATGCCCAAGTGTCACAATAAATAATCATTTAATCCCGTTTATACACATTTAATTATTTATTTATTGGGATGTGTTCTCTCATCCCAACCTCTGCCATCAACACCACCCAGTCCCCCCTGGTTCATGATCCCTCTTTACCATTCAGCTTCCTGAGGCTTTCTGGAAAAAATTAGGCTTAAATCCAGCACTTTTTTAACCTCATTTTACTTGTTCCATGCACAAACTCCTTGATATGTCACCGTTTACTCTGACAAAGCAGAGTAGAATAAAATATATAAAATAATGGCTCTCAGGCCTGCATTCCAAGGACCAGGTTGGCCAAGAAGAAAGCAGAAACACTCAGGTAAGTTTGGGATTGAGGAAAATCCCTAATTCTCCATTATCATTCACTTCACCTGCCTTTTTTTCCTGAGGTTTCTGGGAAGGCAAAAAACAAGGATAATTCCAAGAGGTTGGTAACGTCCCGCCCTGAAATGCCTCAGCATTAGCCGGGGGCTTTTGAGGATCCGAGGGTCCCTGAGCACGGTGCCCTGTCCCACCCAGAGCCCTCCATCCCAGCTGGAGGGAGCAGCAGCCCCTCAGAATTCCCTCAAAATAGGGATAAAAGCAGCTCTTCAGTGGAGTTACACCACAGCAGCGCCTCCAAATTCCCTTAAATAGGGTAACAGCAGCCCTTCAGTGGAATTACACCACAGCAGCCCCTCAGAATTCCTTAAAATAAGGATAACAGCAGCTCTTCAGTGGAGTTACACCGCAGCAACTTCTCAGAATTCCCTTAAAATAAGGATAACAGCAGCCCTTCACTGGAGTTACACCACAGCAGCCCCTCAGAATTCCCTTAAAATAAGGATAACAGCAGCCCTTCATTGGAGTTACACCACAGCAGCCCCTCAGCATTCCCTTAAATAGGATAACAGCAGCCCTTCACTCCAGTTACACCCACAGCCACCCTCGTGGCCTGGGGGTTTCACTGTGCTTGGCTTGATTGTCACTTTCGGTGATTAAATTACCTGATGTTGCCCTCTGCAGCACCCTGAGAGCTTCCTTCCCCTAAATGGGCCATAACCGAACAGCTGTGCTCGTTCTGCTTCCCTCATTCCCTGCATCCAGCCCTGCGTGGCTCCTGCCCAGCATCTGCTGCTCCATTCCCCTCCCGGAGCACGATCCTTCCCAGCAGAAATCCAACAACTTGATTCAGACAGATTTTTCCCTACCTGTGGCTCATATTTCTCATTTTCCTTCTCGAGCAGTGTTTTAGAGCTGCTCTGCCTGGGCAGGGCTGGTCACTGCTGTCCTGTCCTTGGTTGCTTCATCTCCACCACCCTCCAAGTGAGGCTCTGAAGGATCTTTTGAGGGCCACCCCCACCCTGGGCTGGTGAAAGCCCCACTTGAGCCCACAATGAGTCCCTGGCACCCCCCTCGTGCTGTATTAATTATCCCCACATGTAAATTAACCACTCAATTAGAGAAAATGAAGTGAGCAGCTCTCCAGCCCTCAATATTTCACAGAATTATTTTAATATTGCATTAGGTGACTTTTATTATGGGGTTTGGTTTTGTTTTTTTCTGTTCACATCAACTCTTCTTGGAATGTCTCAGCTGTGAAAATCATTCTGAACCTTGAGATTTTATGAATACACAGAAATTTTGGGTATTTCTTGGTTAAATCTCTTCCAAAAGCAAACACAGGAAAAGTATCCCAGCCTGTCCAAGTCCAGACTCAGCCTCAAGGAAAGCTCCTGGAAGAAATTAGGGAAGTACTGCTTGAGACAGACAGGGAACATTCAGATGTTATAAACTCCCTGTCCCGAGGAATCAAAATCAATTTTAAAATGTTAGCAGTACTATCAATGCCATATCCTGCCACACAATTCTGGTTACAGCACATTTTTAAAATGCAAAGGAGCTTTGCAAATATAAAAGTCTTTCATTCCCCCCTCTCCAAAACCTGTAGCTAAAACAATTTCTTACTGTATTCCTTTTCTCTTCTCCACCATTTTCTATTCCATCCCCTTTCCAACCTCCATTAATTATGTGTATTTACCAAGAAATGGTTGAATTTGGTGACCTTGTTCTTTTCCAACCTTAATGATTCTCTGATTCTGTGGAGTTTTGTGGCTCCCTGGTGAGATGGGACCAGCACAGACCACTTGGACCTTTTGAGACCTTTCTGGTTCCTGTGGCTCTGGACTCTCCACCCTGGTTACTGACCCAAAGCAACAACTCACTGCAGCTCTATCCAAGCGCCGGCTGGGCCATGCAGGACAGGTTTTCTGGGAAGAGCTGCCCCTCCCTTCTCCCGCTGTGCACTGGAGACCTTGTCAGTCTTTTCTCCATCGCCTGCAGCTCGGTTCTGTACGGCGGCGCTGCCAATCAGTGCAAGAAGCAGCTTCTCCCCCTCCCTGCTCCCTCGGAGCACGCACAAAACAGCTGTCTTTAACATTCCTTGAAGGATTGTGTAATCTCAGCCATGGCAGGGAGCGCTTGGGAGCTGAGTGCATTACAAAGTCTAATAACAGCAGCAATAATAACAGGGAGGCAGGGGAAGCTCAAGGATGCTGTGACTTTGAGCGCGCTCCGCCGTGGCTCCGAGAGGCTCTGCTGCAGCTCCGGGAAGCCTCTGGCACCAGCCAGGTTCCAGTGTGTCCCACGGGGCAGGGAACACAACCTGAGGATTTTATTTCCAGAGGGTGGGCCTGCGTGAGGCCCGTGTTGAGGGCGACAAAGGTGTTTGCAAACTGAAGGGTTTTCAATTGTAATAGATGTTATAAAATAATTCGTATTATTAAAAGCCACAGCGTTTTTTTTGGCTAAAAGACGAGTGACCAAAAAGGAGAATATGTACCAAATGCTAATGGGAAAAGGTATTCATCCACCAGAAAAGATAACTGTCTCCAAAAACGTTTATTCAGAGAGATGTTTTTTGTCTGACAAGACCCCAGAGATATGCATTCGATATGCATTTACGATAGGATAATATTCGTGGCCAGAGAAGATTATTCCAGAACAGAATTCCAGTAAAGAAATGAATTATTTACCCATTCTGGGAAACTTTTCGGCAGGAGCGGCAGCAAGAAAAGAAAACTACATGAGTATGCTAAAAGGATAAGATCAACTCCTGCACCCCACAATGCTCAAAAAACGTATAAAAAGAGAACCAACTGAAGCAACATTTGTGAACCACGGGGAATTCGGGGTGATAGAGCCTGAATTTTGGTTCACCCGGTATCGATCGCCTGGCTCGGTACTGAGCTTTTTGCTTGTGGCTTTATCCAACTTTATATTTTGCTTATACAATAAATTCTCTTTAATTATCAGATTGGCGACTTTATTTCTAACACAATCAACTAAATGAGCTTTTCCACCTTCTCACAGACCCGGGTGCTGCTCTCATTAGACTTTACATACTTTTGGTGTGATCTCCCCTCGGGAGGAAGAAGCAGGTCAGCTGAAGGGAGGCCAAGGGGAGCTCTCCTTCAGGCCAGGTGTTGTTGACACCTCTGGTGCAGCAAACCCAGGGATGCGGTGTTTGATTAGTTGTCTGAGAAGACATTTCTGATCTGTGCACGACCTTCCCCACACAGGAAATTATGACAGAATGCACCGTGAGAGCCCAGCGAGGCTGATTTAGGTGGGGCGGGGTGACCCTCGGAACATCACGGGACAAAAAGTGGGTTCAGGTTGGCCCGCAGAAGGAGGAAGGGCTCCAGTGACAACCAAAACTTCTTGTATTCCGGGTTCTGAGTCAGCCTGAGCTGCCTGAAGGGAAGCCAAAGTCGCTGGAAAGTTGAGAGATGGGTTTTACACATGGCACTGACGGGATGTGAAACCAAAGGATTGATCTCAAAGCTTTGGCCAAAAAAATCCTGTGTGAGGAATGACAAAAGCTGAGATCAAACGTGCTGCTTTTTATCTCCATTTTAAAGCCCCTGAAATTAGTACAATTTCAATGGGAAGCGAGCTCTGAAATATCATACCCAGCTCCAGAAATCTCCCTCTGTAGAGAAGATTCACTGCAGGGAGATCCCGTGGGACAGATAGAAGCTGACAATTTAATAAATGAAGATGGAAGCAGAACAAGCTGACATCTTAATCAGCTCTTCTCCTGGAAACAAAGGCACTGCACAATTTCCTTCCTTATCCACCTCCTCCTCAACACCAGTTGATCGTATCTGGCCACAGAAATTACTCTTTGACCTCTCTGGCAGCTGCTTCTGTTTGCAGCAATTTGTTTTTGCTACAGCCCGTGTTTCCAGGGAGGGGAAAAAAACCCAGCAGCACTTCACAGCTCTACATAAAATTGTCAGTGACCCAAATGTATGAATATCAGTCCCTTTTGTAAGTCTCTCCTCAAATAAACAGCTCTCAGCATGTTTGCAACCTGCAACAACCACGAGCAGCTACGGCAGGAGCTCTGAGCAGCAGCCTCTCCTCTAATTGCTTTCCACTCCACCAGCAACCAGCAGTTCTGCTCCCACTGGTGGGCCAGGACAATTCCAGGCAGGAATTTTTAATGTTCCCATCCAAATCGTGCTCCGTGGCAAGCTGGTCCTTGGATTCCTGACGCTCTGTCATCGTGAATTCATAAAGCTCCTAAAATTCAGAGGATTTGGGGATGCCAGCCTGGGAGCCAGCACAAAGCCTGGCTGGAAGGGGGGATGATTCACTTTCGAGAGGCTCCTGAAGCACACATCAAATTTTCATAAGACTTTGACTCTCTTTTGCAAATGTCATCTCCTAATGACACCGTGCAAAGATGCTGTTTCTCCTATTAGCTCTCACTTTAAAATGCTCAAATGCTCAGCTCGTGGTGCCTGATAAGCTGTCAGAGAAGAGCTTAAAACACCAGGGAAGAAGATTCTGCTGCTGGGATGACGTTGGGATGTGCAGCACCTGCTCCTGCTTTCAGCTCCCACAGGAAAGATTTCCCTGACTTCAGGGTCAGATGAAAACCCCAAACATTTATGCAGCTGAATTATTCTTTTCAAAGCTGGGGAAGAGACTCTTCAATTCATCTAAAAAAAAATGGCTGTGTGCTTAGCAAAGTCCTCCTGCACCTTTCAAGGCCAAAAACCCCACCTGAAAAACCAATTTTGCACTTAACAGGTCGGTGTTCGAGGGCAAGGCAGAAGGGCGGAGCTGGCAGGTGGGGGGTGAGATCATTACAGACTCATTAAGGCTGGAAAAGTCCTCCAAGATCATCAAGTCCAACACCAAACTCCCCTGCACACACAGCAGCTCCCCTGGTTTGGGATTCAGCACCCATTTAGTGCCCTGGCCACTCCACCAGGTGCTGTGCCCTTGGTTTTACACAAATGCACCCACGTCAAACCAACCACCAATTATAAACCCACAACACTTTATTTTTTGTAACGGGGAGAACCCAACCAGCAGAGCACAGAAGGTGACTTTGGGGGACAGCTGGATTAATAAAGGAATGTCTGCAGGAAGATGGGATTATTTGCAGAGAGAAACAGCCAAAAAAAGTCTTTCTGTGCCAATCTAAATCAGGTCTCAGCCCGAAGCAGCGACGAGCTGCAGGGATTTCCATGGCTGCTCCTGGAAGGATAAATAATGCAGGGAGTATACACACACCTGGCTGGGAATCACAGCACTCCTGCAACAGGAAAACAAGGAACAAGGATTTTCATGGCCCAGGGGTGCACCCGGAATGTGCTACAGCAGGAAAACCTAAATTAGGAGCAAGGGACCAAAGCAAACTCGGTTTGCAGGTGCAGAGTGCCAAATGCAATCTAATTTTCCACCCCTTGCCATGGGCAGGGACATCTCCCACTGGATCGGGTTGCTCCAAGCCTTGTCGAACCCAGCCTTGGACATTTCATCATCCCAAGAGGGAACTGTAGTTCTTTTCCATGGGAAGGACACTAGAGGTACTAAATTAATAAAAATCTGTTTTTGCTGTCCCCCAAATCTCACACACAACGAGTTTATTTTCATTCTGTTAACTGCTGGTGGAAGAGATCAGCCTTAGCTAAAGCCTGATCTTCCCCCTTCTCCCTTGGCCATCACCTGATTGCACAGGCATTTTTATTTTCAGATTGATGCCCAACACAGATGAACTTCTAATATTTCACAGAATCCACAGAATGTCTGGGTTGGAGGAGACCTGCAAGATCATCGAGTCCAACCCCTGCCCTAACACCTCAACTCGATCATGGCATCGAGTGCTGTATCCAGTCTTTTTTTAAACACATCCAGGGACGGTGATTCCACCACCTCCCCGGGCAGTCCATTCCAATACTTTATCACCCTTTCTGTAAAAAATCTTTTCCTAATATCCAACCTATATTTCCTTTGGCGCAGCTTGAGGCTGTGTCCTCTCGTTCTGTCGCTGCTGCCTGGTGGAAGAGCCCAACCCCCCCTGACTGCAGCCACCTTTCAGGGAGTTGGAGAGAGCGATGAGGTCACCTCTGAATCTCCTCTTCTCCAGGCTGAACACCCCCAGCTCCCTCAGCCGTTCCTCACAGGGCTTGTGCTCCCAGCCCCTCCCCAGCCTCGCTGCCCTCCTCTGGACGCGCTCAAGCGTCTCCACGTCCTTCCTGAGCTGAGGGGCCCAGAACTGGGCACAGCACTCGAGGTGCGGCCTCAGCAGCGCCGAGTGCAGGGGGAGAATGACCTCCCTGTTCCTGCTGGCCACACCATTCCTGATCCAGGCCAGGATGCCGTTGGCCTTTTGGCCACCTGGGCACACCCTGGCTCATGTTCAGCCGGCTGTCACCCAGCACCCCCAGGTCCCTTTCTGCCTGGGCACTGTCCAGCCCCATGGGCCCATTTCACCCCACGGACCCAATTCCCCCCAAATCCACCATGCTGCAGGACTTTCAGGGATTGCAGGAAGCCCAGCAATGCCGTGGGAACAGGAATCGCTGGCACAGGGATGCTGCAACTCAGCGCCGGACACGTAATTTACTTCTGAGACTCCTTCATCTCCAGTTTCGTATCTATTAATTTCCAGCCTCCCTTTGTAAGGGAGATAATTTCCTGTTTTCCAGTTTTACAGGGATTGTGAGAGGCAAACGAAGAACAATCCTGCCCAGAATAAGGAAATGTTTACATGTAAAATTAGTATTCAGGAGCAAGAGGAGCCGTACAAGCTGCTCGGCACGCTTTAAGCCAAGAAATTTCATGTGAACGTTGAATTTTTTTATTTTTAGTTGTGGCATTGTGCTTGAAGAATTGACAGCTGAGCTCCCTTTTGGGGATTCAGCCTTTCAGCTTTGTATACCAATTTAGTAATAAAATTAACTTTCATAGCACATTTCATGTGCAAACACTTCTAACAAAATATCAGTCTCGTTTTGCTGCTGTATCATGAAGCGATATTTTCTTGTGCCACACGAATCCCCCACTTTTTAGGCTAGAGGTCAAATAATGTATCTAGAACATAAATCCATTTAAAATGTCAATATTAGAGAGGTACCATTTATAGAAGTCTGGGTGTAATTTTCATCATTTTCCTTCCAGTGTGTTGGTAAGAATTAATTCAGTCCAATTAACATCCCAAACTGAAAGAGCTGATAAAACACTGATAGGGAAATATGAAAAATGATCCCCAGCTGCAGTTGGTTGTGCAGAAAAAGCTGAATGAGGAACTGAGCTTCTAAAAATAGGTTCAATTTTTTTTTTTTTGAGTAGTATTGAATTATTGAATTGGATTCCACGAGTGCAGCCTGGATAATGGATTCAGGAGATTCAGCCCTGAAGGATTCACCAGATCAGATAAATATAGGCAGAGACATGAGGAGAAATATTCAGATATCACTAAGAGCTTCCAAGCAGAACCCTGGGTTTAAAGCCAGGTGAACAGGGGACAAACTGAACGAAAGGGATGGATATCAGCTGCTCAATTAGACAAAACCTTAATTTTAATGGACTTTCCAGAACTACAAGTGGTGTTAAAGACCACAGCAATTTCCACCAGCCAGGACCTGATGAGTTTGGTGAGAATCTTGCCTTCAGCCCTAAATCTTCTGAGCATTCCCACCATGCCTGAAACCATTCCAGACCTTTCCAGACAGTTTATTTTAAACACTTGGGCTTTGCTTTCCAAACCCCCACTGCAGAGGGGGCCTCCAGTTTTTAATTGGTTTTGTTTTAATTGTTTTTTAATAATTAAAGGTCCATTTAGGAATATTCACCAGCTCCTCTTTGTTCTTCTTCTGCATTGAATTTGTTGCACTGCCTTGAAATGCTGCCTGCAGATAGCTCTGCATCATTTCAGCAATTAATTGCTTGTTAAACTCTTGGTTTGGTGGGAAATACGTGGAAGATTTCTGCAAAGGCTGATGTGGGTGATATTTGCTGGCTGCTGCTAGAAAACTGAGAGCAAGGATTTCAAATCGGAAGCCCCTGAGCCAATTCTGGCACAGAAAGTAAGAGGCCTTACAAGCCCAGGAAGTGAATGTTCAGGGCTGTTTCTGACTCTCCACAAGCTTCTACCTGCCCAAAAAATACTCAAAATTCTATTTTCTCTGGAAGAGCTATAACCCTGTCTCTGTGGTTCATTACAGTGCATGAAGCAGGAGAAAAAACCCTCTATTTATGGATAATAAACTGGTTTATTGTGCCATTACTTACTCAAACTTCAATTAAGAACAGATTTAACTGAACCCAAAGTGGTTAACTTTGGAGAATTGATGATATAAATCTTGAGTCTCACGCAAGCAATAAGATCCTGAACTGGAGGAACAGGTCTGTAGGATACAAAGCGGCAAAAAACTCCCTAAATAAGTATTTATAACACAATTTTTGGGACCTCCTCATTGTAGCTTTCATATGAACAATGACAAATAATTTTTAAAAAATACTGGTTTTGCATGGTTATGGTGCAAAATTGATCACATATCATAAAATCATGGAGGCAGAGAATGGGTTGGGGTCGGAAGGATCTAAAATGTGATCAAATTCCAAGCCCTGCCATGGGCAGGGACACTTTCCCCTAAACCAGGTTGCTCCATCCAGCCTGGCCTTGAACACTCCCTGGGACACAATTTCCATGTAATTTCTCCCCACTCTGAGGACTTGTTCATCCCGGTGGAAATACAACCAAAATCTCTCTCCTGCTTTTTACCCTCCTCTGCAACAACTACCGCCTGCCCACCCTCAGTGATTATCTCTCACATTCCCTCGTGCTCCAAACACTGGCAGAGTCAGATATTTAGAGGCAGTGCAGGATTTATTTTACAGGTATCACAGCCCTTTTAATTGCCCGCTCACCTGAATTTAGATGAAGATGAATAATGGGATGTCGCCCATCTCGAATTTAAATGAGAGGAACTTATTCCACCAAGGAGTGAACTCTGTCTCCACAGCCCAGCCCAGCAAGCAGGAGTGATGGAACAGGGCGAGCAGCAACTGGGAGAGCTCCAGGTAATGAATTTGCCATCAGAAATGCAGCTCCATGTCTGACAGGAGCACTGGATTCTGATTTTTATTAATTGGGAGGCCCCTGTGGCAACCTGAGTGAATCGGTGGCTGAGCAGCTCGCAGCTCACTGCCAGGGGGACATGGCTAAAGGAGGAGCTGCACTCAGTTAAAGCCACTGTTAAAAGGTGCTGCTGTCCAGAATTTGTCAAGTTTCACTGAATTAACCCCACTCCTCAACATTTCCACACACCACAAAAAGTTATTTTCATAGCACATTTGTGTTGTACGCAGTGATGCTTCCTCCTTCCACACAGGGGAATTGCACTGAGAATAAGTTAAATTACTGAGAAACAGAGATTTTGGATTAATAGAGAAATAGGTGTAGTTTATGTACCTCTGATAATGATTTTTCCAATTAATTTTTCCATCACAGTCCTTAGTTTTGATCCATTACATTCAGACACCCAGGGCCACATTATCAGAACATTCACATGGCTTCATTTCAGTTCAGTTGCAGTTTTACCGCCAGGAAAAGAGGCCTCTTCAGCTGATGGTCCAGGAAAGAGAGGCAGAGAGAGGCAGAAATTCTCCTGAGAGATCCCAGCTCCTCCTCATCCATGCCTAGGAGGGAACTGGGATGTCTGACTCCTTGCCATACAAGACAAGGATTTGCTCCTGACCACGCCAGTGTTGCCGATTTTGCTTCTCCCTGCCATATTTTTCCCTTCTTTAAGGGCTGTTTTACAGAGGTTTGAATATCATCAAGAAGAAAGTTTACATTTTAACACTCTTAAATACTTGACAAATCCCCAAGCCCACGGAAATTCAGCTTTAGGCCTGGCAATCCAGACTGACACTCCAACCTCGCCGCCACAGCCCCCAAACTCCTCGCTTTTGTGCATTTAAAGCCAGACCTCTTACTTCACTAAATGCTGCTTTTTTTGTAGCCGAATTATAGTAACGAGTGCTCCAGTTTCACTAAACCCCAGTACCTACAAGATTTGGATTACTAAAATGTAACCTAAATCCTTTCTGCTGCTGGAGTGTGCGTTTGAAGATAAGTAGCAGGGTGAGCAGGCTAATAATGGCTTGGAATCTCCCATGGATAGTTCAGCACATCTCTAATTTCACCGCAACTCTTTTTCTCATTAAATTTAGATGAAAGACCGAGACATCTATTTCTTGCCTGCTATTTCTTTCTTTTTTCTTTTTTTTTTTTTTTCCTTGAAGGTATTATGAGAGTTCTGTTATATAAACTCTGAAATGCAAAGGAAAAGTGGCAGCCACTGTAGCAGATTAATTGGCGTCGTATTTCCAATTTTGATTGATTATTGTGGGAGTGATGCTGGGCCACAATATTTAAAGACACAGTACTGCAGGAATTAAGATAAAACTGGGCTTCTAACTCACCCTACTATAGATGTGGGATTAAAAGAGGTGTTTATTATTTGCTTAGGATAATTTTAATGGCATTTCTGTCACTCAACAGTCTTTAAGGGGAAAAAACTCAATCCCAGCCTTTTCTGGCAGTGGAGAAATCCCCATTTTCTCTTTCCCACGTGTTCACACCCAGCCAATCCTACCAGAAAGCAAAGGCCAGAGTGAGCACAGAAGGTGCTGTTTGACCCTTTCCCTTTTGGATTCATCCAGCAAAGTGGACAGAACCTGGAAAAGAAATAAAAAGGCAATTAAACAGAAGTGTTTGAGTAGGGCTGAGGTGGAGGAGAGGAATTTAAATGGTGAAGAAGCAGTTCCTGCACTCTGTAGCTTTCTGGTTATGCTTTACTGTCTCAACCACATCTTGGCTCAGCTCTCACCAGGGTTTGGAACTATTCATGACATGGATTTTCCATGGAAAAATACGGTTTTTTTGGGAAAAAGATGGATGACGCAGATGAAAACAGAGAAATGCATTTTTAAAGCGTAACAAAAGCTTTCTAATGAGCAGATGAAATAGGGGGAAATGCTTTTCGTGAGTCCTAGCTTGCCTTAACAGGATAGGAATTCAAAAGGATTCCTGGTGAGGATTTATGTCAGCAGAGAAGCTAACGGGAATTAAATCGTGCTGGATGCTCTGCTGGAAACCAAACCCAGCTCGGTTCCAGGAGTGTCAGCACCCCAAACCCCACTGTGCTGGGTGGCCGCACTGGGCACTCCCACCCCGCTGCCTCTGGTCTGACGCTGTCCGGGTCGTTCTCTGGCCGTGCCCGCAGGACAGAGGCAACGCGGCAGTGTCTCCGAAAGCGTCCTTGCCGCACGGCAGGCAGCAGAGGAGAGATGCGGCGGAGAGCCACAGAGCCAGGTAGTAAACGCGCTTTCCCCTCGCCGGGGGCCTTGCGCCAGATAGCCTGGTGTAAGGCTGGAGTGTCCCCAAGGACAAAGGAGGCAGGAAGGGCCACAGGTGTGGGTTCCAAGATGCTTTTTATTTGGAGGGTCCAGGGACCAAATGGCCCCGAGTCTTGGAGGGTCCAGGGACCAAATGGCGCCGGGACCGGGCGAACAGCCCTTTTTCAGAGGGGGGTGGTAACACAAGGGGAACCAATGGGATGCAAGGAAAGGGGAGGATACAACTGGGATACAACCAATAAGGGAGTTTGGGAGGCGGGAGTTGTAACACAGAACTAATGAACAACCGAACTTAACAGAACTTTTTAGATTAAAAGGTGATACAAACTTCGGGGTGCCACCCAGTGGGCTGCGGTTTATACTTCGGAGCTGCCCATGGAACTGCCCTCGGACCCACTGTCCAAGGCGGGAGAATCCACCCACTGGATGGCCAGGGTTCGATTAGCATTGCAGGGCTCCAGCCTAGGAGTAGGCTGAGCCACCGCTACACTGGTCCGTGTCCCACCCGGTCAGCCCCAGCCAGCCGCGAGCGATTTGCCCAAAATGGAAGGAATTTAACCCAGGGGATGGGAACACCAGCACGGAGAGCTCCCGGGCTGGGTTTGCCTCGCCCCGGCTGTTGCTCATTAATGCTTTACTCGATTTCCACGTCTGGCACCTTTCTCCCTGTGTTTGAGGGATTTGCCTCCCAAGTAATTTCAATATTCAAGTTCCGGAGGTGTTTGCAGCCTCTGGCTCAGCTGACATTTACTGGTGAGAAACTCAGCTGAAGCCACTGGTAATTTTTATGAGGTGTTGGCATTAATTTTCTCACTCTTCTTCCTTGTTGCTCCAGTTGGTAGATCCCAACAATGCCTAATTTTCCCCCCTTTTAGTTACATTTGACAGGTTCCTTATCGTTTGTTGACTGTGTGGAGTTTACTCTGTGATCTTTGCTTCCTTGGCTCTGGTATGCAGCAAAAATACATAACTGGGCTGGTGGTAGAGTGTTTATCTGACCCTAAACCCTTTTATTCCAAGTCAAACTTCCAAAGAAGTTATTTTAACCTTCACCACATAGCTGTTAACAACCTCTGTACACTTTCATTTCCAATTAGAAGGCACGATGGAAATGTAATAATATATTAATTTGCTGAGTGAGAACTGCCTAAAAAATGTTCAGTCTCCTTTTCATCTCTTATTCCTGTGCTCTCAGATGAGGGAAATTCTATTTTCTGGAAAAATCAATACTGATGAGTGCGAGGCTTAATAAGAGATGTTTTAAATATTTATTTCCACATTTAAAAACAATGTCCCAAGTTTATTATTGCAAGTATCTTTTCCAAGGTTAGCATCTTCCAGCTGAATAAATAATAAAATCATAATAATGGGAGAGCAACATGATTATAAAAAGAAATATTAATAAATACATTAAGATCCAGCTGAAGGCTTGTGTCAATAATTACCTTCACATAATAACACTCAGGGCTGATGTGCTGCTGCACTCCTCATACAGACAGATATTAACACTTAATTCCATCCATATTTATGGGGCCTGGAGTAATTGCAGGCTATAAACAGAGCTGCCAGCTTGGAGGGGTGATAAATTTATTTTCTAGGAGATGAACTGTGGTGGCTCTGAATGGGTGTGAGGGCATCGTGTGGGAGGGTCAGGAAGGCCTGAGGACTTCCCCACATCCCTTTTCTCGGATCATAGAATCAGAATGGTTGGGGTTGAAAAGAACATTAATGATCATTTTGTCCCACCCCTGCCATGGGCAGGGACACCTCCCACTGCCCCAGGCTGCTCCCAGCCCCAGTGCCCAGCCTGGCCTTGGGCACTGCCAGGGATCCAGGGGCAGCCACAGCTGCTCTGGGCACCCTGTGCCAGGGCCTGCCCACCCTCCCAGCCAGGAATTCCTTCCCAATATCCAACTCATCCCTGTTCTCTGTCAGTTTGAAGCCGTTCTCCCTGGTCCCGTCCCTCCACTCTCTCATAAATGGTCTCTCTCCATCTTTCTCACAGCCTTCCTTAGGTTTCCCACTCCCCGTTTTTATTTCCTGCCCGTCAAGGCGCAGAAGAGATTGCAGAGGAGCCACCTACAGTGGGGGAAAGTTGGGACTGCGTGATGTCAGCAGAACCTCACTGTCACCTTCCTGCCAATAACAGGGAGGTTTGTATCCTCAACCCTCAGTCTGGGTGCTCTGAAGCCTTCCTGTAGGAAAACTCCAAAATTTTTTGGGAGTCATCCCTTCTGCCAAGTCCCCTTTGGGAGCAGACATCGGAGTGTTGTGCTGCAAGAAGCAGCTCAAGCCTGGCCAGGGCTGTTCTTCAGCTCAGTTTGAGACGAGCAGAGCTTGCCCAGCTGTGGGAATGCCAAAGGAATTTCCACAGAGCTTGGAAAAGATGAATGAAACTGGGATGTGATAATG
This sequence comes from Dryoscopus gambensis, assembly GCA_013389985.1. Taxonomy (NCBI): domain Eukaryota; kingdom Metazoa; phylum Chordata; class Aves; order Passeriformes; family Malaconotidae; genus Dryoscopus; species Dryoscopus gambensis. Next base: position 62,193 of record WEIT01009331.1, read on the forward strand.
CCATCCCTTCCTTTGGGATCTTGAAACTATGGCATGTGGGTAAGGAAGGCAGGCACTGCCTTTGGGAGGAGCCAGCTTTGGTTCAGCTCCTGGAATCAGCAGGAAAAAAAAGGAAGGAGATAGCACTGGCTCACCAGGAAATATTCCCAGGTGTGCGCTTCCAGCAGGTACTTGCAATTCCCTGGGGCTTGATAAAGCAGATCAATGAAGTGGATAAAGAAATTTTAAACCCTGAGTTTATATTGCAGCACTCACCTGAAATCAGCGGAATCCTGTCCAGAACTGCCTGTCCGGGTTGGGTCAACACCAAAGCTGCAGGTTTTTCTGGAAATAAAAAACAAGGATAAAAAACCAGTTAAATGATGCAGTCTCCATGGTCTGGTCATCCCTTTCCAAGACAAAATTCCATGGCTTGCATGCTGCACCTTGAGAAACTGAAGGGATCAGAGCTGATTTAAAAGCCCTGGCTCTGTAGTGGCTCTGAAAAGGCAATGAAAATAGTTCTTAACTGCAGCAGATGCTCATGTGGGTAGAGATTTCTCTTTCACCTCCAAGAACAAATTAGATGAGGGTTAAAATCACAAAATAACAGAATTAAGGTTGGAAAAGAACTTTAAGATGGTGAGAAACCTTCCACAAGGGCATGCAGGGACAGGACGAGGGGGGATGGTTTCCAACTGCCAGAGGGCAGGGACAGATGGGATATTGGGGAGGAATTCTTGGCTGTGAGGGTGGGGCACATCATCCTGTGCCCTTCGTCTTTAAAATCCATCTCAGGACCCAAAAGTTTTGTTTCCCTGAGTGCTGTTGAGCACTGAGGCCCTTTGTGACTCTCAGAGACTTTTCCTGTTTCCTTTTAATCTCCACCAAGCTTGGAGTTTTATGTAACCTGTTTTAAATGTGTCACGAGAGAGTTTATTTGGCTACAGGCAGCGTTTTCATGACGGGGTTTGGTTTTTTCTCCGAGCTGATAAAAACAGAATTAGCAGGTATTAGCAACTAAATTAGTCAGGAGGCATTAATAACAAAAGAACCTGCTCAGGTTCACTGAAGCAGATATAATTCTCATCACAGGTAAAGTATTTTCTTTCAATAAGTTGTTTATTTGCACTGCTTTTCAGGTATTATTTCTTAAGAAATTAATTCTTCTTAAGCACAGCTCAGTGAACTCAAGGACCTGCCTTAGACTTTTGTTCCTGCAGAGGAAACCCTCCCCATCCTCTCCTTTGACTCCCAGAAAATGCGTCTGTATTCCCTGGAGAACTTTTAATTCAACCTCCACAGCAGCATCATTGCCCAAGTCTCCAGAGAAAAAGGAGTTACGGAACAGCAGCTGTGCAAAAAAAGCACGTTCAGGCTCATCACACGGGTGGAATTAGTGCTCTGCTGAATTTCTGACAAAGTCTGCTAAAACAATGACTTTGTACATCAGAACGCTGCGGCAGGAGTTGCACAAAACTGGTTCTAAAGCTGGGATATAAACTGGTTTCCCCAAAAGCTGTGTTTTGGCCTCAGATTTGCTGGTTCAAGTATCCCCAGATAAAGCAGTGTTCGGGTAGTTCCTACTCGGGATGTAAAAACACATGGAATTCCACCCAAACTTAAGGACACAGATAATGAATTCCTTTGGTTGTGACATTTCTATCTTCAAATCTTCTGTACAATATCATGAAAGTGAGACCATCTTAAAATCAAATGAGCTGGAGGGTGACTCTAAACTGGGAATGACACATTCACATTTTTCCTTCAAGCTTTTAAGCATCTCCACTAATAACTAAAATATTTCTGAAATGGTCTGACCTTTGGATTCTGTTGGAAAAAAAAAAAAAGGCTTCTTTTCTTTTGGGAAACTGCCTCCCTCCGCTGAATCATTTCCAAGCCTCCAGGCAACTTTCAGTATCAAATATTCTGTTGTTACAACTGTTTCTAACATCATTTTATAAGTGAACTCCGAGAGAAATTAGCCCTAATGTCTAAAATGAAAATAGCCTGAAAAACTCTTGCAATTTATGTAGTAAAATACAAGTAGAACTTATTTGATCCAGGCCTTCAGCTTTGAGTGATTTCTGTTATGGGACTGGAAGAAGCTCAATGGGAAGGTTCCAAGCCCCGGGTAATTGGGTTATGAACACCCTCAGAGAGATCATGAGGTGGTTTTTATCTGCATTTCAGCCACAGCAGTCATTGAAATATTTGTCCAACATAGCTGAGAATGATGATTAAAATAGGCAGAACGTTCATCAGTGTTTACCAGGTAAATATTTCTCAGAAGATCAACAAAACTGAAACGTCAGATTTTGATAGATGTGTTCTTTTCAGTGCAGTATCTTTGATTTGACCTAATAAAAGGAGGTGACAACTCAATGAGTTAGGATGATAACAAATTAATGTATTTATTGTCATTAGTACTGAAAAATGTGGAAATGAAAACAAGAACTTCCCTTGATTTAATTCCATTTCTGTAACGGGGCACTGCATTAACTGTGAAATCATCAGCCCATAGATTCTCTGAGCAAAACATTTCAGTTCATTTGAGTCTGGATAAGTGTTGGAAAGAAAATATTCTATTTTACAGTGTTGTCTTTGGCCTCTATAATTTGAAGGGTTGATTAGAGAAAATCAATAACCTCAGTTACCTGGTTATGATCTGAAACTGCTCAGGGTGATCACGAACCCGGAAGACAACAGAAATAATACCTGAATTAGAGAGAGCTGTAAAAAGTTTGTCTTTAGGAAAGAGGATAAATAGAATACTGAATTCTTGAATAAACAGAAGCAAAGCACTTTGCCAGAAAATTTATTTAAAAAAAAAATAACAATCAACAGGATATTTGGATTGAGATCTTCAGCCACTCAGAGGAGCCTCAGAAGCTGGACCAAGCCCAGCTCATGCAACAACGCTGCTCCAGTCTAAAACACTGGCTCAACACTGGGAATTGGACTGCAGAATTTGTTACATTCCTCCCATAAACGGGACTGTTTAAATCAGCTTGAATACACAATTGCAGTATTTAATGCCTGCTCTGGGTTCTGCCCTGTTGGATGAGGCTTCTCCATGGTTTTCATCACCAGAGCTGCTTCCTCTCCTTTTAGGCCAGTGGTGCATATCCTTGCTTACTCATATTTGCCTATTTTTATCTCTCCACTTTGCTTCTCCTCTTGCTTCTAGATTACATCACAACTAAACTCCTAAAATATTATCAGAACCTGCCTTTATCACACAGATTTCAGTGCAGGTTCTTCTCCATGACCATTCCCAGTATCTACACTGTAATTTTTTTTTTTTTTGAGGGAGATATTTTGTTCCAGGTGTTTAACCCCTAATTTTTAATAAACACAGTGCCTGGTTAATAAAGCAAAACCAGAGACATCCAAAGACAATCTTGATCTGACAGCCAGACCTCCTAAAAACTCGTTAGCTCCTCTCCCAGGAAACCTGGGAGCTGGCACCTGCTGCAGGAGCAGCTGTTCTCCCGCGTCTTACAGATGGCTGCGGGAAAGGAAATCAAATCCCCGCTGCCCTCAGAGCTTTGATGAGAGCTCTGTGAGATCCTGAGCTGCTCGGAAGCCTCTCCAGGAGCAGGCTGGGCTTTTGTAGGGACGCGGGGTTTGGGGGAGCGGGCGGACCCCGCGCGGGCGTCAGCGGCCGCG